>OX463846.1:36586290-36925751 GCA_949825065.1 Odontocerum albicorne
TATATATATATAGAGTAAATCCAGTTATTTTTTTTATTTTCAAAACCACACATTTCGCCACCCTGTATTTTAAATCAGGTGACGATATGTGTGCCACCCTGTATTTCAAATTATGAAAATAGACATTCCATTCCATCCATTCAACAATAAAAAGTAGTAATTATATATAATAAATAAATCAAATAAATACAAAAAAAAAACTATGGATTTTGCAACGCAATAGATTTGGAATGATTTGCGTGAAGTTTAAAAATTATAATGATATTGCAGGAATAATTTTGCATTAAAATGCAATTTAAAAAATACCAAAGAAATTAATGTGATTGGAATGAAAATATCGAATATAATGATTCACTTAATTATATAGGAATCACGGCCCATTTGGAACAGTTATTATTTTAATGAAGAAAGTTGCACCTGTTAACTAATAGCTTTTCATATAGTTTATTTAAACATCAATTGTATTGTATTGTATTATTTTATTGTATTACACTTTGGTTTTACACAGTATAACCTGGTTGGTTTATTACCACGTGGTAATCTTTTCAACTAACTAGAAATATGTTAAAGATGCCTTTAATGAAATCCAGACTAATGTTTTTAAAATCGGGAATTGAACCCGCAACCCCTGAGCTGGAAGACAGACGTCCTACCAACTACGACACGGACGTTGGTTTTTCGGTCACCGGTATAACGGTTAGCATTCACGCTAAGCAAACGAGCGCTCCAGGTTCGATTCCTTGCGGATTCAATTCTGGACTGCTTTTACTCTTAGACCATTTTACATTTAAATTTGTGTTTTTTTGTAGCTTATATACTGCTTATCTTAAATTTTTATAGTGATATTACGCAACAAATTGGAAGTTTAATCCCATTGCTATCGGAATTATGGGTTTAATCTGTCAAGAATGTGTGCTAGCTGAAGTGTAACAGTTTGCACACAATAAACCAATATACGTACAGACATTTTCAGTTAAGAGGACGGCTGACAATAATACTCGATCATGAGCCTCATGACATGACAATAATACTCGATCATGACAATAATACTCGATGATAGCCTATCAATCGGCTCTTAACTAGTTTAAGAAGAAAAAATCTGAACGTTCACATTAAGTGTTATACAAAGAAGAGTATAATAGAATAAAGTGGCCAAAATTTTGACTGAGAAGAAGGTGACAAGTTTAAGAAACAATAGGCTGTATGTGTGGATAGAAAGATGTGGAGATTTAGCCGTTTCTGTTCGAAAAATAAATATGGCATGATGATTTCTATGTACGAGTATACTATAGAATGTAAATATTAGCAAAATCAGTTCAATTGATTGTCGTTTTAAAGCAGTTCTGAGAGATCGAACCAACTGAATGACCCAAGACATCATTTGAATGACTACCAGCCCCTAAGTTGAAATCTAGGCACAATTTCAGTAAGACCACTATGTCTCTGGAACAGCCAGCAACGGTTGCTAGGGTGAACGAGTAGAAAAAAAACATTAGGTGAATTTTGCTTAAACAGGTATTACCATCTGGTTCTAAAATGTCCTGGAAGAACTGGAAATTATTAACAAGTTCCGAATAGAAATTGGTAAAACCAAGAATAACATGGTGAAATGGGAATCGACTCTGTATCTGAGATGAGGAACAGTGTCTTATATCGAAGAGGACTTAATTCGTGGAACGCCCAGCGTTGTCCAGGTTACTGAATTCTGAGAATAATTTAGTTATTCATTAATTTCCATGCCTGGATCATCAATTATGCCACGTGTTTCCAGTAGGAGGCAAAAGAGATCGCCCTATCATTCGTAATCAAGCCCTGCCCAGAAGATGTAGTCCCGATATTCGGATAAACTAGCAGGTATTGTGAGTCCCTCATAATCACATTCAGTCCTACTTTCGTTTCATAATTAATATCTGCACGTTCGCCTTGCATCTAACCATCCCTATTCAATGATTTTCAAGTAAGCCCCATCTTTACATGTTCACCTTGCATTTGGTTCCCCCTACTTTGAGTCGAATAGTGATAATTTAGTGCCTTTGTCACAATAAGAAAAATAATAATTCATTTTTTTCTAATTTTCGATTTCTTTGTGGGAAAATAGAAATTATTGAGAAATTTTCCATGGTAAAAATAAAACAAAGCGTGTTTATTTATTTTGAACACAGTTCAAACCTGGATTTGTTTTGACCTCTGTTAAATAAAACTGTTCTGAAATCCTCTTAAGACGGGACAAATAGAAATAAATGAGATTGGAATCAAAACGAAATTTGGGGATTTCAGAGGATATTGGTAAATTGTTTTTATAGACATTAGGAGAGAAAAAAACAGTCTGAGATTTTTAGACATTTTTTTAAACTAAATAAATTCATTAGACTTCATAGTAAACGCAACGTAACCAACATTCGGATTAATTTTGAGGAATTAGCTTTTAAAACTCATATTTCTAAAACCAAAAAAATGTTTTTCACATAAAGGAACGATCATGAAACAATATAAAATCGATTGTACTTACGTCCTTGTGTAACATGTCATAGTTATAATTTATTTAATGTCATAGTTATAAAAATTATATCAGTTTATTTTACATATATTATTTGATAGCTTGATATAATTATTGATATAATTATACGAAATATAAATAAAACAATCGCAACTAATGTATTTATTACGAAAAGATGACGTGACCTGTTGAACAGAAAAATATAAATATTTAAACGAGAAAGCAGTTTATAATGAGTGAGAATGCTTGATTCTGTATCATTTGTAATATTAACAATCAATCATTAGATTTCCATATCATTCATTATATATTGTTGCTATACAAATATATTTATTTGGTTGTTATAGCGTATAAAATATTTTATGTCAATTAATACTCTGTTCTAAGTTTCGTTTCATTCAAATTCTATATAACTAAAGATTTCCAATATTATTTCGGAATCGGGTTTAAGTCATGATTTTGTTAAAAAGACATATTGATTTGAAGTATTATAGACTCAACCAAAATAATAAGATGGTGTAAAAAGGAGGAGACGATCGCTTCAATCACAACGATCAAGCGAGACTCGAGAGAAGCAGCACGTCATATAGAAAAAAAAGGAAGAGACGATCGCTTCAATCACAACGATCAAGCGAGACTCGAGAGAAGCAGCACGTCATATAGAAAAAAAAGGAAGAGACGATCGCTTCAATCACAACGATCAAGCGAGACTCGAGAGAAGCAGCACGTCATATAGAAAAAAAAGGAAGAGACGATCGCTTCAATCACAACGATCAAGCGAGACTCGAGAGAAGCAGCACAACGTCATATAAAAAAAAAGTAGAATAACATACTTCCATCATTATTGACGGAATATTACTACTTTATCTATAATTTACAATTCTAATATTAATCGAGAATTTCAAATAAAACAAATAAAAAATTGAAAAAAAAATTATGCTAGTCTTTACACATATGTTATTTATAAAAGAGAAAACAGCTGATATATCAAATGCATATATCAAAACAATTTGCATTAAATGCATTAAACAATTAATATATGATATATTGTTAATAACAGGATGATTAAAATTATTGGTCAACATTATGGCAGGTGTGATGCGAAACATACTTGTAGTATTTGTATTAAGTGCATTTTTAGTTAAATCATCACCAATAAACAATATAACATCAGTTGTAATTACTTCAGAAAGAATAGATGATAGTCACGGTTTGGTATTGATTGTTGTCTTCAAATAAGTAAATTATTGTGATACGATTTTAATTAAATGAATAGGAATGGATCCAAACGAAAGAAAAGTAACGGGTGCTGAATATATACGCAACTATCGGAGGCAACAGCGTGAGAGACTAAAAGCAGACGAAGCCAATGAGCGTCGCGCTGTGCATGCTCAGCAAATGCGAAATTTTCAATAAGTGCAACAACAGCAATAGACTAAAATACAAGCCAACGAGCGTCGTGCTGAAGAAGTACAACGAATACGCGCTTTTCGTCAACGTTCTGAGAGAAGCTTGAAGTTTGCCATCATGACAACTTTGACGAGAACGGAGTTGAAATTCATAATTGTAACTTGATGGATAATGCCAATACTGTCATTCCCTCAATTTTGTAGCTGAGATATCTCCTGACAAACATTCAAATATTGTTGGCATAAAGGAACTATTCTTATTGAAGATGAAAATGAACCACGACTTCAGTTCCCTCAGCTTTGATGGAGTTTTAAGCAATATTTCCGAACTACAAAAACTTTAAAATAAAAATTCTTTCTTAACATAAAACTTTTTCAAGAGCTTTTATTATTCAACCTTTCAGCCAAGCAAATCAATTTACATTCCGTGATTTTTCACGGCTTACAGTTAGTAAACCTATAAAATTAGTATCCGAATTTGTTAAACGTGGTATTACATACGAGTATTTCAAATTTTGATAGCGAGAGCTTTGTGTATGTTATTTGTGATTCGACGAGTAGTACATACCCTCCATGAATGTAGTCAACTCAGCATTGTTTACTGGGATGAAACACCCAAATTTGTCTGAATAGCCATTTAAAAAAAACTATTTTGATATCAAATAAATAGCATAGTACACATTTTATTCCCTTAAAGTCAAGATCTAAAAACGCTAAAGAAATAAGAAAAATAAAGTTGTTTCTATACGCCCTTCCGGTCTGGGGCCACGCGAAGAAAACAACGCTACATCACATTCAGATCATTCAAAACAAAGCCCTCCGCATAATTTTAAAAGCACCCTACATCGTCCGTAATTCAAGACTCCACGCAGATACCAAACTACATACTATCCCCGAACATATGCGCGCTCTGGCCGAAAGGTTCTACAGCTCTATATCCCGTCATCCCAACCCAGTCATAAAAGCCTTAGATAACCACAACGCGAACACCAGTTACAGACACACTCGTCCGAAATCAATATTGCGAAACATCCCCCCGACCCCCCCCCCCCCCCTCTTTAACTCTAATCATCCCCCCAAATGACCCCCCGATTGTCACTCTGAACACCCCATCATCGATAATTCCTCCGGCAGACAGTTTACCCCCATAGGCAACCGCATTTCTCACCTTCAATAAACATTTTCTACACCTTAATATATTTATAAAAGTCACACACATTTCCCCCCTCATTTACTTATCTACATATACTATATTCATTCTTATAATTTATTCACAATTCATTTTTTAATTTTTTTTTTTTCACCCATTCAATATAAAACAGTGTGTGACGACACAAATTTATGTATATTTGTATTTAATATTATGTATATATCATCATATTTATATATGTATTTAATCGTTTATAATTTCTCATAATCATTCATAAAATCAAAACAATTACCACAAACCTATCCTTTCCCGATTCCCAAAAATTTCCAATAAATATCTTAACAGTCAGAACTTATCCGATGAAGGAGTAAGGTGTCCTACCATCGGACCGAAACTCCGAACAAGCTATCCATCACTTGTAGTAAATAATTAACGTGAGAAAATAAAAAAAGGTAAAAATTAGAAAACAATGATTTAATTAATGTCGTGAATTCTCAGAACAATGTATACATATAAGACGGATTAGGGAATGTAGATAATAGTAATAATTTAAAGGGAAAATATGTTGAACCGTCTGTCACCTCTGTCTGTCATTACATGTGTCAACGCAATTAATGCAGCATTTATGATTAGTTAATTAATTAATTATAATTAATAATTATTAATTAATGCAACGCATCTGGGGAATTATTAATGTTAGTTAATACGACTAAAAACGACTGACGACAGACGCAAGGTTAAAACATGGAGATACTTTGTTGCAGGGCTGGTTTCACTTATATGAATTATATTACATTTTCGTAGTATACAGTACAAGCTGGCGGATTTATTACCACTCGGACAAGTGTTAATCTCTTCCAACCAATCAGACAAGTGTTTAAACAAGCCTTAAGTGCAAACAAGACTGGTCCCCTTTTCAAAAATAAAATGGCCACCCTTACCACCTTGGTCATGGAGATCATCACTTAAGGTAATTAACACTTTAAGCCCCGATCGAAATCAAGACAACCTTTCCCAGTGCCCGGGTTTCTTTTTGAAGAATTCTGATTTTTGTAAAGGGTTTACTAAATTTGTTATATCTAAGTAAAAATCTGGAATATTGCAAAGAAATATTGTAAATTTGTTTACAATACTCTAGTTATAAAACAAGGAAATTCTGCCAACATTCTTCTTTCTGGATAGCTTCATCACATTACTTATACATAGGTCTCACTTCTCTCCATGTACTTACAAGTTTTGCCGGGGTTTTCTGTTTTGTCAGTTGATGGGATGCATATCAACACAAGTTAAAACACGTTCTTTGACAACCCGTTTGAAAGATCCTGCAAATTCCTTATTCTATTTGGACCTGGAAACTGTAGCTGGTTTCCAGATTCATAAGACAAAATCTGCAAGATCTGACACCTCACTGCATATTGATGATACGACGTCAGAAATCATATATGTTTTCATTGATTAGGATATTCTCCGTGTTAGAAATTAGGAGACTATTTGAAAAGGTTAAATTGTTTTCAAAAATATTTACTAAGTGGGACCCCGGGACTCAATGAAAATCAAGATACAAAGTGTTAACATTTTCACGGCCGACACAATAAAAGCGAAGTACCCCATGGTCATAATGTTGTTTTTACTAATGGTGCCTGTATTTGAGTGTTATTTTACGAGTATGTATAGATAATGCAATTTTTGAAAATACGAAAAACATACGAATTTTATTGCCAACGGAACACTAATGCACTCCGTTCAGTAAAGAAATTAAAAACGAATGACAAATTAAGAATTAATATGTTAAATTTCGTCGGGAGTTGTTACGCCATAACCTAAAGCGCGCAAAAAAAATCGTGTTTTGTTGAGATTTAAAATTTGACGACCAGCATTAATTGTTCTATGTGATTAAAATATTGGAATAATCCAAGAACAACTGGAAAAATGGAGACAAATGTTGGAGGAAAATTGATTGAAAACAAGCAGAGCCAAGACTGAACTTATACTAGGTACATCAGATGCGGACATCGGAACGATCAAACTCCAATCCGAAAACCTACTAAGGACATATTTATTCAAATATCTTGACTCAATCATTACAACAAATGGGGGAGGTGCTCCAGGATGTAAAAGCTGAATATAAATTGGCTGGAACAAATGGAGAGAAACGAAGGGGATTATATGTGACAGAAGGCTATCAATAAAACTTAAGAGCAAGATCTATAAGACAGTTGATCAGACCGCTATACTATATGGAGCCGAGTGTTAGCTTCTAAAGAAAAAAAAGAACAATTACTGCATGCCGCGGATATGCGTATGCTACGATGATCACTAGATTGGATAAGCTCCAAAATGAGCGAATTCGTGAAATAATTAAAGTGGCGCCAATAGTAGACAAGGTCCGGGAAGCACGACTACGCTGGTATGGGTACGTGCAACGACGGGATGAAAGGTCTACACTTAAGACCGCCACGAATTAGGAACTCCCAAATTGACGCAGAGGGAGACCCAACAAGAGCCTAACATATATATATGAAGGTGGAGGACATGGTGAGACTCGGACAATCTCTGACTGATTGGCGAAATCGAGAGAGATGGAGGGAAAAGGTCCAAGCAGTCGACACCAAATGGATGAGATAAGGCAAGTAAAAAGAACAATTATGATTTTTTTTAAGTTTTTGATTATGTTTGTTATAAAAAAAAGTGATGACCCTCATATATTGTCCACATATGGCCACGAGAAATACGCCCACTTCTCGATGTGACCGATGCTATACTAGTTATTGTAGTTTGTCACGCGTTATCGCGTGGGTGTCCCTTAGCATGCGCCTTTCATCACCCGAATCGCGTAATCAGCGAATGATTAAAATAAAATGTTAAGGTTTTTATAGTTAATGGACTGCTTTGATGATTATGATTTTTGGCGACGGTGAGCCACCCTAAGGGCGCCTAGATAACGAATCATGTTAATTATTGTTTTTAACTTTCCTCTAATTTTTTTAACGTTTTAACCTACGTTATTCAATCTGTACTCTGATATAGTTTTCAAGGAAGCACTATATCACTTGAATCTGGGGGTCAAAATGAATGGTGTATGCGTCAATAAAATCAGGTACGCAGATGATACGGTTGTTATGGCAGACAGTATTGATGACCTTCAAACGCTTATAGAAAGAATTCATGAAGCCGGTGTGAGGTTGGGGCTGAACATGAACGTGAGTAAAACTAAGTTCATGGTGTTTGGCCGGCAGGATCACGCAGGAGCACGTCTTACATTGAACGGTGCTGATATAGAGAGTGAAAACATTTAAATACCTCGGAAGTATCCTAGTGGAAGACCTCGACCCAGAAACCGAAGTCAAGTGCAGAATTGAATCATCTCGTACGACTTTTAATAAAATGAGAAGGGTATTCTGCGATGATAGTCTAAATTTGAAACTTCGACAACGGTTAGTCAAATGCTACGTTTGGTCAGTATTATTGCATGGAGTGGAATC
The DNA here is from genome assembly GCA_949825065.1 of Odontocerum albicorne. Lineage (NCBI taxonomy): Eukaryota > Metazoa > Arthropoda > Insecta > Trichoptera > Odontoceridae > Odontocerum > Odontocerum albicorne. The sequence continues at coordinate 36,594,829 of OX463846.1, forward strand.
ATGGACCCTCAAAGTTAGTCGTATGAACCAACTGGAAGCATTCGAAATGTGGATGCACCGGAGAATGCTACGGATACCCTGGACGGATATGGTCAGCAACACAAGGGTTCTTCAAAGAGCCAAATTTGATAAAGAGTTGCTGACTTATATTAAAATCCGAAAGGTGTCCTACTTGGGTCATGTACTTAGAGGAGCAAAGTACAAATGACTGCACCTGATCATCCAAAGCAAAATAGAAGGCCGAAGAGGTGTTGGCAGGAGGCAAATCTCCTGGCTCCGCAATATACGTGATTGGACTAGCATAAGGGGCGTTGGAGATCTTTTTCGGACTGCCGGGGACAAATATGTCTACTCTCAAGTGATATTCAACGTTGGGGGGACCTGACATGACACTGAGAAGAAGAAGAACTTTACTCTGAAAGCTTCTAAAAATATTATTAATTGCATTCTCTCAGCTAAATAAAACTGTCGACATAGTTGCACCCAATTTATTTAAACAATAAGAAAACGAATGAAATTGTTCGACAAGAAATTGCGTTAGTCGCTGCACTCTCTTGACTAAGATAACAAGCAAAATGCAAATCGAACAATTCATGTTGCACAAAAAACTCCAGTCAACTGTAAAAACGTTCGTGGCAACATTGGGAAATCATTCGCCACGAAATGGTTCTCGTGATCAAATTGCAAGCGCAAATTTGCGGCTCAATTCAGTAGAAAATAAACAGTTAGTTCAGAGGCTAATTAACAGAGTTTCAATAAAAATAAAACGTTATTTAACTAATTTTGGTCTTCAAGTATTTCATAGAACAAAATATCAATCAAATTGTTTCTTGGTTTTACGTATAAGCCTCAATTTAAAGGTTTTACGCATATTATTAAGTAGCCCCCAAAGCTAAGTTAGTGAGACGCTTGTCTTCGATCCGAGAGTTTCAGATGTGATCTTTGATGGAACCCAAAAAAGGGCTCTAGTCTGACTTAAAGGTTCTTCTGGTAACAATACGCGTGAGGTAGTATTTCCAACAAGCTTTTGGATGTATTATATTTTCTTACTCCAGTTATTCTATATTGGAAAGCTCGATATTTCCTGAAAACATTCCCCAACATGTCCGCATTATGAAATTTGAATATGTTGGTGAAAAAAAATATAAAGAGCGGTTTAAGAGTTCGTTTGGTAGCAATACTTGTACGCGCTAGACATGTGCGAGAGTTGTTGTTTCTCCAGGTGCAGCAGTATTTCAAACAGGTGCGATGGCGAACTGTGAGTTACGTGCCTTTTCAAGTGAAACGTTGCCCAAAGGTTTAATGAATAATATTAATAGACTCTGAGATGGCTTGGCCATGTAGAACGAATGGATGAAGAAATACTAATAAAATAAATAAATACTGCAAATTTGAGTAGAAGACGTGGTAGAGGAAGTCCAAGGAAAGAATGGTTAGATTTAGCGAATGATATTTTTAAAGAAGGAAACATAGAAAGTCAGATAAATCGTAGAAGTTGTATAAGAAGGTGGATGTAGAAGAGGCAAAGGATATGTATCGAGATAGGAAAGTCTGATTTGGTCTGGCTTTGGTCTCTCCGCCTACCTCTACAGGGAAATGGCGTGATGGTATGTATTTCGATTATTGATAGCAAAAATAACAAACCAAAAGAAGAAAAAATATATACATTATTATACGTTTCATGTGATTCATATAATAAAGAACGTAAATCAAATGTTATCAAAATGTTTGAGCTCATCTTGTAAGATTTGGGCCCAAGACAATACCGTCTTCCGTTTCTTCTACGTTCTTCAACATGTCCTTATCACCAATTCAAATATATTGTGGGATATCACGCGAGCAAATAAAAAATTGCGAACTGGTAAACGTAATGTATTTTTGGCGATTGACTGCACAAGTTACAAAAACCATATACGGCCACATTAACACTAGCAGAATAGGCCAGACCGCATCCACGCACAGGTGTACGACTATACCTTCATGAAGAACGTAAATAAAAAAAGGATTGCAGGATAAATAACTGAATAGAGAAAGCTAATCCTCATATTGAGAACCATTCCATTTCGAAATTGCTTTTGGGGCGATAGCCAATACAATTACTAAGCTCCCAAGAGATAAGTCTTCGAATCTTGCAGTAACCAATTCTGTTCGAGTATGGTAAGATAAATAATAATGCCGACGAAACCCTTACGTTATTATTAAAAAATAACCGTAGTGTTATCAATCTACAAAAATCGGGCGCTTCTAAAATACTAATGTTATTAATTTTGATAAAAAGGGTTCAAGATTGATTGACAGTTGAAAATAAACTGAAAAAAGGGCAACTGAGGAATATGAGAATTACTTAGAGGAGCACCTTTCAGATTTTGTTTTTTTATTACAATCAGACCAATTTTTTTTTATTACAATCAGAAGTGTTTTTTTATTATAGTATTTTTTATTTATTAAAATGTTTTCTGGAGGTATGCAGGTGCTACATACTCGTAATCTATCACCGGACACTGTTACCTGATTGAAAAAGACACTGTGTGTGAGGGCCGAACGTAGAAGGAAAAGAAGATTACTATATTTATAAATGAACTACTTTTTTATTCCACCAATTAAATTAATCCCGCTATTAATAAAATAACAAAATAAATTATCACTAAATATTTTAATACGGAGTTTAAAAAGCCGAAACCTTTAATTAGATATTTTTATCCTTTTATAAGCTTCACTATGTTAATGTTTAAATTTATATTATAAAAAGGATATTTTATAACGAGTTCAGTGTCCTAGTTGATAAGATTACTGTCTTTTAGTTTAGTGGTAAGAATCCCGTTGGCATCCAGATTAAAAAAAAATTTTTAGCCTAATTTTCACTTAAGGATTGTTTCACACTTGTCTGGTTGATAGGAAAAGATTACTGTATATAACGGAAATGAAAAACGTTAAAAAAATTACTTTAATCATCCAGTAACTTGATGTTTTGTTGGAGGTGGATACTCCGTATCCCAAGGACCGCAGGAGGTACCGACATCTCTATCATCTAAGAATTAGAGATTACGATTAGACAGGCTTTCGACAACATGCAAGAAAATAATCCTAACTTCTTTAAGCATATTGCCAGAAAGAATAACGAAGCTTGAGAAGCTGGTGATCACGGGGACAGTTGAGGGAAAACGAGTAAGAAGAAGGTGCCCTACAAAATGGATGACACAAATAAAGAAGTCAACAGGATCCTCTTTAAACGCAGCATCGAGAGATGAGGGATGCTGACAGATGATGCATCAAAGTAACAAAGAATAACGTCGCTCCGCATTGAGTACGCTATGAAGAAGATAATTTGATAAAGTACTCTGTCAGTTATTTCCTCTCCATCGAGTAGTCAATGCTGAACGGTGTGGTCCTCTGCTAAGTCTTGAACTACACCACTTATCTTAATCTCTCCTGGTCCAGGGCCATGTTGAATGCAGTGCTTAAAGACAGGCCTATTAACTCCTTTATTTGTTGTCGTCGATCTCATATGATACATTTCTCTTGCTCGCCTTCAACTGTCCACGTGGTCACCAGTTTCTTCAGACTTTCATGATTCTTTTTCGCAACATGTCCGTCAGTTATTTAGTAAGATATAATGAATATAATAAAATATATAAAGAGGAAGTAAGATATAAAGAGGATGATAAAAAATACTTGATTTAAAAAAGGCTATTATGGTTGGAAAAATATAACTAAACTTAAAAAGAAAATAATTCAGTATAAAAGAAATTAAAAACACACAAAGCCATCACTTCCCCATTGATAGTTTGAAAAAGGTACTTGTGATTAATGGTATTTAAAGACTAAAAATATACATTAAAAACTCATTTACGAGTCATTAAGAATTGATCGACTAGGCACGGAAATGTTACAATAAAAATGCTATAAATGGAGCGATACAAGTCAGTAACTTTTGAGGAAATGCCTTAAATAATACGAGAATAATAAAATAAATAAATCTTCATTATTGATCCAAACAATCTGATGAAAGTATTATTTGAATTTATAATAAATTCAAGTGTTTTCGATCTTTTGGTAAAATACTTGTCTTCCAGCCCGAGGTCACGATTTCGATATATGTTGGAAAACTGATTTTTAAAAAATTAATCCAGGCTGTTTTTCACTTAAAGCCTCTTTGCTATCTTTCTGGTTGGTTAATCGTATAGAACTATGTTAAGTAGAACACAATACAATAAAAAAGAGTTTGAATATATATTAGATAAAAACCTATGAGAGCGTCGTTTAGAATGTGTGGAATAACAATGTATTATATGTATAATAAACCAAAATGAAATTGGAAAAACTGCGAATTGAAAAAAGTTTTTCGTCCTTAGAAGGAGTACTTAAGAGAGAGCATTGAGATGCTTCTATCATGTAGAAAGGATGAATGATGAAAGATTTACAAAAATCGTATATACGAGTAGTAAAGAATGTACGAGAAATTTGAGAAGACTTAGAAAAATGTGACACGACCCAACGAATCAAATTCTGAAAGAGGGAAGAATAAAAAAACACTTGGACCGACCATACTTTTCTCGGTCGCCCTCTACCACGACGCCCATTTAAACTTGCACCATAAATTTGTTTAGTCAATCTTTCGTCATCATATTTCAAATTGTGCCAAAAAAATATGATAGCTTTGTAGTTTGGGTCGTTTTTGCAAATATACGACTATATAAGAAACTTTTAAAATGATCATTCAACTCAATGCAACCTACATTTTGAACTCGTGTGATTATATAATTTATTAGGTACAAAAATATTATATATACATATATCTATGTACACACAAACAAATGAAACTAAACTAATGACCTCGTGTAAAGCTAGGCTATAAAATTAAAAAAAAAACGTAATTGCAATGCGAATTTCCATTTTCACGATTCTATTTAAGCGATTTCATTCTAAACTGAAATACATGCATACCATCACGTCATTTCCCTGTCGGGTAGGCAGAGAGGACATAGCGCCTGACTTTCCTAACTCGACACACATCCTTAGACTTTTCCATATCTACATACTTTCTCATGCAACCTCTACGATTTCTTTGACATTCTATTTTTCCTTCTTCCAAAATATTATTCACTTGATCCAACCATATTTTTCTTGGTCTTTTTTTCATACGCCTTATACTCCTTTTCAACGTATTATTATTCATCTTATTTAACACAACAGCCTAAAGTTCACATTCATCCCATATCATTTAATTCCATATTCTGTCATACATTGTCACTCCATGTATTATTCTCAATGCACGCATCTCTACATCGTTTATTCGGCCTTTCTCAGTCTTTCTCCACGACCACGTTTCATTCCCATACATTAAAGTTGGCACCAAAATACTATTGTGGACTATCATCTTAGCATATTTTGATAAGGTCCTGTTTGAGTATATATGTTTTATTACCCCATTGACTTTGTTTTCTAACGCTACACGCCGTTCGAATCGATCTTAACTCTTCCATAATCTGAGAATATACGAGTACTACCATACGTCGCATTTAAAATACTTTACCTTTGAATTAATGAAAAACCCTTTTAGAATTAATAACAAATAACCAGTTTGTGTTATTACTAATAGCACTTCATCATCGATACATGTGTTTCCTACCTCGAAGTCTAATCGGGCGGTATATGAGGTAGAAATACGTGTCATTAAAAAAATATTAACTGTTAAATATCGTTATGTTAAAATTACGTATATTTAAAGAGATTTTATTGGTCACGATAAAGATATTTAATTTATTATGTCATACTTTTTTGGTCACGATAAAGATATTTAATTTATTATGTCATACTTTTTTGGTCACGATCAAGATATTTCATTTATTATGTCATACTTTTTTGGTCACGATAAAGTTATTTAATTTATTATGTCATACTTTTTTGTTCACGATAAAGATATTTAATTTATTATGTCATACTTTTTTTTCGATAAATTGAACCATAACGATCACCTGAAGAGCACTGTCCTACCTAGATACTGAGGCATATAATTAATTGAATATTTTTTAAAGTCAAAATGATATATTCTAAAAAATACATGAGTTAACAGATATGGGATTCTTGCTTCATCTAAAAGTATTTATAATAACAGTGGTCCAAAAAAGAAGGATCAATTATAACCCGTTGACTAAATGTAATATAAAGCAGATTACTAGCGGTTAAAACCAGAAAAATAAAAAAAATGGTTATCACGTTTTATTAATTTAATATTGAAAACTCATAAATCGATGATTATTTTTTTAAGTTTAATCAGTTAATGTTGTAAATTGTCTAAAATATATTTTTTTTAATTTCATTTATTATATTCACTATTAAAACTTCAATTTTCACTTAATTTGGCACAAATCATTCTAATATGGTTAGATTGCCTATTATTAAAAAAAGAGAAGTTTGTCAATCAACGGGTTAATTCTTATGTTATATTACAATACGTTCATGAAATATATATTGGGATTTCTAAGTAAGAGTAACCCATATTACAAACGAGGATACTAAGTAAGAGTAACCCATATTACAAACGAGGATACTAAGTAAGAGTAACCCATATTACAAACGAGGATACTAAGTAAGAGTAACCCATATTACAAACGAGGATACTAAGTAAGAGTAACCCATATTACAAACGAGGATACTAAGTAAGAGTAACCCATATTACAAACGAGGATACTAAGTAAGAGTAACCCATATTACAAACGAGGATACTAAGTAAGAGTAACCCATATTACAAACGAGGATACTAAGTAAGAGTAACCCATATTACAAACGAGGATACTAAGTAAGAGTAACCCATATTACAAACGAGGATACTAAGTAAGAGTAACCCATATTACAAACGAGGATACTAAGTAAGAGTAACCCATATTACAAACGAGGATACTAAGTAAGAGTAACCCATATTACAAACGAGGATACTAAGTAAGAGTAACCCATATTACAAACGAGGATACTAAGTAAGAGTAACCCATATTACAAACGAGGATACTAAGTAAGAGTAACCCATATTACAAACGAGGATACTAAGTAAGAGTAACCCATATTACAAACGAGGATACTAAGTAAGAGTAACCCATATTACAAACGAGGATACTCAAGTTAATATTTAAAAACAAAGCATGATTTCATCACATTAAATTAGGTATCGTATTTATTTATAAGCTATACTTAGATAAATAAATTACTCTATTCGCAGTTCGAAAAAAGCAAAAAGTTGGCCGTGGGACTAGAGTTATCCGTTTACACCTGCTAATTTAATGCCGGCAATCTACTGAGAATAGTAAATGGGGAAAAAATGAACAAGCTTTTACTGGACTCTTTCCTTAATGTTTAAAGCTTCATTTACGATGGCGTAATCCATGTAAAATTCATGTTATAAGTTAGTTCAGAGTCTCATTAATGTGTAAAATGGTTCATGGCACAATAAGTTGGTACTTTGAGATTGTTTGGCTAAGTAGTAACAAAAAAATCTACGAGTAGTATACAAGCAGATTGGGAAGATAACGTTTTTCCCAATCTTATTGAATACTACTCGTATTTCTTGTACACGAGTAGTATACAAAAAGATTGAAAAAAAAAACGTGGCTTGACTAAGTCAATCAATTTCTGAAAAAGGAAACCGTACGCATACATACCATCTAGTCATTGCCCTGTTGGAGAAGGCAGAGAGGACAGAATGCTAGACTTTCTTATCTCGATACATATACTACGAGTATTTCGAAACTTGAAGACGTAATTACGCCATAAAATATCAATTTAACGTATTTGATATTTCTGTACATATAGGATTGATCTATGATTTTTCATACGTTATGTTGGGGTAAGTAGAGAAAATAGAGTACCAGATTTATTATCTCGGCACACTATATCGGCTCTCCCACATCCACACACCTTTTTATACAACTCCTACGATTTATCTTCTTACCTTTCCTTCTTTCTAAAAATCATTACTTGATCCAACCATAGTTCCTTGGTTTCCGTATTCCATACCCTCTGCTTACATTTTCACTGTATATTTGTTTTGTTAGTATTTCTTCATTCATTCGTTCCACGTGGCCAAACCATCTCAGTGTGCTCTTAATTATCTTATTCAACATTTAAGTACAAATTCATCCCTAGTCACTTAATTCTGTATTCTGCCATACATTAACTTGTCGATATTTCAAATCCAAAAAAATGTAATTTATGGATTTCTTTCAACGCGTATGCGTTAAATTGTTACAGTTTAACAATGTTCGTCCCATTCTTTTCCTTTGTTTTCTACCCAAACTAACAAAAAAAACTGTTATTTGTGGATTTCTTTAAACGTGTATGTGTTAAATTGTTCCACTTTGACAATGCTCGCTCCATTCTTTTACTTTGTTTTTTTTCCCAAATTAACAAAAAAAACTGTAATTTGTGGATTTCTTTAAACATGTATGCGTTCAATTGTTACAGTTTGACAATGCTCGTCCCATTCTTTTACTTTGTTTTCTACCCAAATAGTTTATGAATTCACCAAATCCATGCCACGCTTGATTCAGTTAATTTTTTTAGTGTTCAACGATCATAAATAATTATTTGCGGTGCCTGGAAAGCTAGATATCGTGAAAACGAAGACCTAACTGTAATTATCTCCATGGGAGTATCGTGATGAGCCAAGCCGAAAGTAGCTGAGAAAGGCGGGCTATGAACAGCTGTAATCGGACACGCCAATGGACATTGCTAATGCTTACCTCATCTTGGTCAAGTGGGGAACAAATCTAGGTGCTTAAAGGATAGTTAATTTTTTTAGCAATATTTCATCCTAATAAAATCAACATCAACTTATATATTTTTTAATTCGATTGTTTGCTTTATTTAAGAGTTTTTTTAACCTCCCATCGTTAAATATGCTAATGTAAATGAGGGATCTATTGTTGCTTACAAAGTTATGGACGTAAAGTATCGTTATACGGATGGAAAGTAACGGACTGTTATAAACTTTTTGGTTCTATAATTAGATTATTTCGAGACTTAGATAGTACCGATAACCTGCGAAATTTGTATAATTATTTGATCCGCCACATTTTTGCTAATTTGTAACAAGATGTATTAATTTGTCATTATTGTTAGTTTTATGTAATCTATTTAGCTAAATAACTTGTTATTTATAAGAATCGAGGCTTATATTAAAATTGATAAAATATTTAAAATTACTGAACGTCGTTACAAGGTTGTATTGGGGCAAATTTGTGAACTGTCACAGGAACCATGCTACATTTTCTCAAGTATACTGTATGATATTTTGAAGGAAGTTAATAAAGAAATCGTAGGAGCTGCATTAAAATGTGTGTGGATGTTGAAGTGATGGAATATACGTGTCATAATTTTACCCCAATGAAAACAGATCGCTAACGTTTAATTTCGTGGTTTATTGGTTTTGTGCCCATCCAGTTTGATTAGTGAAACGTCAATATTGGGTGTATTGTTGATATTAATGAACTGTGATGTTTTCACAAATCATTCCATCAAGACCGAATTGAGCAACGGGAAATTAAAATGAACCATTTTTTTTAATATTCCGTTGTATTTGCGCAACATTGGATTTCATACTAAAATATCCAACAAGGTTTTTTTTTAAGAAACCCCCTTTTTGTTCAGAAAAATATTTTTATATCAAACTGAAGGCAATTTTTTATTAAAACGTTCCTAGTTTTTATTTGGTCGCTTAAACGAATACTCAGCAGTCCCCTCTTATCCACAATTTCGCTTTCACGGTTTTAGTAACCCGCGGTCAACCGCAATTCGAAAATCACTCCTTTCTTCAATTTGCTTAAAACATTCATTTTATCAATGCATTCATTTATGATATCTTCATTTCGTCTTTTTTCAAACATTGACACTCCACAAATTTTCCTCATTACACGCATCTCTATAGCATTAATCTTACTCTTAGTCTTCTTCTGCCAAGTCCAACTTTCATTTCCATACATCAATGTGAGCAACAACACACTATTATGCATTATCATTTTTGGTACTGTTAATATTGCGCGGTTGTTATATAACATTAAGTGCTCCGTTTACCTTGTTCCCTGTCGTTACTTTTCTTTCAATGTTTCTTTCAACTCGCCCATCACACGTTATCGTACTGTCTAGATAACATCACACGTAAATATATTGGTCAGATACGAGTACATTACAATTAGGATTTGACAAATCTTTATATAAGATTGAATGCGTGAGTCAAATATGGGCGAATATTTGCAAAAAATCCAATCCACAAAAGATTCACGAATCTCCGTAGTCTAGTAGGTGATTGGCGTGTTTTCCAGTACACGCTGTTTCAAATAGCAGTTTAGATTCCCGTTATCATTTTTTTATAGGGTTACAGTCCGGATTTTATGAAAGACTCATTAAATTTTCTGATTGGTTGGAAAATATTGCCACATGTCAATAAAACGTCTAGATTATATGCATGCGTGCTTTGCGAAGAATATCTGGTATTACAATGTATGACAGGGGAAGCAGTGACCGAATTAATGATAACTGTTTGTTCGAATCGTTTATTATAAGTAGAATTTTAAATAAGGAATTTTGAGATTATTTGGAGATATTGGGAGAATGAATATTGAACAAATGAAATATATGTGTATTTCTGGAATGAATGGCATGCGAGGAACAGGTCAACCAAGGAAATATATGTGTATGTCTGGAATGAATGGCATGCGAGGAGCAAGTACACCAAGGAAATATATGTGTATGTCTAGAATGAATGGCATGCGAGGAGCAGGTCAACCAAGGAAATATATGTGTATGTCTGGAATGAATGTCATGCGAGGAGCAAGTACATCAAGGAAATATATGTGTACGAGTATGTCTAGAATGAATGGCATGCAAGGAGCAGGTATGGTACACCAAGGAAATACACGGGTATGTCTGGAATGAATGACATGCCAGGGGCAGATATATCAAGGAATGGCATACGAGGAGCAGGTAGACTAAGGAAGAATTTAAAGGATATAGTAGGCGAAATATTGAATTTGTCTATCCCGAAAGGGAAATGGCATGATGGTACATGTAATCAACGAAAGTGTTATACAGTACAATACAACGTTTAGTTATGTTAATTTGAAGTATCGGATGAGCATACCTTAATCCTAATTGTGCAAAATTTAAATGTATATTTTGTGGTAAAAATTCTATTCAAAGTCCATACAAAGTGATGATCTGTCCACTCTTTCTACTGAAAGAGGCATGGCGTGATATCATACATTCGTATATACAATGATAAAAATGTACACAATAAAACATTTATTTTGATTAGTTTGAAAAATCTAAAACCTCAAACCTTTATATGTAAAAAATCAAACCAGTTAAATGTTCATACAAAGTAACGTTCATACAAGTGAAAAAAAAACCTCATAAAAAGTGACGATATGTTTCCTCAATTATCTCGAAATTGGAAAAATGTGGGTTGTATCCGGGTTTGCATGTATGTGTCAATATATGGTATACAATGTTAACGAATCTAAAAATACAATATTTTTTAATTCGAATTTTCTTATTAAATTGCTTATACTCGTACATACGTAGAAACATAACTATCAATCTTCGTATTTTTGCAATATATATATGAACTGTCCGCCTACATGTGCTAAAAAATAGAAAGTTGCTAATAATAATATTCGTATTATATACGAGTCATTATTATAAATGGACATTTTTAAGCAAAATTGACCTAACCCACATTTTTACCTGTACTGAGATAATTGAGGAAATTTCTCGACGTTCTGCATGGGCATAGTATACAATAAAAAAAAATTTGACCATAAAATATCCATTTCATAAAATGTAAAGGATTGCTTTATACTATTCGGTATTCCAGATCCACACATATATACCATCACGCTATCTCCCTGACGGGGCAGGCAGAGAAGACAGGGTCAGTCTTTTCTATCTCGACACACCTCCTTCGCCTCTCCTACATCCACATACATTTTCATATATCTTCTACAATTTCTCTGACCTTCTACGTTTTCTTCTTTCAAAATATAATTTTCCATGGTCCTCCTCTTAGACGTCTTCCACGCACGTTTGCACTATGTATTTTTTTGGTTAGTTTTTCTTCATTCATTCGTTCCACATGCCCAAAACATCTCTGAGTACTCTTTTTCATCTTACTCAACACATCAGTTCACATTCATCCCTGATTACTTCATTCCGCCATACAATATCACCCCATATATTCTTCTCAGTGCACTTCTGGATATTTCAGCTATATGAGCTTATGTGTATGGAAAAAAATAATATTTAACCATAAAATACACATTAATTTTTACTTTTTCAACATTTTAAATAAACCAAAAATGCGTTGTGTGCATTGGACCCATTTCGTATCACATAAGTTCAGCCAAAAATATCTCAACGCTTATTATAGCCTTATGAGGATGGAACAAAAAAATAAAAGATGTTATTCAACCTTAAAATGCCCATCGATCTATGCTTTTTCGATATATCTTTAAACTAAACAATGCGTTGTGTGGGTTGGACCCATTTCGTATCACATATAGTACGTCCAGCCAAAAATATCTCAACGCTTATTATAGGCCTATCAGGATGAAACAAAAAATAAAAGGCGTTATTTAACCATAAAATACCCATTGCTCTATGCTTTTTCGATATTTCTTTAAACTAAAAAATGAGTTTTGTGAGTTGGGTCCTTTTTGAATAAATTGTATTGTATTACAGTTTAATTGCACCTGGCGAACTTATCACCATGTGCCAATCTCTTCCAACCAACCAGAAAGATGTTATAGAGGCCTCAAGTGAAAACTTAACTGGAATATAGTATTTTTTTTAATCTGGGTTACAGCAGGATTTGAACCCACAACCTCCGGGTCGGGAGACAGGCGTCTTACCAATTAGACTACGGAGCTCGTCATACATACGTCCAATAAAAAAATATCTCGACGCTTACTACGGGCTTATAGGTATGGAACAAAAAAATTAATAGACGTAATTTAATCGTAAAAATACCCATTGATCTATGATTTTTCTCTTTTGAAAAAAAATAACAAAAAAAAGTTTTTGTGAGTTAGGCCCTTGTTGCATAATAACATCCGACTATTTATGCCCGACACCTACATAGGGCGGTCCCGTATGGGTCGAGATTAAATTAGCCTCGGAAATCAGGTCGCAGAATAATCTGTCGGATGACATAATGATGTATGCGGACATGATCCAATATTTGTCTACGTCGTGTCTAGGGTTTCTGAATTATTAACTATGGCTGAAAATAATTAAACTTTACACTACATAATGTATCCATTTTAATTAACTTTATGGGCGCAACTTAGTACGTAAATCCCATGGAACTATTGGGTGTTAACATAAGTTGTGTCCGTTTTTTTCCAAATTTAAAAATGAGCACCAAAAGTAAAACAAAATAGTAAAGGTTATACGTCATTCGAACGAAAATTTTCTACTCTACAAGATATTGTGTTTGCTTTTACGTAACGACATATATTATTTTATTTATTTACAAACCTTCAAAATGGAATGTCAAGTAGACGAAAGGGAACATTTTCGACACCTCCTTCTGTTCGCGTTCAATCGAAAGAATAAAGCTGCCAAAGATGCTCGCGATATTTGCGAAGTGTACGGTGAAGATGGTATGAATGAAAGGACAGCTCGTCGATGGTTTTTGCGTTTCAAAGACGGTAATTTCGACCTGAAAGACATGGAGCGTTCCGGACGACCAATGGACTTCGATGAGGACCGCTTAAACCATATTATTCATGAAGATCCCCTTCAAACCACCGTAGAATTGGCTGATCAGATAAATTGTAGTCACATGACTGTATACCGCCATCTTAAATCAATGGGAAAATACCAGAAGTTCGGCGCTTGGGTTTCACATGTGTTGAATGAAAACAACAAAAATCAACGTTCACAGTTGATTTTTGTTATACAGTCATGTGACTACAATTAATCTGCTCAGCCGATTCTACGGTGGGTTGAAGGAGATCTTCATGATTAATATGGTTTAAGCGGTCCTAATCGAAGTCCACTGGTCGTCCGGAACGCTCCATGTATTTCAGGTCGAAATTACCGTCTTTGAATCGCAAAAACCATCGACGAGCTGTCCTTTCATTCATACCATCTTCACCGTACACTTCGCAAATATCGCGAGCAGCTTTGGCAGCTTTATTTCCTCGATTGAACGCGAACAGAAGGAGGTGTCGAAAATGCTGACTTTCGCCTACTTGACATTCCATCTTGAAGGCTTGTAATCAAATAAAATAATATATGTAACGTAAAAGCAAACACAATATCTTGTAGAGCAGAAAAAAATCTTTCGAATGACGTATAACCTTTACCATTTTGTTTTACTTTTGGTGCTCATTTTTTAATTTGAAAAAAAAAAACGGACACAACTTACGTTAACACCTAATAATGATAGATAAATTCATTTGAAGTATAAAGATAGAATCTGCTAGAAAAAACATTACTTTGTTGAAGATTGACTGACACCTACGAATGTGTTATCGGTTGAAAGGTCAGCAGTCGAGTTGGGTGACATCAGGGTCAATTATTCAATATGAAGTTGAACCGCGTATATATATACAGAAGTATAAAGCATTGTTGTAGGTACTTATGCAAAAATTATCCAATTCAAATTTCAACTGTTCTGAAGTAATTGAGGAAATACTTCACTGCTTTGCATGAGCTTGAGTGAAACAAAAAAAAACATAATTATACCATAAATGACCCATTAACTGGTTTGGTTTTTACACATACATACATGATTGATCTATTCTTTTGACATTTCAAATAAAGCAAAACACGTGTTTTGTAGGTTGGGTCCTTTCTGCACATGTACATATACTTTATCTCTCACAAGTGCGCACTTGACCAGGGCGTCTATAGGAAGGGCCGAATGTGTTTGAAATTCGAAAATTCCGCCCTTAGTAATAAGTTTGGGTGAAACCGTAGCTTTAACTTATTTGTATTCAAAATGTAAAACTCAGATCAAAAGCTTCTAATTGATTGCTAATTAATTCGTAACGCGTTTATAATTCCAATAATGGTATTTTTACAAGTTTAATGGTATTTATAATCAAATAACTAATAATTTATCAAAAATTTCGACTTCAACTTTTTGGAACTCTACATATACTTAACAATAAATTACTTCATTATTCCATTAACATATTTTATCACAGTGGCAGGTATTTCTACCTCAATAAAGAATCTTGGATATAAGTTAGAAACACGTGTTGCTGTGCTTAATTTTGATAACTAGAATGTCTTACGTACTCAAATTATTCATGTTTTAAATATACTTTTATAGATTATAGATTTTAGAAGCATTTATAACTTATATTCATAAAACGTGTATATACATCACCAGCGCACTATCTTCTTCTTTAAATTTTCTCTGCTCAGAAGTTGACGATCATCATACCTTTGAGGCAACACCTCTGAACAAAGATACGGCGGCACTGTGAAAACACTCCCGTAAATTCTTCAACCAGGAGTTTCGTACTTTTTCTGCATTGAATTTCCTCTTGCAATATCAGATGATGGATCTTCTATTTTTAAGTTTTCATGCAAAGCTCGCATAAGTAAGTATTCATTAAAATCCCTGTTGCAAAGGAGATTCAGCATTTTAAAGAAGCAGCTTCGTGTAATCCCCACTTTTACTTTGACTCTTGAGACTGGCCTCGTGGACAGTTTAGTCAGCATCTCAGATATTTATTTTGTTAGAGTCAATAGGTACCCTTGTCTGTATTTTCCCTGTACAAGTAATTACACATTTTGTCTTTGGCAAATCATCATTTTTTTAACCAAGATCAGATTCAATATAAGTAAGGAAGACAAAATATTGTTAAACGTTTATTTCCCTCTTTGCAAAACTTGGAACTGCCTTAGTATCTCTTTTTTAGTTTTTTTATAAACAATCTATAACAAATATGTAAAATACAGCCTCAGTTTGGGTCCTGGGTGAAACCCAGCTCGGTTGCGGGCTCAATTCCTTTTAATGCTTAGATTTTATTTAAAAGTCCCTGTCTGGTTTTTATGTACACTTAAGGTTTGTTGTAATCACCTCTCTGGTCTGTTTGAAGAGATTGCAACGAGCCAATAAATCCGCCAAATTAAAAATTATACAAAAGAGTGTAATATAATACAATATATAGTAAATCATATTGCATCCCGACTTAAAGTGGTAATATTAAAGTCTTCATAATAACTATAACTATTTTCTGCAAATGCTTCAGTTGTTCGTATGTCTTACGCATTAATAATTTATCACTATCTACTCTATATAATTGTATTGAAATTTAATGAAAACAGTACACATTGGCAAATTTATTTATACGTGGTTATCTCTGCCCACTAAACCAGAATAAAGATAAAGAGGCTTAAAGACTGGAGCTATTGACACAAATTGGGTACCAACAGAAGTACATGATTGGAAGATATGTATATATTCATCGTAGAGTGATACTCATATACTTCTAACGTACAACGAAATGTAATTTCCTGTGTTTGAAACTTTGATATATAAACTAGGTTAATTTATGAAACGTTTTAACGTAGAAATGTATTATTTCCTAAATAATAATAACATGGCTATAGATGTCCTCGGATGGGTTTGTGGCTGTCCCAGCAACTTGACGCCTACGTGCATCGCACACATTATACATATGGTAGCAACAGCCCTGCAGTCGGGCGAAATAAAAGCCCGATTATGAATGACTGCTAAAAATGTCTGCGTAGGTCTTCTTACACAGCTATTGTCTGAATCATCACTTTTTAATGCAATATTCGTAAATCGGGAACCAAATAAATGTAGCTAAGTGCTTTGGTGGTAAAATTTGATATGACAAGACCTAACATATATACGAGTATATACGCATACATATCATTCGTGCACGTTAGACACGAATAATATGTATGCGTATATACGCATACATATCATTCGTGTCTAACATATATACGCATACATACCACCGTGTCAGAAAGAACCAATTTCCATATTTTTCTATTCAAGCCCATAACTTTCATCTTCTCCACATTCATATATCTCGTCGTGCGCAATCTTCTATTATTCATACTTCTCACATAATCTTCTTCTAGACCACTTGATCCAGTCAATTTCCTCGGTATACATCTTCCACGCACAACTTGCACTTTGAACTTGAATACTCGCTTAGTTATTATTTCGTCACCAATTTCTATACGTGTCCAAACTATCTTAATGTTATTTGCTTCATCTTACTTAATGCACTCAATTTATTACATTATTTTTTAATGCACGCATCTCTATAGCATAAATCTAACTTTTATCCCTTTTCTATTAAATTCAATCATCACATCTGAACATCAAGTGGGCACCGACACACTATTATGTATTATCATTTTTGCTACTTTGATATAGCGCGACCGTTGTATATTACGTTAGGTGCTCCGTTTACTTTGTTCCCTGTCGCTACCATTAATGTCACACAGTCACATATAAACGTACTGTCCAGATAACATATCTTATGTATTGTACCTGTTTCAGTTTCTCTAAGTTAACCATACATAAAAAAAACACTTTTTATCACACCCTTTCTAATAACAGGTTAAATAATTATATTAAATTGTAGAGATGAATTCATTGAAAACCCACCAAAACGAGTCCAGTTATTTCTCAAAAAAATTTAAGGGTGAATGAGATTGAACTGTTAACGATCGAACTGAAAATGGCACATCTGTATAAAAACCGTATACTTATGTTATAGGTCAAATCTCATTCAACAAAAATATTCGTTATTCTGAACAATTCGTATTTTCGTTATTCGTTATAATTTTACATGTAAATAAAGGATTAATAAAATATACTATCTGAAACTACGATGCTCTTCATCCAACCATACCAAATATGGTAACGTGTGTTCGTCATTTTTTAAGTCGTGGCTTCTTTATAGAGAAAGAAGACGCAGACACGCTGTAAATACTTAAGTCCCATGCCATAAATGTAACGATACGCTTATCACAAATTGACTTGTATAGGTCAGCTCATCCGTCCAGACCATCTGCAAAAAGTGCCCTGATTCCTCACTTTGTAGTGTATATTTTACACTCGCATAAAAGGACAATTTATAGTGTTATTTTGAGAACAGGCGCCCTAACTCTGAATTAGAACTTACTTTTAATGACTGATTAAAAAAATACAAAAAGCACTCTAACTCAGGATTCGAACTCACTTTTAATGACAGATTTAGAAAAATACAAAATATATGTAAGAATAAGAAGGTGGTGGCTGTGGTCATTAGATAAGGTACTTCTCCACATCTACATATATTTAGAAAAACATATTAGGTAAGAAAACCACATTACAATATAATATTAATTCATTCTGTGACAGTATTGCGTAACTTCATCACGCAACACCAGCGTTATTTGATGGTTAACTGGCTTGAATTTGGACATTTAAGTATTGTCTTACGAACGAAAGAATATAAAGTGAGAAAAAATGCGGAAATCAGTGCCTATATTGAGTGCCTATATATTATTATGTGATTAAATAAACGACCTCCGTCGCCTAGTTGGTAAGATGTATGTCTTCCAATCTGAGGGTTGTGGGTTCGATTCCAGTTGGAACCCAGATTTTCTTTAAAAGGAGTCCTGTTTGGCCCTCGCTTAAGGCCACTTCTTTTTTTTTTGTCGTTCACCCATCAAGAGTGTTTTTTTGGCATTATACACCAATAATTATAACAAAAAGGACATTTTAAATTATAACATTTATACAAATATATTAATTAACTACTTTCAACATTCAATGAAAATAATAGCTCAAATGAATGTAAAAAATGTCTAAAATATTAAAATTAAGTTAAGGCATCTTAAATATCAATCTGGTTGTTTGGAAGATATTGCTAAGTAGCTATACACCGTCTTGTACTATATACAACGAAAACTTAATGTAAAACAATCCAATCGATATTGTTTTTTAGTTGTCATTTTCGATATCTTTATTTATATTATCTTTGTTACATTCTGTTATCTTTTGTAAAAAAATATGGCTTGTGTTGCATTACATTTTTATGCACACTGACTGGGATAAAATTATTATTATTACGTAATATTTACTTTTTTAATTGAGTTAAAACGTTATTCAATAAAAATGGTCAATTTTTATTTGATATATGGCATTATAATTTGTAGTTAATGATTAAGTCGTTATTTATGAGATCACAAAAGGAAACGCTCGAGGAAGAAACAAATTAAAGGGCAAAGGATGACATACAAGGTTAGAAGTCCGTTTTGTTCTTTGTCTGAAACCTGATGCTATGTTTTATGTTTTGAAAAGCCAAACAGGAAGAAAACTTAACGTAGAAACTAAAAGCTAGTATCGTATGCCTGCAGATGTCGAGTGTGGTTTTGAAACTCGAACTTGCGGTTATCAGTTCCGTTCACTTCCCAAGAATAAGACACTTGGAAAAAATATGCAAATTAAAGACGCAAAAAGGAGCAATTGGGTTTTGATTACAAATGACGGTATCCAAAATAGAAAGATAATCTAAGGATGAACATTACCATTATTACAATAAAGTGACTTTAAATTAGTATTCAAATTATATATAGTGACTTAAAATTAGTATTCAAATTATATATAGAGACTTAAAGATAATCCAAGGACGAACATTACCATTATTACAATAAAGTGACTTCAAATTATCATTCAAATTATATATAGTGACTTAAACATAATCCCAGGACGAGCATTCTCTCTGTTTTTTTAACAGAGATAGTGTATCCTGTTGAAAAAGCAGAGAGAACATATATCCATACTTTCAACCCAAGCACATCGCATTCATTCTTCACATCCATTCATCTCGTTGCATTTTCTTACGTTATTCATACTTCTCAATGTATCTTCTTTTAAAAACTGGTCTACTTTATCTAGCCACATTATTCTCGGTATACTTCTTCCACACACACCTTGTACTTCTAACTTGTATACTCGTGAAGTCATCTTTTCATTATTCATTCTTCATCTAAACACTTCTTTCACCATCTTACTTAAAACATCTATTTTATCCACGCATTCATTTTTGATGTGTTCATTCCGACTTTTTTCATACATTAGCACTCCCAGACTTTTTTTAGAGTATGTGTCTCCAAAGGTTACTTTTATCAGTCATATGTCAAGTTGAAACATTACTTGCATACGTCAATATGGACACCGATACACTTTTGTTATTAAATTTTAGATATAACACGGTTGTTGTGTTGTATATTACGTTAAGTGCTCCATTTATCTTATTCCCTATATTAATTCGTAATTTACAAATGTGTACATATAATTAGGTTAGGAAGAATCATGTTCAAATGCCATTCAAGTTATCATAACAATTTGAAATAAGGTGTTGAAGAGAAATATAAATGTATGCACTAAACAAAGTAATTCAGGAGAAATGAGACCACAGGAAAATCTCTCGTAGATAGTGTTAGAAACTCTAACATTTGACACACCTGAAAGATAGAGGATATCGTCAGATGAAGTAAGAAGAGAAGGTGGTACTGGTGTGACCATGTGGAAAGAATGGGTTAAGACAGAATCCTAGACATAGCGGCACACCAGATCCCCACAGGATATCGCATGTCGGGAAGGCTGCCTAAAATGCGGAGAGACAGCTGGTGCTCTGTCAGACAAGAATAATTTTCGTACCAACAGAGCCAAGACGTACATCAAGAAAATATTTTAGGAACAAGAAAAGTATTCATAATTAAAACCTAAGAAAGAAAGCACAAGATACTTCATGGTGAATTTAATTAAAGGAATCAAAAAAGGATGAAACTGAAAGTTGGAAAAGAAAGGCAAAGTAAAAACAAATGATAACCAAGAAATTAAAAATGGGCACAGCAATGCCAGGAAACCTCTTAAGTTATTGAAAAGGTTCACATCTGAGAGAGCTGGAGAGTACTTTACAAGTCCCAAGAGTTAAACTCTTAAATATGAAAAGAGAGAGCTCGAAGTATTTTCAAAACGAGCAGAATTCTTAACAACTGCAAACGGATATCCTCTTGTTACAAAATAAAATGAAAAAACACCACAGATATCTTTCAACGGATATGTAATGTTGGAAACGAGTCTCGGGAGATTAAGAATAATAAAAAATAACTGACATGGAGTGCAGCATGCAAGACGAGGGATAATTTTAATTAGTTGCGTCTGGTTACAGATAGGAAGAGCTCGCGTAATCTTCTTATTTAAAGATAAGTCGAAATGAACAGTGATGAGATTGGCGTATCCTCGACTGCCTCATGAGCACTGTCAACGAGGCTAAGTTTTTGATAACCTTAGTCACTTTTGCATTTTGATGGCGATATATTCTTTTGCAACAGTAATCTTGGAAACTTGCAAATTATTCGCATTGAGAGTTATGCATGTTGGTATTAATAGTCGACGGCATTATCTTAGACGCATACAGATTATTTTGGGTTAGGAAGAGAGGACCGATTTCCACGTCTTCTTCGCTCTTCATTAATTTCTTAAGTTTTTTGTTTCGTTAATTTTATGAAACTCATTTTCTCAGCCATCTCAAGATTCATTTCCTTGTTAATATTACATCCGTCCCTAACAGTTATCTTGTATCCGATTATTCCTTACTCAATCATACACTGTAATCCTTGATACTCTACGTGAGGTACACATTTCAGTATGGCAGTAAAAAATATATTGTTCATCATTATCATTGTCAAATCGTGTACCTACTGAGGGAGAACAGATCCACATTTCTTACAACTCTGGCATACTTTTTTTGCCTCCGCCATGTACATATACTTTGTGGTGTATACTTTTCTATTTTTAAGAATTTTCCCTCGTCCCATGTTTTTCTAGACTTCCCAAACTTATCGTATCTTCAGTACTACTCAAATAGATTTTCTTTATAAATATTTATTCATTCTGCGTGGTTCAAGCATCGAATTACTCTTTTCATCTTCAGCGCTATATTTTTTTTTCAAAACGCGTTGTTTCCTAATGTCCTCATTTCTTATTCTAAGATACATTTTTTTACTACACTTCACTTTTTTGCTTTCTTTGGCTGTTTCACTAATAGACGTAAATGCTTTTACAAACCCAAAGTAACGGCGTTTTCCAGACACAAACACCAAAACTTAGTAATTAAAAGAAAGAGTTATTCGCTATTATATTGTTTATAGTTGACGTGTTAACACTGTGGAGGTTTTAAATACATTTTCCTTGATTTAACTATTCTAAAACATTGTTTTATCCATTTAAGTTCCACGTATGACCCTTCTGGTTTCAAGGTTTGATACATATATACCATCGTACAATCTCCCTGTAGATGTAAATAGAGAGGACAGGACGTCACGCAGTCCTATCTCGACGCACATCCTTAGCCTTTTTCCCATCCATACAGTTTATCATATAACTTCTATAATTTCTCTGAACTTCTACGTTTCATTCTTTCAGAATATCGTTCACTTGATTCAATCATACTTCTCTTGGTTTTCTTCTCAAACGCCTTACACTCATATTCGCACTGTATATCTGATTTGATAGTCTTTTTTGTTCATTCATTCTTGCCATATGTCCAAACCATCTATACTTGCTCTTCTGCACCTTACTCACAACATCAGCGAGTTCACATTCATTCTAAATCATTTCATCCCGAATTTTGTCATACATTGTCAGTCCGTGTATACGTCTCAAAGCGCGTATTTCCACAGCATTTATTCGGCTCCTCTGAGGAAGAGAAGATATACATTTAAAAAAAAATTATTGTTTTTTTTTATTTGTCGTGTTTTTCTTTACTTGTCATATAAATAAACAACAACTAAGCCACGACTTCGTGATAAATCAATTTTTCAGTATTTAATATTTTTTTGAGGTACTCGTATACACTGAACTGGTATATAAAACTGGTAATCAATCTTGAATCTGTCCCAAGTAGAAGCCATTAAAAATATTTAAGAAATACCAGTGAGTAATAATGGAGTCATGTGAACATAAACCCTGGTTTAGTCAACATTGTGATGAAAATCCCAAAAACCCATAAACGTAATAAATTATGCAATACAGCTTAATGTTATGTCCCAACAAACCCGCCCGAAATAACAAACTTGAAACAATCAACCTAATATTTTAAGCCGTGTACATAATACGCCAAGCAAATAATGTGAGTAAGGTACGAATAATTCGAATAACGAACATAGTTTCACGAAGTTCTATTTATAGGTAGTAGACAAACGATCTCTATGACCTAGTTGGTAAGACGTTCGTCTCCCAACCCGGAGGTTGAGGGTTTGATTCCCGTTTGAACACAATTTTTTAAAAAGAATTCCAGTCTGGTTTTCACTCTATAACAACTTTCTGGTTGGTTGGAAGATATTGTCTCATGGAAATGATACCGGCAGGTTGTACTGTATAGAACGAAAATATAATAAAATACAATACAAACTAAGACCCGTAATCATAGTCCGGCCTAATTACTAATCACTTCCAATTTTTAAAAGGTTTCAAACTTTTAAAATTTTTGTGTGAAATATTTTAAATATTTGTGTGAAATATTTTAATCAATGTATTTTTTTTAAAGAATAGATATGAATGAAGTCATAGGTTCACAGCTGAGAAAGCTGTGAGCCTATGACTTCGTTCATATTAATTGTAATAATTGTACATTGTAGTTAAGATAGGACTATGAATTCGAACCTTGGCCGAAACCCCCAGGTAGAAATCAAGTGTCTTACGAACTCAGCCACGGAGGTTGTCACGTACATCATAATAGAAAAGTATGGACTGTCTCGACAGGGAAACGGCGTCATAAAATGTATGTATGTGCAAGAGCAAATAGATCTTTATCAGAGACAGTTCAAGATGAAGCATCTGATAGGGATCTGCGGAATTAGAACCAGTCGAGTGATTACTCCTGATCTTCGATAAATTAGACATGACACATCTCTGGTGTGTTTCTAATCGGAATAACGGTTAGGAAGTCTAAAGTATGTCCAAGCCTACAGGGAAAAAAAACATCTAAAAGAAAAACAATTAGTGAATTTTTTTGGAGACATCAGATAGAACCTTTATTCAATGCCTTTTCCACAGACTTCACATATATATGGGTGAATATTTCTAGAAAAATTAATTATAACACCTTTTTTTACTTTCAGAGATACTCAGAGGCAGAATTAAGTAGGGTGGTTAAACTGTATTTTGAATTTAAGTCTCCGATGTCAATATATGCACGTAAGTTTAATTGGTAAATCGAGTATAGATGGTCAAGATTACTGGTTCTAATCCGGTATGTGGCATTTTTTCCCATGTTTTTCTTTATTTTGTTTATTATTCTAACCTTGTATATTTGGTAGATATCAAATGTATTCATGGTTATATGCTAAATACGGAATATATTTAAACAATGCATATTACCAGTACTAATATATGGATGCGAAACTTGAGCTCTTTCTGTACGAATGATACAAAAGCTCGAGAGAATACAACGCAGCATAAAAAGGTGTACGTACGCTAGGTTATATGTACCGGTAATTATGACAGTGGACTAAATAAAAAAAATGGAAATGTTTATTTAATGATTCATTTTATATAACAATTCTTTATATTTGAAAAAAAAACTAGAACTTAGAATAAAAAATGTACTATTAATGTCTGCAAAGTTGGTTGGTAAACATACTTCTGTTTACATTTATTTTGATAGCGGACCAAGTCACTTACTACTCGGTATACTTCGTTTTCATGTAAAAAGGCATTGTATCTATCTGATTTTTTTATAAAACTTTATTACATACCTGAAGACTTATAAACTAATATCTCAGTGTCGTAAAAAATCCATTTAAAGTACACCGAACGTTACAAGCAGAATTCTATTCAACAAAATCTCTACAAAAATCAATTACAAAGAGAACGAAACATATTAATGGAGAATCTGTTCTTTGGTTCAAAATACAACGGATTAGATTTCTAAAAGATACCCCATATCAGATGTTTAGTAAAACATTTTTAGATGAAATAACAGATTTTCTGAGTTTTTGACCCAAAAAAGGAAGGCCGAAAATATACGAAACATTCAATTATTTCCACTTTATGCGAGTATCCAACCGCTTAAAAAAAAAAAAAAAGTATGGATATGTTACCGTACATTCCGCTAATTTTCCATGAATATTTTCGTACTCTCAAAACATCACAAATTGAAAATACCGTATTGAAGAAGAAATTTCTAGTATTATTCGTAATTAAGTTAACATGATTATCATTACAAAATGTGAAGTGAATATTGTTGTTTATTGGATGTGTTACCGTACATTCCATCAATTTTCCATGAATATTTTATTACACTCAAAACATCATAAATTGAAAATACCTTATTGAAGAAGAAACCTCTAGTATTAATATTATTCGAAATTAAGTTAACATGAATATAATTACAAAACGTAAGTGAATACTGTTGTTTATAACGTAGTTTTTTTAAAAAAAAAACGTCAATTTTTTTGTTATACGAGTAAGTCATTTTTAAGATGTTTGAATAATTGTGAAAATAGAAAAAAAAGTCATATGATATCTCAATACGAAAAATATATGACATACTTGAAAAAATGTAGGATGGTCCCTGTGAAATGTCATGTCTCAAAGGGATGGGGTAAAATGGTTTTTTTACAAATCGAATCGTTTTTTTATAAATCGAAAAATTGTTTTTCTCTAAACTGACGTTTTAATTCCTAATTTTCATTATACTGACATTCTAATGTATTGTATGATTGGTATCTCTTTCAATAGGCCAAGATCCACTATGAATTAATACTTATTACAAACATTTAATTTTAGGTTTAAAAAAAATCGAAAATCCAATTATCGTATACCTACCCCATCCCTAGCCAATGCAGACTAACGTAGTGACTTTTGACAAACGTCACCAAATATTATTTGATTTTAACAAACTGCCACATTTTTGCTAATTTGTAACAAGATGTATTAATTTGTCATTATTGTTAGTTTTATGTAATGTATTTACCTAAATAACTTGTTTTTAATAGAATCGAGGCTTATATTAAAGTTGATAAAATAATTAAAATTACTGAACGTCGTTACAAGGTTGTATTGGGGCAAATTTGTGAACAGGGACCATGCAACATTTTCTCAAGTATAGTACACTGTTATAATTATCGGCACATAAAAGTATGTGTGTATGTATGCATTGTAGTCACAAATAATGTTTTTTCAAAGTGAGAACATTCCAATAATTTATCAATTGTTTATGTATTTCTTTTCTACTATTAACCTTTCTTTCACGGACCACACTAACTCATTATTTGGCAGGTTTTCCTCAATCAAACGAACAGGAGACCAGAATTGACTGCATGACCATTAGCGTTGATGGACTATTCAGTTATTATACCAGTCCGCATACCATTCTCGAAGCCATTACTTCTGGCTTAGAATTAAAATTAAAAAAAAAATAACCGTATTCTATGATATTATTATCATTTCTCTATTATATAACATTAAGTGGCTTTTCAAAGTCATTAATATGCTGATGCTGCGAGCATCGACCTATTGTGAAGAAGCTCAACCTGGGAAGCTCCATGCACTGATAAACGCGTGAATCATCGCCCGTGCTCTTCGGAATTTATTATCTAAGTATCATCAAGCAGGGCTGACTTAAGACAAACGAGAGGAATTCAAACCATCGAAATGTACATTCATTCGAAAAGATTATTAAAATAATTATTTATTGAATACTTCTGCAAGAAGACCTCCGTGGCCTAGTTGATAAGACGCCCATCTTCCAGCCCGGGGGTTGTGGGATCGATTCCTTTTGGTATCCAATTTAATAAAAAAGAATTACCTTCTAATTTTCACTCAAGGTTTCTTTAAAATCTTTATAGTTGGTTGGAAGAGATTATCACGTGGCAATAAACTCAAAGGTTGTACTGACTAAAAATAAAGTGTAATATGTATAATACAACCACTTATACAGGTGTTTGCAATCACATAATGTGGTACTTACTACCAGCGGCGGCTAGTCTCGGGGTGCGCTGAGCCGGAGAAATAATTCGCAATAATTAAATTATATATTCGCAAACATGACTTCCAAAAATGTTAAATATTAGTATAGATTAAATATGTATAAGAATACTGACAAATAATACGAGTATTTTTATATAAGTGAAAATACAAAAAAAAAATATTCCTTTCAAATTGATCGGCCAAGTTTGCCAATTCATACTGGAGCGATCTCGAATATGCACCGGACGGAAACGCAGATTCATATAGGGCAGACAGAGAAATACAGTAAACCGTGAGACTATTTCTCTATATTGCGAATTGTTTCCCCGGTCCGGTGCGCCAGCGCACCTCGGGACCGGCCGCCGCTGATTACTACTTCTACTTCATTATATTATGGAAAAAACGACCCGTTACGCAGAATTGTATTATATCACACTTTCGTTGTAAGCAGTACAACCAGGCGTGTTCATTGCTATATGTTAATCTCTTTCAACCAATCAAAATGGCCTTAAGTCAAAACCAGACTGATATATTTTAATTTATGGGTACCAATGGGACTCAAATTCGCAACCTCCGGCATGGAAGACAATAGTCTTATCAACTAGGCCCCGGGGACCTAGGGAATAATTCAACGAGATAATGAGGTATTTTGACAGGAAGAGACACATTAAGAAAAGCAGAAAAAATGTATGCACAACTTAAAAGGCACTAGAAGGAAAAGAACTCCACATACCAATTTTCATTCTGTATAAGATGATAAAATGACAACCTCCGTGGCCTGGTGGTAAGACACTTGTCTGCCGATTCGGAGGTTGCGGGTTCGATCCCCGCTGGAACCCAGATTTTAAAAAAATAGGATTCCAGTTTGGTTAACACTTAGGGCCTATAAAAACATATTTTAGGTTGGTTAGAAGAGATTGCCACATGGCAATAAACTCGCCAGGTTAAAAAAAAAAGATTGATACCACTCTTAAAGATGTTTATTTTGTGGTACCAAAGCTTGGCTGGAATAGTTGGTTGTATCTTCCAGTATGCAGAGCCTTTTACTTCGCATTATTCTACTTTGTTGTACCAAAGCTTGGCTGGAATAGTTGGTTGTATCTTCCAGTATGCAGAGCCTTTAACTTCGCATTATTTAACTTTGGATTGAAACATATAATTTATATCTAATTAATAAAGAATATGCCAACGACGAATCCTCCGACGCTTTGGACACATTGCTCGTGGCCAAAAAGAGAGTTTGAAGAGGCCTGTAGTCATTGGAAGAGTGGAAGGATGACGCAAAAAAAGAAGAGCCCCAATGTGTTGGACTAACCAAGTGAGAGACGTAACAGGACTACTCTTAATAAATATTCTTCGAGCAGTGGAGTGCAGAGATATATAGAAAGGCTATCATCGGAATCACGATGTTGTCATAAGCTACACGGCAGGACAATGATAATAATGGTTAGATAACATCGGAATCACGATGCTGTCATAAGCTACACGGCAGGACAATGATAATAATGGTTAGATAACATCGGAATCACGATGCTGTCATAAGCTACACGGCAGGACAATGATAATAATTGTTAGATAACATCGGAATCATGATGCTGTCATAAGCTACACGGCAGGACAATGATAATAATGGTTAGATAACATCGGAATCACGATGCTGTCATAAGTTACACGGCAGGACAATGATAATAATGGTTAGATAACATCGGAATCACGATGCTGTCATAAGTTATTTATTTATTTATTTAACACTTTCATTGCAATACAATCTGGCGGGCTTATTGCCAGGCGGCAATCTCTTCCAACCAACCAGACAAAAGTAAATGAAGCAAGTTACGTGGTCGCATAAATCATTCAAATGACTATCCATCCCCACGAAATCCATAAACATATACGTGAGAACATGCCCACGAACCCCACAAAGACGGACAATCACCCGAACACTATTTTTCATATAAAGTGAGATATCATCAATCAAAAGGAAAGGAAAGGATGGTGGAGAGGAAAGGAAAAGAAAAATCAGGAATGAAACACGTTATTTTACTGACTAGAAATTAAGAGTTTTTTCAGTCGCTTCTTAAAGCATGCCAAGGACGGAGCGAGTCTTATATTGGTTTGTAACTGATTCCAGAGTCTCACTGCATGGACAGTAAAGGACGACGTGAAAAAAGAAGAGCGGTGAACTGGAAAGGCCAATAAACAATCTCTGTTTGAGCGTAGCGCTAATCCATGATTGGAAAGACGCTGAAAATTTTCGGCGAGATAAGAGGGTGCGGCGGGACAGTTAAGGATATTATACAATAGAGACAGTATGTGAATTTGGCGTCTATTTCTAACATTCAACCAGTTCAATGCCTTCTGGTATGAAGTTATATGATCGTACTTTCGTAGGTTGAAAATAAATCTTAGGCACACATTTTGAAGACGCTGTAATTTGTCCAGCTGTTCCTCTGTAACATCCAAGTAACATACGTCCGCATAGTCCAGAATCGGAAAGAGCAGAGATTGTACGAGTAAAATTTTGGTTTTAGTTGGTAGAAATCTTTGCAACACTTTAAGGGAATGAAGGCTGAAGAAGATCCTTCGGCTTACCTCATTTATTTAAGTTACACGGCAGGACAATGATAATAATGGTTAGATAACATCGGAATCACGATGCTGTCATAAGCTACACGGCAGGACAATGATAATAATGGTTAGATAACATCGGAATCACGATGCTGCCATAAGCTACACGGCAGGACAATGATAATAATAGTTAGATAACATCGGAATCACGATGCTGTCATAAGGTAGACGGCAGGACAATGATAATAATGGTTAGATAACATCGGAATCACGATGCTGTCATAAGCTACACGGCAGGACAATGATAATAATGGTTAGATAACATCGGAATCACGATGCTGCCATAAGCTACACGGCAGGACAATGATAATAATAGTTAGATAACATCGGAACCACGATGCTGTCATAAGGTAGACGGAAGGACAATGATAATAATGGTTAGATAACATCGGAATCACGATGCTGTCATAAGCTACACGGCAGGACAATGATAATAATGGTTAGATAACATCGGAATCACGATGCTCTCATAAGCTACACGGCAGGACAATGATAATAATGGTTAGATAACATCGGAATCACGATGCTGTCATAAGCTACACGGCAAGACAATGATAATAATGGTTAGATAACACATTTAAGATTCTACTAAAAATTTATACTTACTATTTTAGTTTTTTCTTTCAAATAAAAATATTATTGAAAGAAATTCAAAAGACATTGGTGTTTTCAATAACCGTGTGATTACGTATATAAACGCGCAAAAGTTAACAGTTAAAATAACCAATAGTAGTTATATTTAATTACAACTTTAACCATGTGAAGACATCTATGTGCACATAAAATCATTATTTATTGCTTTCCTAACTAACTTAGTTGCTTGCTTCTACTAAGCGGTTGCTTCCACTAACTGAGGTGGAATAAAATTACAAAGAAAATTTATTACTTTTTCAAAGATATTATTATTTTATGATATTGTCAAGAAATAAATTACAAAGAAAAATCGTTACTTTTTCAATGATATTATTATTTTATGATATTGTCAAATAAATTACAAAGAAAAATCATTACTATTTCAATGATATTATTATTTCATGATATTGTCAACAAATAAATTACAATTACTGCAGTACCATTTTAATAATTTTTTTTTCTTATTTAACTTTGTGAAATTATATGTTATAATAAATAAACCAAGGATTACATATTACATTTATATCCCATGAATTGCATCTTATCCCTTAATGGCGATTTTTAACTCACGCCTGCGGATAATAGAAAAGTTGATATTTCATTCATGATATATTTACTTATTAGTTAAGACTTTAGTTATAAGTAATCATTTACAAAGTCTTAAAAAAATAACTAAAGCTTTTTGAACTAAGAATTAGACTAGAAGCCTAACTTTCCTTCATATCTTCCCGAAAAAATCCAGTTTATTTCAGAACACGGACGTTGTCTTCGATCAAATGATGAGAGACTCTTTTGCATACTAACATATCACATCACATTTTCATTTGTGGTTCACTTGGCTCGACAGTGGAATGAACTTCCAGGATTCATCAGATGTGCCACCATCCTTATTTTATGTTTAAGAGAGAATTTAAAAAATACATTACGTCATTCAGAATATCCTTCCATCTTAATTTAACTTGGTTTGCCTTGTTCATCCTTGAAGGAATTCCTTTCCTTTAGTTCTACCATTATTTAAAACGATTAGTCATTTGTTTGTTTTTATACTTAAATTAAAACGAATATTCTCGTATATATAAATATTTGTTTATTAATACTTATTTAAAATTGTTTATAATTAAATATGTAAAGCACTCTCCTGCCTAACGAGGCGAATGCCCTTCCTAAGACAGGTAGTTTACATAATACTAAACAAAGCATAAAATTTAATTAACATATAAATTGTAAAAATCACAAGTATAAAATAAAGTACTACAAATAATAAGTATAAAAAATCAGAAATCAAAAGTATAAAAAATCCACCACAATCCCAGTATATACAAAAGTATTTAAATTAGAAATATTTATTATTCAAAGGATCATTCTCTTATTGATATTAGTAAAAATGGCACTATTCAATTTAAAAACGGCACTATTCAATTTAAAAATGGCACTATTCAATTTAAAAATTCAACTATTCAATTTAAAAATTGTACTGTTCAATTTTAAAAAAAAATTACGAAAAGGGTAAAAAAACTGCATAAGAAATATTTCTTCATTGCATGATTTTAATTCCATTTTAGTTTTCATCTTGTTTTGACATTATCTCTCACTGAAATCTCTAAATGTATCAAATATGAGATGGTTGGTTGAAAAAAAATTATGTAAAGCAATAAACCCGCCAGATCTAGCAAGTTCAACCAAGTATAAAAAATATATTAAAATGAATAAATATAATATCTGGTTATATGTGAAAGATCGCCTATTTTACATGGCAATCAACGGTTCAATTTGCGCTCTGTTTCCCTGAAACCAATTACCCGTGTAAATGAAACGATTACTAGTATTTATTGAACATTTGATAAAAAAATAAAGTGTCTTAAAAATTAAAAGGTATATATTTCTTAAAACATTCAAATATTGATTTCTGTGAATTAATGAATACATCGTGTGTTTGCGATAACGATTCGGGGAATGTTTCACAATAACTGTTTGGCATATTTTTTTCTAATTTCATCATTAATTTCCTATTGTTAGATTGTTTCCTGTTTTGTTATCTTTCGAGTACCTTTCTTCGTGCTTATTACTGATAACTCCCATTGTTCCGAAGGTGGCACTTTTGTACCAGACGTGAATATTCTAATAAATAGTATTTATGAAATATTATTATAACTTATCGATACTACTTTAACTATCTTTTTTATTACATAAAAATTAATTCTGATTATTACAGTTTTCATGTATATTGCACAATCTGGAGTGTTTAGTGTCATTTGACAACCTCTTCCAACAAATCAGAAAGATGTTTAAGTCTTTTTGGTTTGCTGGGAGAAATTAATATTTAAAGCCAAACTGAAAAAACCGACTAGATAGCTCTTTAAAAATATTGGATATTATCGAGAATAGATTCCGCGACCCCTGGGTTGGACACATGTGTCTTACCAACTAGGCTACAGAGGTCTTCTCATAGTTGTCAAGTAATTTAGAGTTTCAGAAAATATAATGGACAATTTTCGCCATAAATTTAATTTATACAAAATTAAAATAAATTTTGAAATGAAAGGCATCGTTTATCTATCGTAGATTTAACTACATAAAAAAGAATTATTCAAGTATTAGAAACATTTCCCGGACTTAATTAAAAACAGTAATTCAGAAAAAAATATCTTTAATAATTTTAATAAGGTTTATAAAATATAGAAAATTAAGTAAATTAGAAACGAAAAAATATATAATGGTTTACAAATATTAGTACTTGGATATATGAGTGAATCATGGACTTGAAAAAATCAAAGGAATCGAATGAATGCTGTAGAAATGCGTGGTCTGAAAATAATATTTGGTGTGACGATAGTTGCCCGAAAACATAAAGTTAAGAATGACGAATGTGAACTAGGCATTTACATGAAAATCAGAATAAAGAAATACAATTCAAGGTGGTTTGGGCATGTAGAAAGAATGAACATAAAAAGTTGGAAAAAATCAATATACAGCGCGAATATCAGTCATGCGAGAGAAAGATATTATATAATCAATTGAAAGAATATTTGAAAGAAAGATGACATCCGTAGCATAGTTTTATCGGTGCCAAACTATTCGGAAGACACCCATAGATGATTAGTCCATCTGTTCTATTTGCAGTATTTAGGTTATCAATAAATGTCACATTATTCGTTAATTTGTGAAAAATTCAAATATAGCTCTACTGTAAGACGTTAACGAATTCTCTTGCTTTCGAACTGAACAAATCTTTTTGGATTAATTTTGAGATAAAATAAACGAATTCGGAATATGTTTTAGCTGAAAAAAAAATGAGAATTGGTTTTGCAGTTCGCTGGTTAAGTCGGCTCATGTAGATGATAAGTGGCATCCAAATAAAACCAGTCTACCGAATTCAGGATGCCTGAATATTGAGTAAGAATGCAAATCACTAGACCACGACGATGAATAAGCTTTTGAACCTTCCTCGTGAGATATTCAGTGTATTTGATTTTCGAAGAAAAGCGCCGATTCAAACACCAAACCATGCTGCTTTCTTCAAATCTGCTTGCTTATAAACAGCAAGTATATTTTAGTACTAGTGCTAATGCCAACTAAAATGTATGGAAGCAAACCTGGGCATTGAAAATGAGTGATACAGTGTTTAATAGAGTAAAAAGTAATCGGATAAAGGACAACTATGTATTTGTTAGAGATGAATTTATAAGTAGAATAAAGAAGTGTGAGATGTGAAAGATTTATGAAATAAATATATTTGGAATGAATGGTGAGTGAGAAAGGGGTAGACCGAGAAAAGAGAGTAAGGTGATAGTTGGAAAAATTCTAAATTAAGGATAAGTACAAAGTATGAGAAACAAGAGAGTATGTGCATGAATACAAAAAAGTAGATATCTGTCCTCTCTGCCTACCCCAATATGGGCACGGCGTGATTGTGTGTATGTATAAATAAAGATGTTAAAATCAAAATGTGATTTCGGCAATAGATATGAGCGTTTCTAAATCGATTAATACACTCGTGAGCTTATTAAATGCCATTAATTTAATCAAAGCTGTTAAATCAGAAGATAGTAATAATAATACGAAATATTATTAGTGAGATGATAATCCATTTAAGATATGTGCTTCCGTCTAAGATTAAAGACAGCAGACACCGAAATTCATTACGTCCAATGGAAGAGTATCTCCGCCATTAATTTCACCTGACAGCTGATGCCATTAGAGGAGTATCTGGCTTCCATATCCACCATCCACCAATATGCCCCTCATAATATTAGTTCAGCATAATAGTTCAGCGAGAGCAACGCAACAGTGCGCAGTGGGCGTGTAACAACAGACAGTTGTAATCAACGGATAAGAGAATGGACAGTAGATATCTGGTATATTTATATTATACGAGTATATTATTTTATTAAATCTCAACGGTCAAATGACCTTTTGATATAAAAGATTAAAAAAACAATAACAAATTAAATTAAACCTTGACATATAGGCAGTAGTACACAATAGAAAAAAAAAGTATAATACGAACTAAATATAATAACAAAGCAAACCTATATTATATAAGTTCATAATTTCGTTTCGACAAGAACGACTTCTTCACATTATTCTTGTAAGTACGAGTAGTTAGTCACATGAAAGTCCATACAATGCCCATATTGATTACCCAATCTTTACAGTCTTATTACGCAAGAGTTGTTTAATATCTTGCTTAAATTAGCATTTATTTATTAAATTGTATTTCTATAAAGTAATTTGAAAATATTTGCAAACCTTGATGGTTTCTGACTGAGGTGCAATCATTCTTTCATTTGCACTCTTGAGGAGAGTTTTCTATTGAAAAACCGCTATATAAATTGGGTTTTTATATTTATTATTCTTGTACAAATAATTAGTTGCAACTACTATGGAACAAAACATTTTGCCACGTGGGCCTACAAGGAACGTGTAACAGGGCAAGCAAGTTAATTTCAGAGTATTGAAAATACGAGCTGACAATCTTAAATATTGTTGTGAGGTCAAACATTTTTCTTCTTTCTGATAAGGTCGTAAAACTCATTACTTCCAACAATAGACAATAGTTCAGTATTATGCTTTATTGAACAATTGTATTGTTTTACACTTCTGTTCTATACAACACAACATGGCAGGCTTATTGCCACGTGACAATCTCTTCGAACTAAATAGAAAGATCTTTAAACAGTTCGTAAGTGAAAACCAGACTGATTTTTTTTTTAAATTTGGGTTTCGATGGGAATCAAACCCATAACCTCAGGGCTGAAAGTCAGGTGCCTTACCAACTTGGCTACGGAGGTCAATGTTGTATTTTATTATACTTTCGTTATTTACAATACTTTACAACCTGGTGGACCTGTTTATTTCGATGACACGTGCGGTGCGTTAATAATAAGTGTAGAGGTATTTTTAATTTTTCCACAAACTGACGAAACACGCGCAGTTATTGATACTCAAATACTTTAAATAGAACAGATGAAATAAAAACATGTATACTCGAACCGGACATCATCAAAATCTGCCAAGATGAAGACTAGTCCACAATAGTATTTTAGTATCGACTTAGCTGTATGGCAATGGGTGTTGAAAATACTGAAAAGAGCCGAATACTTAAATACTCTGGAAATGCATGCATTGATAATTAATGGATACAATATATGACAGAATATGGAATTAATGAATTATAAATAAATGTGATCTTACGGCTGATGTATTAAGTAAGCTCGAGAAGAGATCGAGTGAATGATACATTGTAAGAGGGAAATGTAAGAAGTCAGAGAATCGTAGGAGTTATATGAGACGGTGTATGGACGTGGAAAAGATGAAATACGAGTATTTGTGTCGATATAGAAAAATCTAGCACTCTGTGCTATCTGCCTATGCCAACAGCGAAACAGCGTAAGTGTATACTGTTGTATTCCAAATGTTTTTTTTTGTGAATCTTGAAGCTTTCTATTTTATCGACTTTTTTGTATCAAGAGCTTTTAAAAATATCGTACGAGTATTAATTTTACATGTATATTTGTTTATATTTTTTTCATATGAATAAATTTTTTCTCCTATAAAGTTCCTCCACTCTTCGGAGGTTGGGAATCATGATGGCTATCTTGATCGAGGAAGCGGTTTTACTTCAAAGCTATCATGTTTGCCAACTTAATAAATTCTTCAACCAGAAAATGATTCTTCTTTCATGAATTTTACCCGCTTTATCAGTCTTTAGTTCTTATGTTAGATGTTTCTTCTCGCATTATATGTTCAAAGTTTATCTTTTTGGTAGTGAATAATACTTACATATTGTTATTAATCCGTTTTAACACGTCATCATTACAGATTTTGTCAACCCTTTGAGGCTCTCAGCATTTTATTATACGACACTTGCGTTGTATACAGTACAACCTATTGGAATTATTATCGTGTGGCGATCTCTTCTAACCAACCAGAAAGATGTTAAAGAGACTTTGAGTGAAAACTAGACTGGAATAAATTTTTTTAAATCTGAGTTCTAACAGGAATCAAACCTGCAACATCTGGGTTGGAATACACGCGTCTTACCAACTAAACCAATGGTGTCGTGTTAGCTACGAAGAGTATAAAGACAATTGTTAAGAATTTGATGAAATAATATGAATTATTGTCTCTCTAGATACTGTAAAAAAGACCAAGATTCAGAGAACGGCAACCATTTCCAGTTTATGCGTCATTTTCGATTTTGAGTTTTAATAATATAGCCGCAACTATTTAAAAGACAACATTTTGAATATTAAAATCATAAATAATAATAAAAAAATAAAATACGAGACACTAAACAAAAATATTTTATAAAATTGAATAAAAATACATTATTCTCTAAACGAGCAAAAATAACATACTGTTTATTTCTTATTTTGTTACTACTAAGCTAGAATGTTGTACCTATATTTTTTAAGTAGTGTTTTCTAAATCCACTCGAAAACTTAAGGAACAAATTCAAATTGAAGCATGTGGATCTTCATCAACCAATCGAGATTTTTTTAAACATATGACGTAGTGTAAATTGGAAATAATACATATGCTAAGAAAAAAGGAAATGAGGGAAAGGTTTGATGTCATGAAGATGGCCCGTTGGCATTGTACGAGCTTAATCGATGTACTGTTGATTTAAGCTTATGAGCGTCAACCAAGTATATAACATTTATTATTCAAATAATTCAAACGGACACCATGTAATATAAGTATGGTAAAATGTGTGTGGGTCGCAATAAAAAAACACGTATGGGCCGATGAAGGCCGGCTGACCGGCGGTTGTCGACCCCAGAGCTATATAACATGTGATGATATTTGGAAATGGGTGGAGTAAATAAATAAAGAACGGGATATCATCAAAATACTATAATAGCAGACAGTAATATAATTGATGGTCACCCGTTATATTCTGCCGGGACCTATTCATCAAACTTTCCGACCACCCCCACTAGTCTTGACAATATGTGCACTCGATCAACACAATCGTACCAACATTCGCATTAGAAAACTCAATCGTACCAACTTCATAAATCATACAATTGACGACCTCTATAGCCTAGTTGGTAAAATGCTTGAATTTCGACCGTGGGTTCCGAATTCGAATCCTGATGGAAACCAAAGAAAAAAAGGAAAAAAAAATATTCTTAGTCTCGTAAAAGAGTTTATTTGGTTATAATACGTGCGGTAGTGTTGCCAAACCGCGAGTTTCGTGTATTTTCTAAAGGTTCTAAACCCGAAAGTTCGATTACAGGAGCCGAAGAATATATCTCTCGACTATGACATTCAATATGTCCCGATTGCCAATTCGGATATGTTAAAGGTTTACTATACGAAATAAAACACGTCAAAAAATACATGTACCAAAATGAAATAAGGGATGTCTATTGCTGATTTATCTACCAATAAAATATTAAAACTACATTAAAAGCAGCCAACGCGAACTTCGTTGAAGTGATTTCATTTATAACACAGCACTATTTTCAAGTAATCACTAAGTGAGATTACGACAGGAAACATATTTTGAAAATATGCAATATTCTACTAATTGTGGATCAAAAGGACTAGAACTTAGTGTAAATTTTAAGAAATCTGAATACTTAACACGCGTGAAAGCAATAAAAACCAAAATTTTGGAAAAAAAGAGCACGGTTATGGTATCTTGACAATGAAAAGTTAATGGGTAAGATCATTTATTTTAATTATTGATTAAGTGGTGTGAAGAAAGGAAAAATGTACTAATTACGAAACATAAACAATGGATAATTCTTTTTATTAAATATTGTTATTCAAAATTTTAATGGGAACAAAAATATAAAGAAAAGGTTTTACTGGAGAAAGGAAAAATATCAATATTACTGAAAAGATTTAATCTATTTTTTAATAGAATTAAAAACAATATTTCAGATAGAAATTTTTGATACTTTTAAGAATATTAATGAGTATTTATAATAGTGGCAAAGTACTTCGTGTATGAACAAAGTAATAATAGTGGTGAAGTACATTGAAATTACATCGAACAAATAAAAGTGGCAAAGTACATCGAAATAGTGATAAAGCACACCAGACAAATACTATATATAGGCAAAGTACATCGAAAATCTGGAGAACTGAGAGAACATTTATACCTTGCCACTATAATAGTGGAAAAGTATATTGAAATAGTGGAAAAGTATATTGAAATAGTGGAAAAGTACATACATACGTATCATCACGTGATTTCCCTGTCAGGGTAGGCTGAGAGGAAAGTGCACCACACTTTCCTATCTCAACACTCATTCTTCGCTTCTTTTACATACATACATCTACCCATACAACTACTACGATTTCTCAGATTTTCTCAGTTTCCTTCTTACAAAACATCATTCATTTGATTCAACCAAATTTCCTTGGGCTTCCTCTACCACGCCTTCCACTCACATTTGCACTGTATATTTATTTTGTCAGTCTTTCTTCATTTAATCGTTCTACATGCCCAAAATATCTCAGAGTGCCCTTCTTCAATTAACTCAACACAGCAAGTTCATATTCATCCCCAAAGATTCATTACGTATTCTTTCATACATTGTCCTCCCATGTATTATTTTCAGAGCTCACATTTCTATATCATTTATTCGGCTCACATCAATATTTTTCCACGTCTACGTTTCACTCCCATTAATCAAAGTTGATACTAAAATACGGTTGTAGACTATCATTTTGACAGATTTTGAAACTGCCCGGTTCGAGCATATATGTTTTAGTGCCCCATTAATTTTGTTTCCTATCGATGCACGACGTGGCAAAGTATATCCAACAAATAGTAATTGGAAAATATAATAAATTTGGAGGACTGAGAAAAAATCTTTGTGAGCGATAAATCGGCGAATGAGTAAACACTTTGCAAAGAGAAGATTAAATAATGAAAACACAACGTTTAAAAATGTGTAAAAAATTACGCTGAAAAATATTTTGAATTTTCATCGGTGTTCTTGATCAATAATTCACTTTGTGGTTTATTTAGAGAAATTAATATTTCTCATATATAAACCTATTGCAGCTGTTAAAAACTATTTGTAATGTGTGTACTGCTTTTTTAACTTGATACAATCCACCTGCTTGATATTTTGGAGCTGCATACGCGTTGTTTATCTCTGCATTTAGTAAAATCTCTTTGGTCCGGCCTAATGGATCAAATAACTCCCTGTTTTGGTCTCTTCGTGAGTTTCAGTGAGTTATACCTTACATAAAGATTTAAAACGTTAAAAAAAGCATCATGCTTTATTTATTGCTCAAATAAGTATCTGATTATCTGAAGTGTCTGTGTTCGTTTTGTAAATCAATGCGGTTCAGGTAAGAAGACAACTATAAGTATCTGATTATCTGAAGTGTCTGTGTTCGTTTTGTAAATCAATGCGGTTCAGGTAAGAAGACAACTATATAAAACTGGAGATATGATTTGTTTAGTAGTGAGCTGCCACGAGACCTCTGAAGGTTACAAATACTGAAGAGAAGTTTACATTACTCAAACAATAAAATTGGTTATTGGCAATTGAAAATACACATGTTTTTTGGAGAGAGGTGTTATTTCATAGGAAGAGATATTTGTTCGTAGGAAGTGACATTTCTTCGTAGGGAGAGATATTTCTTCAACCTTAGAATATTTCGATCGTTATACAGTACACAAAAATCTTGATAAAACTGAAATATTTTCTACTAAAGACCTCTATGGTCTTGTTGGCAAGACGACTTTCGTCCAACCCGGAAGCTGCTGGTTGAATTCCAGTTGGTACCTATTTTTTAAAAGGTACCAACCATCTGATATTTCCTTAACGCCTCTTAAACATCTCTTTGGTTAGTTGGAAGAGATTGGCAGTTGGCAATAAATCCGCCAGATTGAACTTCACACAATGAAAATGTAAAACAATCATACAATATTTATACAGTAATTTTTAACCGTATGTCTATTATTTGTCTTCTTCCGTTATAACTTTTGTGACATTAATTCTGTAAAATAAATAGCTTCTAATAATAATCTACTACAATATTTCCATGAAATAACTGTAAATAAATGGCGGAAAATAACAAGATATACAGAAACGACAATAAAATCGGCAATAAAGCGAATATTTTACGTGTCGAGAGTATCAGCCAGTAGGCGTTGTACGCTCCTTTATAATCGACTGGATATGAAGGAAATTCCTTACACAGTATCTTGCTTTGTCTGAAATATGTATCGGTAAAGTGATTTCTTACATAAAGGCTAATCCGAATGTCAACCGGAATTTAATAGCATCGGTTGAGTCAATTGCGTAACTTAACTCAGCAAAGCAACCAACAACATACGACAAAAGCTTGTCCGATACACAAGTGGGTTAATGTTTCAATGCCACTAAACCCGTTCACTTAATCCTATCTTTTGTCTATGGCTTCACTGTACATTCATAGAATATAAACCGTATCGTGATGTCATTTCTTCTTTGTATGTTATTAACATTGAATACAGACTTCCAAGAAATCTCCTCATTGGTGATCTGATGAAAGGCATAAGGAAACACGGTGGGAAGCGCTAGATATATCTTATTTTATAACAATATACGGTAGTTTATCGACCATTAAAGAAGGTTACAATAGTATTATTCAAATTTGAATATTGAGTGTGCATGAATATAAGTACAATTTGCAAAAAGTATAAACATTAATATAAATCATATACACAAAATATCAGAAAGCAGTACACACATGCATATAATACAAACTTGGACAGGCAAAGGTTCAGGTTATACAAGACCCTAACATACAAAAAAATTATATGTTTGAGAAAATAAAAAATATATACGTATAATTTATCCCCTCCAATACACGAAAAAAAGAGACCTAACATCAACATATTTCCAGATGTCTCGGAAAGTTTGAGAGAAAAAAAGTCAACGAAAATAAAGAAACAAAAATCAATGAGTCATGCCGTGGCTTTCGGATTTATGGTTCCAACAAACAAAACGCTCTCTAAGAGAACTTTTAAAGGCATTAAGATTGTCACCAAATATGTTCGAGGCTGCAGCATAGTGATTATCCAATTGGTGCAATTTGAGTGCGGGAGAAATCTAGTAATAATACGTTCGTTCTACAACTCTCGCACCAAAATATCTCGAAATTCTCGAAGGAATTCGGAACTTAATCAATTCTTGTAAAATGGGAGAGTCAATTATTCCACTTAGTATTTTGAAAAGCAGGGTCATCGAATTACTGACTGGTATTGGAAAAAATGGATACCAACGAAAATCGAAACAGCAACCCCCAGATCGGAAGACAGGCGTCTTAGATTAGACCACGGAAACGGTTCAAGTTTTAAGTATTAGAATTCCACACTAATAATTTAATCATAATTTATTATGTTATAAAAAAACATGCCGGTGTGCTCCGATCGTCTCATTTCTATGTGCCATCAGATCCAATATAGTGGTGTGCCCGATGAGTTTGCTGGTGTGCAACGGATAACTCACTTAAAAAACTCCACGGCACCGCTTCACTTTCGAACTGAATTGACGTTGGAATGACGAGGGGATCCTTGCCTATGAGGCCCGGCAACGAGACGATGTTTATTGAATACTAAACCAATAAAAAATAGTAAAATAAGAAATCAAAACTGTAAGTAAAAATTAAAACATACCATAGACATTCCTTTTAAAAAAGGTTTAACGTTTCTTTTAGTACTGAAGCAGATAATTATCGTGCCATTGCGGACACTGAATTAACATTTTCCTCTAATTAAAAACAAGTCATTTCCGCAACCAGAGAAAGATTAATTTGTGCGAATTTGATTTGTCAACTGTATCGAATGGGATTTAACGGGATATCTATAAAACATGCAAACTCAAGCGTAATTCCTGTACCTTACGTAAGATAGACGCTAAGATGTTTCGTTATTTTGGTATCACATTGTATAGATCAAGATTTTCCAACCTTTTTTAGACCAACGCCCGCCCCATTGAGGCTTCTTCTTTCCTAGGATAAGTCAAAACTCCTGTAGTATATAACATTGAATATTTTTAGTTTTTGCGTAGTGCTAGTTTATACACGAACTTATTTTCGTTCCATACATACAAGTATACAATACCATATTCTTCTTCTTCTTCTCCCTGGCTCCATCCCAACTCACTGTCTGCGAAGACTGTTGGGGTCAGCTATGTCATATATATAACCGAAAACTATAGATTTTATGTTAACAATTTATTATCAGCCTATGACGACGACCCGTATAATTGTGGTAACATTCTTGACTTCCACCCGGTGTGTCGGGTTTGATTTCCAATAGTACCCATAAAAAAGGGTGCCAGCCTGATAAAATAGTTCGTCTGTTAACAATACTCGCACGCGCTGAGTATTGTTAATAACGAACTTGGAGTTTCGTGCAGATGGACTTGTGAAATTCAAAATGGATGAATAAAAATGTATAGAAGAAAAAGGAAAAAATAGAGTTCATTATATTATTTATTTAAAACGTTATTTGATACTGAAAATGGTTGAAACCAGTTACCTGTATTTGCTGCAAATTTGTTTCGACTTAATTTTACAAAATACGACAAGCTTATGTTATTTTATATTTTCAATTGACAATATTAAATGAATATGGTGTTGAATGTAAATAAAAAACGTGGTATTGCGCCATTGTACGCCGTAAATAGAGCATGTATTAAAATAAACGGTGTCTTTTCTGAGTGGTTCTATTATATATTCCTAAAGGGGTAAAGCAAGGATGAATTATGTCACCC
Organism: Odontocerum albicorne; assembly: GCA_949825065.1. Taxonomy (NCBI): domain Eukaryota; kingdom Metazoa; phylum Arthropoda; class Insecta; order Trichoptera; family Odontoceridae; genus Odontocerum; species Odontocerum albicorne. The sequence continues at coordinate 36,638,350 of OX463846.1, forward strand.
TGGTTGTTGAATATATACATAGATTTATGTGTGAAGGAACTTGAAATGTTAATGGGTGGCATACAAATGTCGAATGGGAATGTATGCGGATTGTTGCATGCTGATGACATGTTACTTCTATATTAGCGGAAAATGAAGATAAATTATACAATTTCGTAAGTAAATTGTATGAGAGATGCAAAGAAAAGGATTTGAGAATGAATGTTGCAAAATTCAAAGTCATTTTGATAGACAAGTGTGAAAGGAAAAGTAAATGCGATATATGGGTGAACAATGAAAGATTGGAGCAAGTTAATAAGTTATATTATTTAGTTAGTATTTTCTCAGGTTATGAAGACTTATAAGGGATATTGCACGGCATGTCGCGATAAGAAATAAAGTGTATAAGGCATTAAAACATATATACTTGAATCGGACAATATAAAAATCTGATAAGATGATAGTTCACAACAGTATTTTAGGGAGTGAAATGTGAACGTGGAAAAAGACTGAAAGGAGCCGAATAAATGATGAAAAAATGCGTGGATTATATAGAAGAATACATGAGGTGACGTGTTAAGTAAGATGAAGAAGGGAATTCTGATATGGTTCGTAGAAACGTAGAAATGCAGTGAAATCGTAGGAGTTGTATCAGAAGTTGTTTTGATAAGGAAAAGGCGAAGAATGTGTATATTGTAAAATCACTGTGTTCCGTCCTCTCCTCCTACCCCGACAGGAAAACAACGTGATTATATGTTTAATATTATTTCCGTACGAAACTTTTTTAAAATAGCGAATCATTTTGAAACATACTCGTAAGATAGTAATTTGTCACAAAAGCAAATTAATTGTTTGACTTCAGTTAAGTTCAAAAGGTGTCGATACCTCCTGAACGTGAATTTTAAAAGATACCAATATGAAGTTATCTGGAGGTCAGGTAAAAATACACGCACAATAAAAAACGCAAACGAAAATCGTTGTCCTTAAGACCGGTCGTCAAAATAACCCGACTATTTTAGATAAATAAAAGAAATTTGAAGATGGACTAGTTGGTAAACGCTTATCTTCCAGCTGGGGGGAGCAGGTTCGATTCATGTTGTTATACATTTTTTTTAAATAAAGAGTTACCGTCTAATTTTCACACAAGGTTTGTCTGACATGGTTGAACGGAATATATTGCCAAGTAACAAAAAGCCGAGCAGGTTGTACTGTATAGAACGAAAGCGTACTACAATACAAAGATCTATCTTTAACGATTGGGTTTTCCAATAATGTATTGGTAATATGAAAGCACTGAGGCATTTATGGATGTTTGGAAACCCTGATGCAATTTTTCGAGTCATTGTTTCTATTATATTGTAGTTACTGGTTATTCATCTTCTCACACGTCTTCCACTCACATTTGCATTATACATATATCTATTTTGTTTCTTCAATTTATTCGGCTTCTCTCAGTATTTTTTCACGTCCACGTTTCTCTACTATACTCCAAATCTTTTGACATATCTGAAATTCTAAGTCACTTTAAACGAGAGTATTCAATGCACATTTCGTAAAATAGTAATCCGAGTCTCGCAAATAACACGGTTATCTGTATTCATATGCGAAAATCATGACGTCTAATTATTTTTAAAGTTTTTGCTCCAAATTCTCGTGCATTGTACTGCATTCGGTTTAATCTGTCACATATGTCAAAAGATAATTCTCTCGACTTTCTCTTTATTAAATGCTCGTTAACTATATCTTGTTCTCAACATTATTTGTTATCATATATTTATCGACGTCGTAATTGTTTTTATGTACATTTTTTATTTAGAGCACCTATGAGTTACGTGAATAGATGACTGAGAAAAGCTGAAAAAATGCTGTAGGAATGCGCGCATTGAGACGAATATATAAAGTGGCAATGTATGGAATAGGACGGAATAAAGTGAGTAGGGATACACGTGAACTTAAGGCTGATGTTTTGAGTACAACGAGGAAGAGCACGCAGATATGATTTGGGCATGTGAAAGAACGAAAAAAGAAAGACAAACAAAACAAATATATAGTGCAAATGTGAGAGGAAGACCAAGGAAAGTATAGTTGGATCTAGTGAATAATATTTAGAAAGAAGGAAACGTACAAAGTCAGAGAAATCGTAGACATTGTATGAGAAGGTGTACGGATGTGGAGGAGGCTAAGTATGTATATCGTGATAGGAAAGTTTGGCGCTCTGTCCTAGCCCGGCAGGGAAATGATATTATGTATGTTTGTACTTTTCTGTACCGATAACCTCCGAAGCCTAATTGGAAAGACGCCTGTTTTTCATGGTCGAGGTTGCAGTCTTAACTACCGTTGATATCATATTTAAAAAGATTTCCAGACTGTTTTTCATTTAAGGCCTCGTTTATATATATATAAAAATATATATATATATATATATATATATATATATATATATATATATATATATATATATATATATATATATATATATATATATATATATATATATATATATATATATATATATATATATATATATATATATATATATATATATATATATATATATATATATATATATATATATATATATATATATATATATATATATATATATTTAGGTTGTACAAAAATAGATAAAACAGTAAAAAAGCAAACCCAAGGATTTTTTAAATAACGTACGGAAAAAGGGATATAAGGCCGTCAGCCATTAGATAAATATATTTAATTTTATTATTTCATTCGACCAAGACAACTTCCATACTGCAATTGGTCAATACGTACGTATATACATACTCGTACATATCATCGTGTTATATCATTTTTAGAGTAAGCACAGAGGACATAATACTATATAGCCACACCTTTATATTATATTTATGCATACAGCTACCGCCTCGTCCAAAGATACATTTCGTCATACACGCTCTCCTGTTTCTCACGATTTTCTTTGTCCTTTAAATAACGAATTCATAACCAGGTGATGTTAAGTGTTAAGGATTAATGTCTTACTACAGGTTTACACAATAATACTCAAATAGTTTGGCCGGTTTTCTTTACATGCGTTTGAGGGTTAAATATTGATGTGAAGAACCCCGGCGCCGGTGAGTTTTTCCAAAGCTGGAAAATGGATTTTTCACTACTTTGTTTACAATTCCATGACAACACGGTTGCTTGGCAACACCGCTGCATAGTATAAAGGGGTCGAAAAAAGTATATACGACCAAACACCTTTGTAGGTACATCATAGTACGAGTATATTGAAAGAAAAATCGTTCGATAAAGAAAGTTGGAAAACACGAAACACCGCTGATGGTGATATCCGCCTCAAAATAATCATTTGTAATTTGAAACATTTTTTATTTGAAAACTCATAATTTGTATAATTATATGGATAAAGTTATATGAAAAAAGTTAATCAATAACAGGCTTCATACTTATTGTTACTAAGTAATATATAACGACTTCCGTGGCCTAGTTAACTAGGTGCCTGTCTCCAACCCGAGAGTTTGGAGTTCGATTCCCATTAGAACCCACTTAAGGTTTCTTGAGCATATTTCTAGTTGGTTGATTGCCACATTGCAATAATACCGCTAGGTTATACCGCATAAAACGAAAGTGTAATACAATGCTTGAAAATTCATACATAAAAATAATTAAATAAAACGAAAATGCGAAAAAGCATATCACATCCCTTTTAGCAAAATATCAGAAGAAAAGAGATAAACGAAAAAGAATAAGCTCAACCATATATGCTGAAACCTAAAAAAAATCGTTACATCCCAAGAGTGCAAACGACATTTTTTTAACATCTCAAGAGTGCGAAAACTGGCAGTCTAACAATAAATTCAGATGAAAACAGGTCTCAAAGTCAAATTGGTCCGGAAAAAAATGGGAAGCTAGCAGGATTACCATATGATTATGGGGTACAATTCACACTTTACATAATTTTGAGATATAAGAGGAAACAATGCATCTCTTTGCGTGGGTTTTATCCATAACATGTTTAATGTTTCCGTATGGTTTAAAGAAAATGCAACATGGCACGTTAGATCAATCTATACACAATGTAATTTTAAAGCCCAATAATTTATAATCTTTATAAATTAGTCAGTTGATCATTAAATTTATTGAAAAACTCTTGTTTTAACGCGAATTAAAATTTATTACGGTTTTTAAAGCGTGTTAGTACGCCATAAAAACCGTAAGCAATCAATATGTCAAATATTCACGTACATATATCAAAGGCAATAAAGAAACTTCTTCAAAGAAAGTATTTGATGAGAGCCTTCATTACTAACATATTTAGAAAAAATGTTAAAGTGGATCTACTCTAAGGAATCAGAATAGAAAGTAAGGATATTGATTCAGAAATAAATATATACATAATTCTAACTGTCGAAAACGAGTCCTCAGATGTCAGTGCTATCGCTACATTAGCAGATAAGCTGAAATGTATGATATACTCGTATATAGAATCGCTACATATTTTATATAAACGTAGATATTTTCTGTCCGTTAACTAACCCATTATATGAGCCTAAGACATATGTACAAGTTCGATGAAATATCAAAATCCATGGCACGTAAATAACCCATTTCCTTACGACAACAAACTTTGAACGGATTCACGGAATTTTTGCGTGACTAAGAATATGCAGTTCGCGAAAAAAAAATGGCAGTATGCCAGACAAAGGCGTGGCTTCCAAAATAAAGCAAGTAAATTTGATCCAGTCTGGCAAAATGAAGTGGAAGAAATTAATTCAGTAAAAGAAAATACATCCGTGCTTGATAATTACGTCACGTCAAATTTAGGACGAGTTTTTTCTTCCGTTCATTTATTGGTGGAAAGAAGTCAAGAAAAGATGTTAAATTATGTTGCAAATAAACATTCGATTTCCTTTTAATTTATTGAAATAGACATACTATACTATATACCATATATCCAAAAAGATCCAATCCACATTTTACCTGTTTTGAGATATATATTTGAATTTTTGTTAAAATTTAATATATGCTTTTGTTTGAGTAAACAAATATATATATTGAATTTAAAAATATCATACACATTTGGTAATTTGTGGTATCATTTAAATATATTTTTTTATAAAATAACTTTGACACTATTTTTATTTGCACAAACCAAAATCGAAAACAAAGAAATATAATGTCTAATTAATTTATTAAACATAAAATAAATAAAAAAATTATGATCTTTTTAGCGTATATGGTACATACGTATATTTGATAAACTATAGTAAAACATTAACTTCAGAAATGCACAGACAATACATTGGCGGTAAATTCAATAAAGCCTTAATTAAGTAATTGTGAAACACAAATTAACACTAAATATGTTATTTTAATTTATATCAAAAGTGAAAATTACTATTTCTTAAATTGTTTATTGTATTACAACTTTAATATGACATTACGATTACGACATGAAGATTAAAAGCAACAAATGTTTCTTCAAGTTATTATTTTAAAGTTATTTAGAGTATGAAAAAGTGATAATAACTTGAATTAGATTATTTAATGTACATATTATATTTTGTCATGTATATCTATGAACAAAAGTATTTAAATAAATAAAGTTTCAGAATAAATATGTATTTATTAATATAGTAACATAACAATTTAGTAAGCAATTAGAAAGAAATAAAACACAAAGAAATAAATACCCATTAGAGCTGTTGTTATTCATATGAGTGACCAACTGGGCCACAAGTCCGGGCATCGGAAGTTCCTCCGTCTCTATTGAACTCTGTCGCAACATGTTGGAACACTGCTAAGTTCCACTCAGGTTACAAAAAAACTTCATTTGAAAACTTCACTTCAAACTTCATTTGATAACCACCTAGCACTATTTTTTCTATCCAAAAACACACATTGCCACGGAATTTCACACACTCACTATTAAAACCATGTATTATTCAACTTGTTTTAAATTCGAGCACCGTTTAAAATTTGCCGCGATCCAGAATAACCAAGGTTAGTGACACTTAAAATAATACAGCTCACTGTAACAAAATCATTCACTGCATGTTGTTGTCATTAGACTTTTTAACAAATATATAACACAATCTGAATTCTAACGTCAAATTATTATTGTCAACGATTTAACAATGTTGACCAGGTGTCCGTGAAGTTATGGGAGGTAGGCGAAAAACAACTAACAACTATCTACTCGTATAATATACAATGAAGAGTGCTTGACAGTTGAAGTTTATCTTTTAACCGTGTTGGGAACTGTTTAAGAATAAATGTTTGTTTATCAATGTATAAACTATTTGTGGGTTTTGAGTGATTGAATATTGATATCAGTCGACTGTCGAGATATTTTGTTGGAATCGTACTGTTTTCCCTGCGCTTTCGACTGTACACTGACGTAACGAAAGCGGTGTAATCGCTCTTCTCACTCTTCCCCGTCAAGCATGGAGGAGCAGAGACAATGGTCACTATCTGGTACCAGACTGAACATTTTGCAGGAAGATTTTATGAAAGAAAAAAAAAACATGCTTTGCAATGCATTCACCTGTGCGGAAAGAATCGGAAGTGCATAAGAACAAAATCTTAAAAGTGTTCAAACAATATTGGATAAAAAATATTGGGTAATTAAAAATAAAATTAAGTGACCCATTAACGCTCTATTGTTTTCAATCTAAGTGTGCCTGAAAACTTTTTAATAATATTTTCATGTTTTATATATAATTTTGGCACTGTTGCATATTAGTTAGTATGCTTGCATGGCGTCCCATTTTCTTCTGTTTTATACATAAATGTTTTTCAGCTTTGATTACGTGTCCCAATTTTGCTGTTTTTTTATTGTTATTTTATATGTTTTAAAGTTTGATTCATAGTTTTAAAAATATGTATAATTGAAATTAAATTTTTGTAAAATGCTAAATACGGATGTTGAAAATATTTATTTTATTTTAATTATTTTGTGTACATGATTAAACATAATATATTTGGCGGGATTATTGCTATACAATAATTCCTTCCAATCAAGCAGCTCATTTTGGATACATTAAACTATTAAATCCATGACAGATTTTAGAAACCAAATATTTATATACATATATTCGTTTAAATTGAAGTAAAAAAAACACATGAATAATATTTATCAATAATGGTAGAAATCGAGGAAAAGAATTCGTTCAAGTATAAGGAAGGGAAGCAAAGGAAAATTAGGATGAAAGGATATTCTGAGTGATGTAATATTTTCCAATTCTCTCTTAAACGTAAATAAAGATGGTATACATCTGATGAATCATGTAAGTTCATTCCACAGTCGCGCCGACTGAACCGCAAATGAAGATATGTAAAATATGGAGTGATGTGTTAGTATGTAAAGGAGTTTGTCATCGCCTGATCGAAAAGAACATCCATTTCCTGAGAGAAACTGGATTTTTCGCAAAGATATGAAGGAGAATTGGGATTGTTGAGGACACAAAATAATGTTGACATAATATGAAAGTTCCTTCGCTGTCTGATCTTAAGCAAAAATATATGAATAAATATAAGCCATTATTAAAATAATGATGCTGCAGGAAATGTACCGAATTAAAAGCCAATGGGTTTAATTATGAGTGAGAGATCTTAAAATGACCACTTGACGACGATTGGTCGATGCAATGTCTCGTTTTAGTATCGCGTGTCATTCTGACGTCAATGTCGCAACGTAGCGATTTATATTTTTACCCTTTTGCTTTCATATCGTCTGCACTATAATTATGTACAAAATATGAAATTAGACTCAATGAGACATGTAAGGGACAATACTTCGTTAGAAAATATTTCGTTTTATCGTATAAACCAAGCTACAGGTGTTCTTTAAACCAGTTCCTAAACGGTTATTATTTGACTGTTTACAAACATTTCGATTCAGCAGAGCATTTAATTCGCTAGCATAAAATACAATTTAAAAGGTCTCATAAACAAGACAAATTACCTTTGTCAGTTAAAAAACGATTTGATACCTCAAATTTTCGTATGTACGTATATTTAAAAGACCAATAAAATACAGCATAAAAAAACAATATGCAACTGAATTAAATATCATTATCAAAATATGTTCCATTAGGTAACAGGGATGCCACACATAAATCCAGGTCGGTTCAAAGTCCGGAACTACAGTACCCGGCGGTAAGTAATACACATCGGGCTTAAGAAAGAGACTGTCGGTCATAATCGGCTAACTTCGGCTTTGTAGAACGTCGTCTGTGTCATTCATACACGTGTTCCGTCGCGATTTGTCAGTCTTAGACACCGAACTGTTAGCGCATCGTGCAACAGAGACGACGATCTACAAAGTCAAAGTTAGACGATTATGGCCGACAGTCTCTATCTTAAGCCCGATGTGTATTACTTACCGCCGGCTACTGTACTATATAAGACAGATATTGCGAATCTTATCTTATCGTTACACAAGTCTATAGTGTAGGATGTACGTCCGATTCGTCGAGTCCCTTGCGGGCGATAAAGCAAAGCAGTTCTTGCCCAGCTATCAAGCGGCATTCCCAATACGTTTCCCAATCACCTTTAATGTGGTGGCTATATGTTACTGCAGTGTTTAGTACCAGCTGACAACCACCATCTTCTGAAGGCATCTGTTTTTTTTAAACTGAGAGGTCTTCTCTCTTGGCCCCGAATTATACAGCACGTGTGATTTTTACATATTGATGGGTATATTTTAGAATATATTAAGCACTTTCACTATTACTCGAAATTTGATAGAAATTGATTAAACTTGCAAATCATTGACATCTTTTAATTTATTTTGTAAAACTGAATTTATTTAGTGGTGTTCTAGAGCAGATATTTATTAATAAAAATAAGTATGATACGTAAGGTATTCAATATTTTTAACGTAAAATCATTATATAATCTTATTCATATATGTATTTTTAAACTCATAACTATCAATCGAAATGTTTTGAATTGAACAGTACATATAGCCTAACGGATTTATTGCCATGTAGATATGTATCTCTTCCAACCAACCAATAAGAGATCTTAAAGCGGTCTTAACTGAAAACCAAAACTGGAAACACTAAAAAAAATGGAAATAGGATGGAAGATAGGCGTCTTACCATCTAAACCACAGAGGTAATCGAAGTTTTATTTTGTTTATAAAGATGCCAGAAAAAAGCGTCAAATGATTCTTGAAAACAAACTTATTCAGATTATGTTTTTTAAATTTATAAATTTTACACAAAAAATAACTATTACTAAAATAAAATTCGTTGTTTTATTTTTGACAAATTTCACTGTATTTTTATTGAATTTTGTGTAAATTATTTAAAATGAGACAAAAATGTATTGGAATCAGAACCATATATTGATGTAAGGATGTCCAACAAGATATAGGCAATTGCCTAGTTTGTTAGAAACAAACATATGGTATCTAATAGCATGTTTCACATTACTATGTTTTTTTTTATGTATGTATAACTGTGATCTATGTAATAAAACAATCCATTTTTATGTGGTCATTAACATTAAAAACGTTGATAATTTTTTTTTTACTTAACGAATTAAAAGTATATAATTTAACGGTTCCTTAAAATTCGTTAATCCTTTTTTCGGATTAAACCGTACAAATAAAATAACTGAACATTTCGCGAAACGTGCCACAGACGGTTAATTTTTTTGCCCGAAACAGAAACATTCACACAAACCATGCTGTTCGATCGAAAACAATGATCTCGCGATACGGGACGAAATCAAAACAGAGTAGAGAGATTGAATCGAATCTCGAAACAATTCGACGACTCCGAAACCCGACTGCTCGCGACTCGGCGGCCAGCCGACGTAATCGCGCGTGAAGCGTCGGATTCGAAATGACGAAAACAAAACCAAGCTACAGCTGATCGGGACGGACGACCGCGTGGCCGGTTGTGGCGCTTGAGGTGCGTTTACATTTGTGAGGAATTTATTAATTAAAATTTATTTGTAATATATTTTTATTATATTAAATTATTGCTAAATGAGATAATATTGGTGGTCTGAGGGGTCTCAAAGACTGGTGGCGTCAGTGGTGCGCTTCTGTGCTGGAAAGGGTGTACTAAGAAATACTGATAAGCCTGCGCAATACACAGCATAAAAACCAGTAAGACCTATCACCTGGCGTCCGCGACGCGAGCCCCGGTAGTATGTTGATAATCAACATAGCAGACAGGTGGAGGACGAAAGGCGAATCTCTGGCGACTTAAAATAACGAGAGCAATCCGGTTAAAGGAAGGAAAACTTTGAATAAAAACCCTGGTCCTCCAGGATGGGGGTTGGGCAAGAGGCTAATAACTTCTTCCCATAAAAAAAGTCAACATTACGAAACCAGACACCGAGCCTCGGACTTGGAGGCGAAGATTGACGGAGGCCAAAGCTCGATATGGGATGTAAGACCATCGAAAGAAAAAGACGATATTGAATGTAAATGTTATGTATTATATACTAGTAATATTACACTTGTATACACACTACAACCTGGTGGGTTTATTGCCATGTGACAATATTTTTCAATCAATCAATAAGGTGTTGATGAGCCCTTAAAAATACGTTGAAACCCTTTTTTTTTAAACGTGGGTAAAGGAATCGAACCGTTGGAAGACCGGCATCTTACCATCTAGACCACGGAGGCTGCAATTTTGTATGTATCACGAAAATATTTTATTAAAAACGAGTTTTAACCTCATTAAAATATCATATGAGAAAAAATACATTTAAATAGAATAAAATAAGATGGTTTAGACATATGGATAGAATGAATGACTTAACAAGTATACTAATTAGAATTTCACTCCGTGCGTGAAAGAGGTAGACCGAGGAGAACTTAGATGGATTAAGTAAACAACTAAGGCGAAAAGAATAAATTATGTTGTCTTGGACGAAGTCTCGCATTTAAAAAATATATTGTAAAATATACATATGGCGAGTTTATTGATAAATGACAATTTATTCCAACCAACTGAACAAGAGTTGCGAAGCTTAGTGCGAATTGCTTTATTTTTTTAAATAAAAAAAAAGTTAATGTAATTAAATAATACAAAAACTACATTTTTTTTGCAAATGACACCAAAAACTGGGAAAGGAGCAGGAAGATATCAAAGGACGAAAAATAGGAGGTGCATGACCGCGCCGTAACGCACTGAACTTTTGTGCTGCAGGTCGCCGGTTCGAACCATTCTACTCTTCTCGAATGACATAGGCATTTTTTCCGCAAAGTATTCGGGTCTTACAGTGTGCCATCGAATCCAGTACAGCGGTGTGGCCGGTAAGATTGCTGGTGTGCAACGGCTAACTCACTTAAAAAGAAGAGGAAAAAATAAACAAAACTCAACGGCACAGCTTCGCTTTTCAATTGAATTGATGTTGGAATATCGAGGGGATGCTCGACTACGAGGTCCAGCCAAAACGAAAAGAATATTTTTTAAGCCACTGTTAAATAAATATAAGAAATAGCGACAGTTTGTAAAAAAGGTCCTTCTTTACTATCTATTGTGCATCAATTTTGTAAAACTTTTAAAATGTCGTGAGCTTAAAGCTTTCAAAATTTAGATAAAGAATAAATCGTCAAAAACAAAAAGCCAAGTTTTCAAAGCTTATATTAAGAATGAATCGTTTCAAGCATAAAGCCGAGCTTAAATCAAGAAAACATAAGGAAAACGTTGTTCTCTTTGTATATTCAATGCGCTCGTGACTATAACTTTGAATAAACAAATGATAGCTGCCGTGTAAGTTCAGCTAATGGCATTCTGAGGCTCTGGCGGTATCAGACATCAGACATTAGACTTCATTCAGAGTGTGTGTGGCTTTACGCCGGGTGCCAGGCGGTACGAAGCTTCTTTGTTCCGTTTCAACCTTTTAGGATAAAGTATTTATTTCTAACAACATTTGGCAAAGTATCCAGATGTACATGATAACAAAAATTGGTATATTCGAAGTCGAATACAATTTATTTGTACATCCAAGTCATTTATTTATATGCAAGTTGGTAAAATATTATTTTTGAATTTTAGCAACATAAGAAAATCCAATTCAACAGCTTTTTTTCGGAATGGGGAAGTTTCGTATACGGTTTAGTGTATTGTCACCTTATTTTGTATCAGAAAAATCATTTGACTGTTAAAAATAAATAAAATGAATAAATAAAAATAATTTATCAAAAATATCATCGAGGCCCACTTTCATTTAAATCTAACACTTTACAATAATTGATTTACAAAAAATAAACATTTATTTTTACAATGTTCAAAAATTGCTTATTTTTTCATATTTTCATGATGTTGAAACTCATGTTTAATAAAATATTGTCATGACTCATACATATCATCATGTGTTCCTTGCCAGAGTTAAAAATACTCTGTAGCCGACCTCCGGCAAACCCGTGTACAGTACCCGGCGATAAGTAATACACATCGGGCTTAAGAAAGAGACTGTCGGCCATAATCGGCTAACTTCGGCATTGTAGAGCGTCGTCTTTTGTTATTTAATAACTTATTTTACAAATAATTTAATGTACAATAATATAAAAATGCTTCTCGGGATGTAAAATAAATAATCACACTTTTATTACACTGAGCTATTCCATGTCAACTCAACAATTAACACTTTCGATTTTCGGTTAACAGTTAGAAGCGAAAAAACTCTTAATTTCTAGTCACTAATATAAGGTGTTTCATCCCTGATTTTTCTTTCCTCTCCACCATCCCTTCCTTTTCCTTTGATTGGTGATATCTCACTTTTACTTTTATTATGTATACACGTATTTTCACAAATTTCATAAAGATAAATTATCATTTGAATATTTTTTGCGACTCTGTAACCTTTATTTACTTTCGTCTGGTTGGTTGGAAGAGATTGCCGTCTGGCAATAAGCCCACCAGATTGTTTTTGCAATAGTGTTAATAAATAAATAAACCTATGGGATACTATCAAGATTATATTTTTTAAATTTTATCGATAAGTAATTTTTTCTATAAATTTATGATAAACGCCAAACATGCGAAATTGTTTTGGAAATACACAAGAGTTGATATTTCCTGAATGACATATGACTCATTTTTAATATCTTAAAATGGGCTTTCAAATTATACTCGTATATAACTGGGTAGAAATTCCTATTTTTTATTAAAAAATCAATCAAAACTTGATAAGAATAAGAATTCTGCAGGCAGTGAAGAGCTATTCTGTATTATAACATTGACATAAATACCATCATGCCATGTCTCTTTCGGGGTAGACAAAGAGCATATATTTCCACGCCTTTCTAATATACTCGTACATATCATACATACATCCAGCTCTTGTCTTATTAACGTACATACGCATCGTTATATGGTACATGCCTTTTTTGTTTCTCATATTTCTTATCTTTCTCAAAATTATTTTTTCTCCGACATAACAACTGCAGACGGATATCCCCTAGTTACAAAGTAACAATACTGGTGTCTTTTAACGGATACGTCATGTTGGAAACAACTCTCGGAAGATAAAGAATTCAAAAAAAATCTGACTCGAAGTGCAGCATGCGAGACAAGCGATAATTTTAATTAGTTGCACCTGGTCACATATAGGAAGAACTCACTTAATCTTCTTATTTAGAGATAACTCTAAATTAATAGTAAGGAGATTGGCGTATCCTCGACAACCTCGTGACCACTGTCAACGAGGTCGAGGTCTTGATAACTTTGGTCACTTTTGTATTTTGATAGCGATTTATTTTTTTCACCTTACAACTATCTAGGAAACTTGCAAATAATTTACATTTAGAGTTATCTATATTGAAATGATAGTCGACGGTTGTTTTCTTACTTACATACCGTCATTTTTGTGGTACGTAGATAGGACAGATCACACCTTTCTATCCCCCCACAATACTCTCCATACACTTCATGGTACGTAGATAGGACAGATCACTCCTTTCTATCCCCCCACAATGCTCTCCATACATTTCGTGTTACGTAGATAGGACAGATCACACCTTTCTATCCACCCACTACAAGAGGACAGATCACACCTTTCTATCCACCCACAATGCTCTCCATAGATTTCGTGGTACGTAGATAGGACATATCCCACCTTTCTATCCACCCACAATGCTCTCCATACATTTCGTGGTACGTAGATAGGACAGATCACTCATTTCTATCCACCCACAATGCTCTCCATACATTTCATGGTACGTAGATAGGACAGATCACACCTTTCTATTCACCCACAATGCTCTCCATACATTTCATGGTACGTAGATAGGACAGATCACACTTTTCTATCCATCCACAATGCTCTCCATACATTTCGTGGTACGTAGATAAGACAGATCACAGCTTTCTATTCACCCACAATGCTCTCCATACATTTCGTGGTACGTAGATAGGACAGAGCACAGAGGATCTAAACCCAAAAGCTCGATTATTGAAGCCGAATATAATATTGTCTCTCAACCACGCTCTTTAATATGCCCAAAACACTAATTCGAATATATGAAAGATACCGTACGAAAAAAAACATGTCCAAACTATTTCAAAGCTCTTTATCTTTCTCAACACACCAATCTTTGTTCCCATTGTTATTTATTATTTTTAGACTTTTTTTTTGTAATTAGCTATTTCTTCAATCAATAATTTTTTTTGTCCTACGTTTTGTTTGGACGTCCCAAACATTTTATATCCTTCAAATTTAAAATAATTACTATTGCATTCCTACTTACGGTATCACGTCTTGGGAGTTAGTTCCGCTTGGGGAATTTAATGCCGAGTAGAATTGATTAATTCCACTATGGATAAAAAAATCTACAAAAAAACACGGCCTAAGAAGTTTTGTATCCACTCTACAAAGAAAAAAATAAAACTAGGCCTAAAATAATTCGGTTTTATTGACGACAAGAATTCGGTCACAAATAATAGTTCTGTTTTATTGATGTCAAGAATTCGACCATAAATAATAAACAGCGAAAATTAGGCTTAATAAGAAAACATTGTTTCGGAATCATTTGAAGTTTAGGTTAGAAAAGATTGCCCCTTGGCAATAAACCCACGACAATGTTAACTGCTTAATACAATCTTATATTAAATTTCTTCCCTCGAATTCATGAAAACTATACAAATACACCTTTATTTTTGTTAACACAAATTATACAAAAAGGTTTTATTTATGTCGCCTTTAACATCATTCTAGTTGGTTCGAAGAGATTGCGTCATGACAACGAGCACGTCAGATTGTACTGTATTTATTTATTTCTATGATAAGTATTTTTTTTAAATAATAAATATGACCGAAGTCATAGGTATCCTTATACTCTCGAACACTAGGCGGAAAAAGTGCCTGTGTCGTTCGAGAGGAGTAGCACAGCGCGGGGTTCGGGCCGACGATCTTCCGGACGTAAGTCCAGTGTGTTACCGTGCGGCCATGCATTTCATAGAATGAATACATTTTTTATGAAAAAACAAACAAAATAAAAACAAGTAATTTCAATCGATATTCACTTTACAGGAATAGGTTTGTTGTTTTTTATTTTTCGCATAATTGTATAACAGTACAGCCTGGCTATTACTGCTGCCATATGGCAATCTCTTTCAACCAACCAGAAAAAATGTTCAAGAGGCCTTAATTGCAAACCAGACTTGATCCATTTTTAAAATAAATGGCTCTAATCGAGTCAACAAATTCCGGGCTGGAAGACAGGCGCCTTACCAACTAGGCAACGGAGGTCGACTACACAACGAGTACACAACAAAAGCGTAACAAAATACATACAAAGAAAGTCTAATACGAATTTGTGGTATAAAAGTAAACAGGAAAATTGAATATCAAACAAAATAAAATCGAAATTCAAAAAAGAAGAACAAATACAAAAGTTAAATACGTAGATTTGTATACGTTAGTTACGATAGCGTTTCTATACAACCTGTAAGGCTTGCGTGATCATAAATTAGTTCCACGCACAACAGTTCTACTGATACGATATCTGCATGTTATGTTAACGCTCAGTATCTAGATAGTTATATCACCAAGTAATGTTCAGATACTCGTCGAGTCCAGTAGAATATATGCTGGTGGCGTTGAACGCGTTAAATGACTGCGCTTCAGAACACGTTGAGGAGCTTTGTTCAAGGGAAGTTTTAACAAGGGTATGCCGAGGGCTACGATTTGCATCTAATAATAATAAAATGATAATTTATACAACGCCGTTTAGAGAGCAAACTCTCCTCAAGAGCGCTGTAACTCAGGATTATTGACAGATTTAAAATATAACAAAATAAATATATAACATACAAGTTAAGTGTAAAGTTGGGGAAGTAGTGGCTACGGTCATTAGATTAGGTACTTTCCCGCATCTGAATATGTTCAGAAAAACATATTTGGTAAGATAACCGTGGAAAGACGTAACTATCTACACAGAAACCTTTGTAGATAAACCAATATGTGATAGTAACACATACGGCTTTAGGTTTAGTGTAGTGTTCATATATGTAAAATCATAAATTTTGATAAGACCACAAAAACGGGTTGTGTTTAAGTGCTTCCTAAAGTTGCACACGCCACCCATATATCTAGCACTAGGAGGCAGATCATTCCAAGACACAGGACAAGCAACAGGTCTATCAAAATACCCCGTCCTATTGGGTTGATTTGGAAAAATCAATTTATTATATGAAGAATAAATTGACCTTTAAGTTCGCCTTGTTTCCGAAAAAATACCCCTTAGACACATATTCTAAAGATACAGTGAAGATATCCCATTAAGGGACTTGAATACAAAGAGATAAAGTTTGAAATCAATCCGTTCGCGACACTTTTTAGAAGCGGAAAAATATGGTATTTATGACTACCATATATCAGCCTAGCAGCTTCATTGAAAACAGATTGGAGCCTAGAAATTTGCCTAGAAAAGTGCTAAATTATGATTGACTTATGAAAAAAGAATACGATATACTCGTATTAAGTTTTAAGTTGTGTACATGTGTTAATTGTATTATATTACACTTTCGTTGTATACATTACAACCCGAGGGTTTATTGAAATGTGTACATTTCTCCCAACCAACCAAAAATATATTCAAGATGCCTTAAATAAAAACCAGATCAGATTTTTTTTGACGGATTGAGTACCAGTACCATCGCGAATTGAGACCGTAGCCCCCGGGGTAGAAAATAGGAGTCTTATAAATCAGACAACGATGGTTGCAATGCAAAAACTTTTACAAAAAAGAAATAACATACACATGTCTAGAACAGTGTTAATAGACGAACACCACCAGACGGGACCATTTTTAATGTTTTTTTGGGTACCAACCCGAAACCCCCTGCGTAGATGTCAAGTGTCGTATTAACTATGAAACGGAAGTCGTTATATGATGAGGTATTTTTCTATTACTCGTAAAATGGTATTCTATTTACACACCACGGTATATTGTAAATGTTGGTTTGGTACAAAAATCATGACGTGACGGAGAATCGTACTGTGGTGGCACCATAAGATGTATTATATTATGAAGAGAATTTATTAATATACTTGAACAAGCAGCAGTAAAGGCACCAAGACGATGGGGGAGACAAAATCGATAAGTCTAGTCCAGATGAATCAGTCAGCCCAGACAACGGATTGTACTCAATAAGGCTATTCATACTAAGGACAGGAGAAAGAAAACATACCAAAAGTATTATATAATGCACTTTCACAAGGGTTAATTGACTTATGAAAAAAAAACAATCAAAGGTTGATTTCGTTAAAATGGTTTAAAAATATTTAACAATAAATAACTTTGTTATTTCAACCAAAATCATTAACCCCTGCTCAACGTGTGTGTACCTTCTATCATAAAGACCTCTTCAGGCGGAAAAAAGTAATTAGTGATGTATTGGACGTATGCGGTCACCCTTAATATATGTAAATTCTTGTATTTTGTATATTTTGAGATCTGTATGTACGAGTATATGGATATTTGTTATGTAAATTTGATACATATTGATATTTTGGTTTTCTATGTAAATATTTATGTTTGTTTGGGTCCGTTCGTTATCGCGATCGCAGAGGAAATAAAGACTTATGAACGGGCGTCGTGACTAGGTCGCTGACCGGTCGGTCTAAGCAATGGGCAGAGCTCCCGAAAGTTGTGATATTTCGCGAGGTGTGAGCGCTTGTGGTGACCGACTGAACGTTCATAAGAGGGGTCCCTTTGAATTTTCAATTATATTCTCAGTACAATCTACCTCCTGTGTTTTTACTTGAGACCTGCTACAACCTGCCATAAGAGGCATCTCTTCCCCAACGCTACCTTCAATCATCGATCTACGCCTTTTGAAATTGACACTGAATTCTCCGAGCATCGAACCGAAACTTTAATTAATAATTTTGAAATATTTATTATTTGCACTTATGACTCAAACCCTTATGGTTATCTTAAAATTTACATAATTTTCTTTCAGTTTTTCGTAAATCAGTTATTACGAGTATGAGTTGAAATAAAGCAAAAAGATCCATGAAATAAAATATAAGGTAGCTATCATTATTAAAATTGGTATAAATGTTAGTAAAGAAAATAGCTGGAGCAAATTTGTAAAAGTAAAAAGTTTTATACAACATACATGATACACGTAATATAATATCAGGGGCAATTGTGTAAAAAAATTGTACTGTATTTACATTATTCAAAAGCTATAAAAAGCGACCCCTATTTACATAAAAAAATCAAGTAACTATTTGGAAGTTATAAATATCCTGGAAGCCTCATTGATTCACTTTTAAAAAACAAAACAAAAAAGAAACTTATAAAAGATTATATATTTAACGACACCTATAAGCATACCTATAAATGGAGCAAAGTCCTATTTATAAAAAATATATCAAATGAAATAACCAAAAATATTCCAAGTCACATAAAGCCAGCTTTTTACACTAACTTTAATCTCCGGAAACTCTTATTTAATGGGAAAGGCAAAAATGGAATACTTAACAACAGCGGTGTGTATAAACTTTTATGTGCTGACTGTGATAATTTCTATATAGGAAAGACAGGAAGATCTTTTGAAAAGAGATTTCGTGAACACCAATCTGCTTTAACAAATCCTCTAATTTATTCTGAAATGGCTAATCATTGTCACCGTGAGAATCATACTTTTTCTATCGATGATGCCAAATTCTTACATATTAGCGACAACGGAAATAGATTGGACAGATTGGAGGCCCTAGAAATTTCTAAGTCAGTATACCGATCAGAGCATCTGCTGAATACTTATTTCCCCAAAATCTCCCCGCTCTTGGCCGAAATTATACCTAGCCTTCCTCTCACCCCTCCCGCCTCCAACCGTTGAAGTGTCTATATCGGTGCCAGTCCGAACAGCATTTAGTCTTGTTTACGCTCCCCTGAAGATGAGGTGAAAGCCTTGAAACCGGTAGGGTTATACCGTCATAAAAAACAAAAAAAAAAAAAAAAAGTGGAATAAACAGTGTTTGTTAAAATAAATTACAATGTCTTTAAACCTCCACAACGTTAATGCCTTAACTATAAACAACATATAAATATTCATTGGTATATATCTAACCTAAGGATAATTAAAGTCGTTTTTATTAGTCGGCTGAAATTGATAGTAAGATAAGTAGATAAACAAAAAGGCTTTATCTTTAAGTAACGTCGATAATTCCAAATCAATGGCTTCTGTGACCTAATAGTAGAATGATTATCTTCCATACAGTGGTTTGGGGTTCAATTCCAATGGTAACCTGACCTAAGTGGTAGATTTTTTTTTTGAAATATGATAAACGGGGACCATCTTGGGCTTTGAAGAGATATAATATGATCTCCTTGAGTATGAAGTAGAATATTTGTTGAACCCAAAACCCAAAATACATTTTACGCACAAACAAAATACTTGTAACTGTTTAAATTTACTAACATTTAGACCTTTTTTCATGTGTATTCGGTAATTTTTCACAAAGTAAAAAAACCCGCTTGAATGTATTATTTAGACACAATAAACGTGTGATAAAATAATCCGGAAAATTCAATTATTTTTGTTTCAGCCGTCTGAAATTCCTGAAAGGACTAAATAAATAAAAATGTCCTATGTTCAATCGAAATGTCAATAACTCCAGCTGTGTGACAGGTGTGTTGTGTCAAGGCATAAAATAGAGCCTTCTGATTGATCATGCGATTAACCTTTCTGAAATAATATTTTTTTGCTTTCAGTAGATATTTTCAGGCTGTTATTTAATTATTTAGTTTACTGATCTTATTAACGCCTTCAGTTTTCTTCATTTTGTGATGAATTATTTTGGAATAAGTTATTTTACAATACTTTTTGAGTAAATGCTACACCCGAAAAATTATGTTTCGGTATTTTGTTTATTTATCGATTTTGATCATTAAAATTTTGTAAAAAATACTATTAAAATTTAGTGTTATTGAATACAGATATACAAGATGTTACAATAAAGATATGAATATAAATATCAAAACACTAACATCACTCAAAAACTTTAGACATAAAGAAGTACCCGGCGGTAAGTAATACACATCGGGCTTAAGAAAGAGACTGTCGGCCATATCGGTTAACTTCGGCTTTGTAGTGCGTCGTCTCTGTCATTCATACACGTGTTTCGTCGCGAGACTGTTAGCGCATCGTGCGACAGAGACGACGCACTACAAAGCCGAAGTTAGCCGATTATGGCCGACAGTCTCTTTCTAAAGCACGATGTGTATTACTTACCGCCGGGTACTGTACGTAATACTGCACATAACAGGCCAGGGCTCAAAAGGCCCAAGACCGTATGCCATGCAAGAAAAAAAAGAACATAATATACTTCTTTATATTTTGACATAATATGTCAAATATATTATATTCTTTATTCTTCTTTACAGATTAAACAAAACTTTCCCAAAAATAAAAATATCTTCACTATACCATGAACTTTCATAAAAGTAAAATGAAACGATAAAAGTCTATAAGCGCATTAATAAATATTTATGTACATTGACATTTTTGAATCTGGTAATATTACAATTAAAACAATGAAAGAAAAAAACTTTCAATCAAGTAAATCGATGCATATATGTTATATTGCAAGTCATTGCTGAGCCTCGTAGTCGACGATCCTCTCGCCATTTCAACGTCAATTCAGTTGGAAAGAAATTCAGAGTGAGCCGTTGCACACCAGCAAACTCACCGGCCTCGATCCGATGACACACCGGAGTGAGACGATCGGAGCACATCGGCATGTTTTATTTAAAAAAAATATATATGACGTAAGTGCTAGTAATCTTTATACCCTTGAATACTAGGCGGAAACGAATGGCTGTGCCATTCGAGGGGGTTCAGTGGGTTACCGCGCGACCATGCACTTTTTTATTTTGCAAGTAATGAGCGTTTGTTTTCCTAAATGGTCTAATGTTTTTAATTACCAAGATTATTGAGTGAGGCTTATTCCAAACCACTGAATAAGTTTGAAATTTAAACGCGTTGTGTCTTTTGAGCCTCACCCACGTTGTGTCTTTTGAGCCTCACCCACGTTGTGTCTTTTGAGCCTCACCCACGTTGTGTTTTTTGAGCCTACTGGAAATAAATGAACTTGACATAATTCGTAAAATGAGATGAAAATAATGTATCTACGGCAATGAATCTCAAGAGAAATTATGTTAAATTTCATTACGTACCTCGGGGAATACCCAATTTGAATAATTTCACCGTAAATCATTCAAATGTATTTAGTGAAGAGAATAAACATGTTATGTTAGTAACGGATATAAAATCATCATCTTCTTATTTGAGTAACCAGAGATAACATATTTCCTTTTCATTCCATTCTGGAACACATCTTTCGCTTCCGCCACGTTCATACACCTCGCCATGAATACCCTCCTATTACAAAGACTTTCCACTCTTTCCTCTTTTAGAATTTGATTCATTTGGTCTTACCACATTTTTCTAGTTCTTCCCAAACTTTTCGTACCTTTTTTAATATTTGTATATTATTTTTGTAAAATTTTCCATCATTCATTCTTTCTACGTGAGTAAACCATCAGAATGCTTTATTGATCTAAATAATCTCCTTTTAATCCGCATTATTTCCTAATTTTCTCATTATTTTGACATACATTTGACATAAAAGCGATGCGTTTCAGTTACTCGTACATATGAAAGACGATACAAAAAAATAGCAAAATGCTGGAGCTGTTTTAGGGCTGGTTTTACTTTCAAGCCTAATTAGATATGAATTTATATTTATCAATTATTTGTATAAAATGAAGTATAACCACAAATATATTACTCGTATAACCTTGTTTCGAACTATAGGTAATATAACCTCAGATATTTTTTTAAAATTTATAAAACGTAGCTCAAAAGCATAATTAAATAAATTCAGATAAAACGATGTCTGAAAGTGTGTGTAAAACAGAATGCTAATAATGAATAATAAATTTACTATTCACAGGCTATTGCTACTGGTATTACTACCTGTGATGTTTGGAAATATATCGAAATTATTATGACATGATAACGAAGACAAATACAAAAAATCCTCAGATATCTATGGTACAGAACAAAGGGCGATTACCCAAAATATGCTCACCGTGTCGAATTTCTCACGGTGTGTAACTATAGAAGCCTCGAAACAAGAAGGCAAGAATCCATTGCGATCCAACTAAAAAAATTTCAAGGTTGCTTTAACTGTCCCGCGAATCTAGAAGCACTAAGTTTATATGTACTTAATAAATATAGCCGTGCAAGGAATCACCCTCTGTTCTACATACCAACTTACGGGACGAATATCATGGCTAAACACTCAGTCACGCGTGGTATACAGATATTGAACCAACTGAATGACATTGTTGATATAGTCTCGGTACCATCAGCAGTATGAGAAGAATCCTGGCTGATATTATTCCTAACGAATAAGCTAACTCTAGAAGCAGACAGACCCTCTTTGTGTAACAGGAGAAATCCGTGCAAAGTGGATAAAAAAAGTTAAATGATAAATCCAGTAGTACCTACTGATTAAGGGAAAAATCTGAGGGCGCTTTCTAGTAAGCAGCTGTAAATGTTATTTAGCGATAAAAATACCATATAAAAGATGTCTGATGAAAGACTGCAGCATATTAAGCTTGCTGATCATCCTAGAACTGATGAAAGACTGCAGCATATTAAGCTTGCTGATCATCCTAGAACTGATGAAAGACTGCAGCATATTAAGCTTGCTGATCATCCTAGAACTGTATTTTATATGATCTTGGAACCAGTAAGTTTCCAGTCAGATTTCCTGCCTAGTTTACTGGTACCAAGACACAGGTCGGGCGATCTATCTAGATGCAAACAATTAAAAAAGTTACAGTAATATTCCTTCCAGTTTGTTCGTATTTTTAAATCTAAAATTTGATTATATTTTTTATTATGTGCAAATAAAATATTCGATCTCCTGGCCAATAAAATTTCAGGTATGCTCTGTCATGCCTTTGAGCTTGCTGAAGAACAACCTCTATTCAGAAGGATTCATTTCATCAATGAGAGTGGAGTTGTGGTATTGAAGTATGAATATAGACGTGGAAATCCCACAGGCTTTTGGTTTTCCTAGATACACCTTGTGGGTACCGATAAGGGGTTCAATTGAATAGGATAAAATTCAAATGATGCATTTTCAATGAGTGAGCAAGCGATTTGTTTGTCCAAATAAGACAATTATCATTTGTATTCCATAAAAAGGACGTTCGATAATGAACAAGGGGTAAACTAATAATTTTATATACTTAGAAAATCTTCTTATGAAAGAAACATTTTCAAGTCTTAAAAAATAAAAAATCAGAAAACCTTTTTGAGTTATTGCATAAAATATTAATGAAGCATTTATAGTTGGGTTTCTTGGGTTATCGTAAAATAGAAAACATCCTTTACGACCGTTTACCCTTTTTGCCCTTTTGTTTTTCCTTACTTTGTTCCCGAATGGAAAATATTATGGTCCATTTATCAATTTTATTTCCACAAGGGATGCGGAAACGTTGAGTATACTAACAATTTACTTGGAGATTCCCGAAGGATATCTCAAGGATCTGAACTTAGGTTACCAGCCTATAGACAGATGTTAAAATATATCGATCTGTACTGTTTTATACTTTCGTTATATACAGTACAATCTAGCGGGTTTATTGTCATGTGGAAATCTCCTCCAACCAAATAGAAAGATATTCAAGAGGCCTTAAGTTAAAACAAGGCTGGAACTATTTTTTAATGTGGATTCTAACGAGAATTGAAAACATAACTGCAGAGTTAGAAGACAGGCGTCTTACTAAGAAGGCCACGGAGGTCATCAGGTGTTTACTTTTATAACATATGTTATATTGCGTCATAAAACCTCTCGGCTTTATTTTATTAAGTATGAACGTGTCAGACTGGCGTACGACACGCAAGTGTCAACACTTGCTTGGGGTGATAAATTTCAAAATATTTGCGCGACTGAATTTAAGTTGATTGTGTGGCGCGTGCACAATGCACTTCAACATCGGACCGAAACTCCGAATAAGCTATCCATCACTTGTACTGTAAACTCAATTGAGTCGCGTAATTTCTGCTGGTTATTTACGGTAGTCTGAACCTTGCCTAAGCTTTCGTAGAGTCCTTAAATTATTTTGATATTTTTCTACGACGAAGAAGCCAGTTTGGCAAGGTTTGTGGAGAAGACTGAAGGCGCCGCTCAAAAAATATAAATATTATGAGGGAACTTTAATACAATTTATAAAATATGGTCTTAAAACATGAATCCATATACGTTCTTTAGGAGCGAAAATATATTAACAATGAATGAACGCCCATTAAACGTGACGAGAATAATATAAGGCACAGTACAAAGTAGGAAACTTGTCATTGGTGCCACTGAAGATGAGAATGTAAACACATTTGTGATATCCTGTTGCATATAGAGCAAGGAACTTCAGTTATCGCAGTTTTTCTGCGTCTTATTTATTTATTGGGTTCACGAATACTAGCAAAAGTTTTACGGCAATTACCTAGATCTGCTGCTGTTCGCTCCCAGTTATGCTAGGCCTATATATTTTTGAGCGTGTCATGCAGTTTGTTCTCATAATAATATATTAAAAGG
Source organism: Odontocerum albicorne (assembly GCA_949825065.1). Taxonomy (NCBI): domain Eukaryota; kingdom Metazoa; phylum Arthropoda; class Insecta; order Trichoptera; family Odontoceridae; genus Odontocerum; species Odontocerum albicorne. The sequence continues at coordinate 36,663,409 of OX463846.1, forward strand.
ACAATTTATACAGCGCCGTTAAGAAAGCACACTCTTTAAGGGCGCTCTAACTCGACATTTGAACCCACTATTATTGACAGATTAAAAATATACCCATTAGATTAGGAATTTCCTCGTATCTGCGTGTGTTTTAAAAAAAACACATTTGTTAAGGAAACCACAGAAAACTTACCAAGGGAAAACGAACTACAAAGAAACATTTGTAGATCTTCCGATATGTGATAGTAACACATGCAGCTTTCGGTGGAGTTATGCAATATTAAAAAGACTTCCCAAAAAGGTAGTCTTCAAGAGCTTTCTTAATCTTAACACTTTGAGGCAGACAAAGATCGATCGGATTGAAAATGATAAAATGAACTTAAATCAAAAATAATAATTATGTTAAAATCACGAAAAGTTGCTACACCATTTTGATAAAAAAAAAACAATTCAGAAATCGATTATAAATAAAATGGGATATTGTACACAGCTTCTGGAATACCCAAATAGCAAAAAATCTAATAAATCACAATTTACTTTAAAAATTCAAACAGAGAAGAACCAATCACATCTGACAACTATAGTAACGCTCGAGCATTCTTACGTTAACAATACCATCGAGGGCAATATGTTTTTTCTGATTAATTTCTTCACAATAAATCATAGTATAAATAGGCCAAACCCCATAACGATGGCTGTCGCCAAAGAAAGAATACGAGAATTGAATTTTGAATACAAGAGAGCGAGAGAGGAATACTTGGATTCTCTCCGAAAGTAATTCGAAATTTGAATCTCGGTGGGTCCGTGATACTGAACGAATTTTAAATACCTAGCTAACAATTTTTGAACCGGTGTAAAAGGAGACGATGTATAAATACATTTTACATTAATGAATATATATTTTCATAAATGTAGAATTTGTGTTACTTCCGTGAATATTTCACGGGTTGCAACTAGTATATTAAACTAAAAATATTAAAAGTTGTAAATTTGAACACATTTAATCGAAACCGACCAAAATTTATCGCATTGGATAGACAGAAAATAAATCAATTGAATACAAAGATGCGTTAAATCATTTTTTTACATAATGAAATAATTTATTTGCAATTAAAATCGTTTTTACACGGTTGTTTTACTCAAATTGAAAATTCGATAAATCATATTTTAAAATCCATTAATTATACGAGTAATATACTATAATCGGCGTAATCAGAGAATTTCCCGTGACATGAGTTGAGATGTTTCGGTGAAATTTATGAACGTGTAAAATTTGCATATTTTAGCAATACAGTGAATCATTGATTGATAAAAATCTGAGTTATTTATAATTCTGTGGATTTTTCAAATGAATTTCTAATAAAATGGAAAAATTGTTAATTTGATAAAAATCTAAAACCACACATTTAAAAAAAAAACTTAAATATGATAAAATAAAACTTGAAAATGTTTCTTGTGCACACATCGTCCACGGACGACCTCCATGGGCTAGTTAGTCAGACGTTGGTTGGCACCCGGGAGTTTGGAGTTCGATTTCCGATGGTACCCAAAAAAGAATACAAAATGGGTACCAGTCTGGCTAAAAAATCATCTGGTAACTTGACGTAAGCAAGTATGAATATTTAACAATACATTACTTTGCTATTCCAATAATTACATTAATCCCCGCTGCATGTATTTCTACCTCCTATTTCAAGGCTCTCTTCAGGTAGAATGATAGGGGGTAGAAACACGTGTATCCAAGATTAATTTAATTAGCGGAATATCAAAGTAATTTATTTTTAAATATTTTGATATGGAGTTCAACAAAGTTCAAGTCAAAATCTTGGATAAAAACATTTTTAATTAGAACTAACTTTTTTCGCGAAATATATGTATTAATTAATATTTTCTGATAGTTTCGCTTGTAAAATTTGAATCTAGTGCGTTTAGATTACTAAAATACTGTATTCTGATCATTTTTCGGCGAAAAATATTCCTACGGTATTCCGCATTGCGTCAAATATTTAGAATTATTCAAGGAACTGGCCCAAGCTGAATAAAACTACCTAACCGCTTTTGCATGTCGAACAGAAAAATGCAAAAATTGTGGTTCACTAAAGTATATTAGTGCCAACTTTTATGTAGGTATAAGAAAGAAATGTGGATGGCCAAAAAAATTAATATACGAGGGTTGATAAAAAAATTACGAGTTTTTTTAATTTAGCGGGCTGTTTGTTTTTTTATTGAGCCCATCTTTCCTCACGTTGGCGATACAGTCTGTGATATACATTTAAATTCTCAGCTATGTTGGATGGACAGTTTGTATTTGACAGGCAAATATTTAGAACGCATTTTGGCACGTTTACGTTTCTTTAATTATAAAAATGACTGGATAAAGATTTTTTTGAGGTTTTAAGCCGTTTGCGAGATAAAATCACTGGGCGAGCTAAAGGCTATCTCAAAACGTGCGTTCCACTCCTCCCAGTATCCTAAGATCCTGCAGCACATTATCTAAAAGCATATCTCTCGGTTTGCCAAGTGGCCTTATTCCGTATTGTTGGGCTTGCATAGTGATTTTGTTAAACATATCATTTGAGATCTGTTTACCTGGCTTATCCACGACAACCTTCGCGACTTCATGTCGTTGGTAATTAGTGGTAGTCTAGCAAATTTTCCAGTTTCTTCATCAGATCTGACTTTCCAATCTCCTGCAGCATATTTTGGGGCATTCGTAGAAGTCGGTTATCGAAGCTCAATAACTTTTGTTGGTATTTGAGTGTCATTACCAACGTTTCGGACTTACATGTTACTCGTGTAAAATGATAAGTTTGTTTATACGTATAATCATGCCATCTCCCTGTCGGGGTAGACAAAAAAGAGAGAGCGCCAGACTTTCTTATCCCGACAAACATTTTTCACCTGTTGTACATCTATACAACTTTTATAGCTCCTACGATTTCTCTGACTTTTTACATTTCCTTCTTTCAAAATATCATACACTTTATACGAAATGTCACGATTGGAGCACACCAGCATGTTTTTTTCCTTTTTTTTTGTAAGAATAGATATGACCCAAGTCAAAGGTATCATTATACCGCTGAATATTAAGCGGAATAAAATACTGTAATTCGAGGAGAGTAGCATAGCGCGGGATTCCAGTGCGTGATCGCGTGGCCATGCACCTCTTCTAAGTGATCGCATTTCTACAGCATTTATTTGCTTTTTTTCAGTCTTGTTCCACGTCAACATTTCACTCTCGTATATCAAAGTTGATACTAAAATACTGTTGAGAACTATCCATCTTGGTAAATTTTGATACAGTTCGATTATATTGTACTCGTATATGTTTTAGTGCCCCGTTGACTTTGATATACAAGTACATATACAATGTGCAATAAATAAAAAAAACGGTAAAATTAATAATATGGAATTTTATTCGATCAACGCATTAATCCACATCAAATCAAAATTCGAATTCACGTATTGAAAAAAAAAGCGAATTACAAAAATAAAGTGCAAGTTACCTTATTTGTATAAACCGTGAATATTCAACAAGTATTAGTTAACTGTTTATATCATGTACTGCTAACCGCTGACTCGGAACATCCTCTTCCGCTTTGCGCAGTTCATTAGCGAGAAAGACTTAATGCGATTTAATAAGCACGAGAGTGGACAGAGAGTTATGTGTTTCGTTGTGTAAACTGTAATTAAGTTAAAACAACGAAATATAATAGTTTAAAAGCAAATTAACTGTTGATATAACTCACTGGATTGAATGCAAAAGTGCATGGGTTTACACATACAATGTGGGTTTTACTAAATGAACTTATATAACATATTGGCTGGAAGGCCCGTCTAAGGATGTTAAAAAACTGTAACTAGAATACTTGTTATACGTAGATAAGTAACAAATTGGAATAAAAAAAATAATGTGGCATATTTCTTTATATACAACATTTTTTGTGACAACAGAATTGAATTATTCCAGTAATTTTACTTGATTAGGCTAAGAATCAAGTCAGCTCGTCTTAAAAAGTAGCATAAAGCTTTTTTTAAAATTCAATCCACCCATACTTAATATTAAACTTGAATGGCGGGATGGGATTAAGTTTTTATTAAAGCTTTCAAGATCCTTTTTTCGTTTTGAGTGGTGAATTTTCGTTTTTATAGCGGCGCTGTTCGTGCCTCCTCACTGAATGGTGTTATTGTAAACGCATAAAAAAATGATCTGGTGCGACGGAAAGAATTTTTGAAGTTGTCGTAGGGAGGTTGTTTTTTCGCCGATAAGGCTCGCCGCTATTCTACAGAAAGAAGTAAACTCTCTCCTTATTGGGAAAAAATGTACAAACCTAGCAATAAAGATTACATTTCCATGCTATAAATTATTATTAAAATAAATTAATATTTAACTAAAGAAACAAATATTTAGCCTTAGAATAGTTGCCCATGGCTAAATACTGGTGTAGCTTCAAAATCCGTCCTTGAGATCTGTTGATTGTAAATATTATTTTATAAATAACAATTTATGGCATGAAAATATAATCCTTATTATCAGGTTTGTACTTTTCTTCAATTACAGAAAGTTTATTTCTTTCTGTCGAATAGCGGCGAGCCTTCTTGGCAGGAAAAACAACCTCCCCATGACTATTTAAAAAATCTTTGCCCATCACACCAGATATTTTCTTCCTGCTTTAACAATAGTAATATCAATGAGGAGGCACAAGGTGAGATCTGCATCTGTGGTTACCTTTCGTGATACTCACCAACGATGAAGGCAGGCCTACCCAAGACCCGAAGACTTATGTCAAGCCACCAACATGATCAGTCACGCTCCATCTCTCGCTGTGAATGAATCGTTCCCGGTATCTTAATGTTTGTGTTCTAATACCTTCTCTACCATAATAATGCATCTGAAATGCAAGACCAGTGATCTCCCTTATTTACCACAATAATGCCTCTGAAATGCAAGACCAGTGATGCTGGTGACACAAAGACTGGAAAGAGACCTTGTAAAGAGCTTGCAATAAGTGAAAATTTAAGATTCTTGACTTAGTACTAAAAGGAAAAAAATTATCACTTGTTGTTCCTCGAATGTATGGAAAGAACAAGTCTTCTATTTGTGAATTGCGAAATATAAAATAAATTCGTTCTAGTTTTGCTGTTTTACCTCAAACTGCAAAAGTTACAGAGAAAATGGCGACGAGAATGTTCAGTGCATTTACAGAAAACGGCTGTCATGTATAGGTAAACTTAAGTATACAGTAATTTAGAAGCATAAATTTCGGCATCTATTTGGCATCCATATTGAACCCATGAAACTATTTACTGTTTATTAAATAAATATAAATAAACTCACCCTATGTTGGTAATACTGCTGTTACTGGTGGAGGGTGTCTGTCCTTGTGCTTTGGTGGGGGTGTGATTGGCAGAGGCATCACTAAAGGCAGCCTGACCATGGCTGTGCTGCCTCTTGAGGCTGAACTTCAGTAGCTCCTCCCTTAGCTGTGCATCTTCCATGGAGTTCAGTCCACTGCGGATTGATCCGTCAAGCCTGGTACAAGAAGAAATAAACTATCAAGATGGGTAATGTTACAATTTATACAGGCAGTCCTTTAATTTTGTATACATTTGATTTCTGAAAATGTGTATTAAAGTAGAGTAATGTAAAAGAAAAGCTGGAAAGCTGCGTTTTAAAGTACTTTTTTACAATAGAAACATATGTATTATATAATATTCAGGAGCTACTGAGATTATTATTATTCCAGTTTAAAAAGTGTATTAATACTACCAGGTATTTTTTATATATAAAGGGTCTTTCAAATTGAGCGGTTTTTTAGATTCTTGGATAAAACACAGATGGCGTCGCGAACGTGCCTGGGTCTTGTGACATTTGAGAAATGTAATGTTTGGCATTTATAAAAATGGAGCCATATACAATACAACACGTTCAAATTGTTGAATTATTTTATGTATTTTAATCTCCGGAAATGGTGATGTTAATTGGCCACCAAGATCATGTGATCTGACACCATTGGACTATTTTCTCTGAGGTTACGTGAAAAGCCAGGTCTATAAGAATGACCCCCAATCAATTCCTAAGCTGGAGGATGAAATTATTCGCGTTCTTGGTGAGTTAGAACCGCAATTATGCCAAAATGTTATCGAAAATTTTGACAAAAGAGACGACATCTGTGGAGCTGCAAGAGGTGGACATTGCATTCTTCCATAATATAAAAAAAAAAATATCAAAATGCATGAAAACTTTATTCATATTCCTCAATGTCAAAATCTTAACAATGGATTCTTTATTTCTTTTTTCTGTTTCAGTTTGTATCCTATCTATTCTTTTAATATATTTTCGTTCTACAAAGTTCTCAGTGAGATTCCATTAACTTATTTACATCTTAATTGTTGACATCCATGTTTAATTAATTTATTAGATTATTTGAGTTGTGATAAGTAAAAAATAGCTAGTAAAATGTAAAATACTTTTGTAAATGTATAGGTACGAAATAGTAAATTGTACAAAAATATGTACAAATGTCAAGGACTACAGATATATATTTTCCCCATGAGGTTTCAGGGCAAGGAAAATACAATCTTTATATTTTTCAGGTAGTCTTTTTTGATATCCTGTAAGCAGCAGGTATTTACAAATAAGACTACAAGATTCCATCACCCTTAAAATAAATTATAACAACAGTCATAGATCCCCTTGGAAATGGTTCAGCCATAGTTTTGAGGGATGCGAAGAGTCAGACTGTGAACTACCATAGATGGATGTGTTTTATAGCATCCCTGTGACTTCAACAAAATGCGTAGGGTGGTAATAAAATAATGAATGAATATAATTTGTAAAATAAGCTAAATCAATTCAAGCTAATATTGCAAAAAAATTAAATCAAAATTAAAATATCCCAATGTGTGCCTACCACAACTTGATTAGCATCCGCTACATCCATACATCTCATACAGCTTCTTTGATTTCTCTTATACCTTACCTTTCTAGATTTCAAAATTTCATTGTCTTGGTCTAACCATATTTCTCCCAATGGTACTTACTATTCAACTTTCACTCATGTTAACATTGTAAATTTCTTTAGTAAATTTTTCATCGCCCTTATTTTTAATATGCTCAAACCTCTACATCATGTTCTTCTTCATACTACTTAAATGAATGAAGCACCAGAAGAAGAAGAATGAAGTATAATTAAAAAAAAATTAAATCAAACACTTTTAATAGTTTTATATAGTGACAGCTATTTCACCATATAGTGGCATTGTCAAAATGATAGTTTCGATTGATTTAATTTTCCTATAAATTGATTAACAACAGCATTAATAAGTACAATTCTAACCTGTCAATGTATTCATCCTGGCTATTGAGGCTGGTTAGAGAGTGGTTGAGATCCATGTCGCAGATGAGGTCATCGGAAGCAATGCTGTCACAGGGAGAGAGGGTGTCCAGAGAAGGAGAGCGAACGGGACGGCGTCCGCTCAGCGGAGAAGGGAACGCTTTTTGAGAATTTTGAAGACCTGTTCCACAAGACGTACATTTATTTTATAAAATTTTCAAAACAATTATTAAAATATAATTAATCTGCTCTTGAAAGAAAATAATAAGTGACTGCTTAAAAAAATTAGATAAGAATCATATTTAATTTTGTTTTTCAGCAATAAAACAATAAATATATATTTTGATTTAATATATTCAATAAATAAATATATACCAATTTTAAAGCATGTGATTTAAACATAAAACAGTTCAATGGTATTTTTTCTTTAACAGTTACTATTTTTTTGCTTACTAGGACAGTATAGTGCTACCCCTTAAGAAGTTCTAATGGAAATAAAAATATTTGTTTTGACCTCCTCACAACAGATTTTTTGAAGTCTGCTAAAAAAACATTCTTTCTCTAGACTATTGAATATGAGTTCCAGATAAGGTTTGTATAGATTTTGATTTTTAAATTTTAATGTTTTAAACATAAAATTGTAGATTTCGAACAGCACTAAAAAATAATCAGAAAAATGAATATCCTTATTCAAAGGGAATTCCATAGCTGGTTTCAAATCTTCTACACAGAAGTCAAGCATTTTAAAATATACAAAGTGCAAGTCGTAAATATAAGTTTTGAAAACTAGCCTGATAACCTTTTATTAAAATAATGATTATCCATGGGAATCGAGCTCACAACCTCTGTGTCAGAAGACAGGTGTTTTACCAACCTTAAAAGTGTCCCCTTGAGCTATTTTCTGGATGAAGTTCAATTCATTAAAAATGGTTAAGAAAAAGTTTCATTTGTTTTTTTTTATAATAGGCAATCCACCCTAACAAAGATGATTTGTGCCACCCAATTAATAGGCAATCCACCCAAACAAAAATGATTTGTGCCACCAAATTAATAGGCAATCCACCCAAACAAGGATGATTTGTGCCACCCAATTAATAGGCAATCCACCCAAACAAGGATGATTTGTGCCACCCAATTAATAGGCAATCCACCCAAACAAGGATGATTTGTGCCACCAAATTAATAGGCAATCCACCCAAACAACGATGATTTGTGCCATAAATTAATAGGCAATCCACCTAAACAAGGATGATTTGTGCTACCAAATTAATAGGCAATCCACCTAAACAAGGATGATTTGTGCCACCCAATTAATAGGCAATCCACCCAAACAAGGATGATTTGTGCCACCCAATTAATAGGCAATCCACCCAAACAAGGATGATTTGTGCCACCAAATTAATAGGCAATCCACCCAAACAAGGATGATTTGTGCCACCCAATTAATAGGCAATCCACCCAAACAAGGATGATTTGTGCCACCCAATTAATAGGCAATCCACCCAAACAAGGATGATTTGTGCCACCCAATTAATAGGCAATCCACCCAAACAAGGATGATTTGTGCCACCAAATTAATAGGCAATCCACCCAAACAAGGATGATTTGTGCCACCCAATTAATAGGCAATCCACCCAAACAAAAATGACTTGTGCCACCAAATTAATAGGCAATCCACCCAAACAAGGATGATTTGTGCCACCCAATTAATAGGCAATCCACCCAAACAAGGATGATTTGTGCCACCAAATTAATAGGCAATCCACCCAAACAAGGATTTTTTGTGCCACCCAATTAATAGGCAATCCACCCAAACAAGGATGATTTGTGCCACCAAATTAATAGGCAATCCACCCAAACAAGGATTTTTTGTGCCACCCAATTAATAGGCAATCCACCCAAACAAGGATGATTTGTGCCACCAAATTAATAGGCAATCCACCCAAACAACGATGATTTGTGCCATAAATTAAAAGGCAATCCACCTAAACAAGGATGATTTGTGCTACCAAATTAATAGGCAATCCACCTAAACAAGGATGATTTGTGCCACCCAATTAATAGGCAATCCATCCAAACAAGGATGATTTGTGCCACCAAATTAATAGGCAATCCACCCAAACAAGGATGATTTGTGCCACCCAATTAATAGGCAATCCACCTAAACAAGGATGATTTGTGCTACCAAATTAATAGGCAATCCACCTAAACAAGGATGATTTGTGCCACCCAATTAATAGGCAATCCACCCAAACAAGGATGATTTGTGCCACCAAATTAATAGGCAATCCACCTAAACAACGATGATTTGTGCCATAAATTAATAGGCAATCCACCTAAACAAGGATGATTTGTGCTACCAAATTAATAGGCAATCCACCTAAACAAGGATGATTTGTGCCACCCAATTAATAGGCAATCCACCCAAACAAGGATGATTTGTGCCACCAAATTAATAGGCAATCCACCCAAACAACGATGATTTGTGCCATAAATTAATAGGCAATCCACCTAAACAAGGATGATTTGTGCTACCAAATTAATAGGCAATCCACCTAAACAAGGATGATTCGTGCCACCCAATTAATAGGCAATCCACCCAAACAAGGATGATTTGTGCCACTAAATTAAAGTAATTATGTTATTATATGAGTCAATATAATAAAACCAATTTAAAAAAATGACAATTCTAGATAATTTAAAGTTTCAACTGATCTAGATAATTTAAAGTTTCAATTATGTGACAATCGATCTATAAGTGGAAAAGTTCCTCGAAGAAAGAAGAAATGCAACAAAAAATTGGTCGCGTTTTATTTGATTATCACTATAAAAAAATATAACACCATAAATTTTCTTGAATTTCACATATCAAAATGAAATTTTATATGAACTAGAAAAATCATTGTCTCAAACTACATATGCAAGTATTTTCTACGAGAAAGTATGTAAAAGAGATTTATGAACATGCAGAAGATAATACTAAATCTAGTTATGTTATACATGAAACTATTTTATATTCAATTTAAAATTAATTTCATTGAGTAATATTGGCTGCCAAAAATATAGCTTTACACCTAACAATTTTCTGCACAAGAAGCCCTGTATGGAATACAAATACTCAGCCATAAAAAATAAATATTCTACACACATATATAGTCTAGATTCAATACTCTATGGTTGATTTCATCCATAGATAAATACTGTGGTAACCTCTACATGACATCACGGCGACATTACTCCACCATAGAAATGCACATTTATGAAACTGTTTCCTTCGTTGGAATACTAGCGAGATTCTTGAGAAAATCAACTTTCCCACTCTAACCTTAACCTTTCCTTCCCTGTGTTGGGTATCTTCTACACGTTGCTTCTAATAACCATCAATATCTCTATAAATATAATAAATACAAGGTTAAGATTTTAGGTATTCCTCCATAATATATTTACGCATTGATTTAAAAAATAATATTAATAATAATCAGAGTTTATCGACTATATCGTGGGTATTTTGTGAAGATCGGAAACAAATTCGCATTCAAATGCTGTGAGTGCCTCGACCTTGTGTCTTGACGATAGGTGAAGATTATGCGGGAAGCGCGACACTATATTCGCATCTCACTCTTGCATACTCCACTGAATTGCGAGGAGCTCAATTGTGTCAATCATCGCAAGCGTAAGCCACGCCGGGGTAAGCCACTATACCACTCCGCGCCACAGTTGCTTCTGGGCTTGCTAATAGATTAGACGTACGCCCGTTCAGTGAGCGTTGCCAGATGGTTTTTTAATGTTTTCAGCAAATAAATCTCAATTATTATAATTTTTAACTTCAATTATAATTAATTAAGGGGATTATCTATGAATGTTCTTATTTTTCCGATTTAAAATTGCTAATTTTTGATTGCGTACTCACTACCCAACACCGGAGCGCGCGTTTCAATTTTAGCACCGTAAGGGAAGGGTTAAAAAAAACTAGATACTCTATAGTTCTTGTCACTTGGCAAAATGTCGGGATTTCGGAATTTTTAAGAGAGAGAGAGAGAGACATCATATTTAAAAGCATTTCACTGATTGGATAGTGGATGGATACTGAAAAATATGGAATATTTTATTAACAAAATAGTTAGAAGATTGAATCAATCCGATGCCAGTGTTTTATGACAGCTTAAATATCAATGAGTAGATTTCATAAAAAATGTGTTGTGTATAAACGCGTTTTATGAAAATATATGACTTAGTTTCATCTTAGATGGTGCATTTGGCCATTAGTACTATACAAGGGTTATCCAAATTTATTTTTGGTGAAAACTGTTTTCTTTTAATACACATTATTTTGAACCATAAAGCCACTGTAGAAATAATAACGTAATAAGTTATTTTGGAAAGTAATTTTATATCTTAAAGTCAAATCCAAATGCAAAATTGCATCGAATTCTTGTGGATGGTCATTTTCAATGTTTTCAGTATCTGAACAAAGTCTCGTATCGTAGAATGCTGTTTGTTCTCAATCAAAGCCTTGATTTGGTCATCATCACCTGTAATTGACCTAGAACAGACACCGTCTTCGAGTATCATATCGCCATTACGGATTTAAAAAAAAAAAAAACGAAAAAAACTTATTTTCTTCTATCTTCAAAATATCTACAATAAAATTGTCCAACCACACTAAACTATTACCTTTGTTCTAATGACATCTATCTGAGAAATCCAAAACTACATTAAGAACAACCTAATAAAAAGAATATAAAACACAAAATTTTATAAATATAAGAGAAAAATTAACCAAACCTAAAATTTGGTCAATGATACCAAAAAACACCTAGGAATTTATATAGAGCACTTCAAAAAATTCTATTAGGTAGCTATTAAACATCAAGACATTAATTCAGATAAAAAAAAATAGCCTCCAAGTAAAACTAATCCGATATATAGCTGAGAATCAAACCCAGGACACCTGAATGCTAAGCAAGCATGCTAACTAGTAGACCATATCACCGGCATTTGTATCTCGAAATAAAAAACTCCTTATTTATTTATCCTGATCATGCAATTTTAAAAATACATACATAAATTAAATTTCGAAACATATATATGTATGTGTATATATACAACGTTTTAAAGGTGTGCAAGAAAATTAAGTGGCAATGGGTAGGACACATAGTCAGAATGTCAGACTCCCGATGGACATCCGAAATAATCCAATGATGCCCAAGAGGCATAAAGAGGCCCAGAAGAAGACTAAATTTACACTGGATAGATGAAATCAGGAAGCATGGCAGCATCACATGGCATCAACGAGCAAAAAACCTAAATATTTGGACTCAACTTGAGACCTTCATCCAGCAGTGGATCGACCCTAGTTGACAATGATGATGATGATGATGATATACAGAAGAAATATTCATAATACAAAAAAAAAGTTAGGGTATATTTTAGTTAAAATAAATTGTTATGATGATGAAACAATTATAAATTATATGAATCAGGGGTCTCCAAATAATCCCTTTTGAGCTGGAGTTGGTTTGCTCAATAGTTTTACAAGGACTGAGTGAAATATTTTGGCATAATTATTTAGAATAATAATAAATATAGCGCTATTTAGAGAGAACACTCTTTCTCAAGTATTTAGAGAGAACACTCTTGAATCAAACCCATTACAATTGAAATATTAGAAATATTATAAAAAATAAAATTAGTTGCATGTAAAGATAGGAAGGTGGCGGCAGTACCCATTTAATTAGGTGCTTCTCCACATCTGCATTTCTTTAGAAAAATATATTTGGTAAGAAAACCACAGATATTTTAAAAATGAAAGACAAACTACAAAGAAAACTTTGTATGTCTTTTGACATATGATAGATCTTTTGATTTTGATAAAACTTCCCAAAAAAGGTTATCTTCAAATGTTTCCCAAAGCTGCACATGCCACCTACATCTTTAATACTTAGAGACAGACCATTCTACACTACAGAACCATGAATGGCAAAAGGCCTCTCATAACACCCCATCCGATTCGATCAATAAATTTATTTGATCAAAAAGCTTGTAGGAATAATAATTCTGAAAGGACAACAGTTGCTGTCTTAGCAACACTGACCATATAATTTTATCAACTGGATCCAAATAAAAAAATCATTAAAACTTTTTCTTAGAGTCTGTTTTTTCCATAGAGAATGAATCACCCCCTAAAATTTTGCAGTGCAATGGTATAAATAACACGGAGTAATTTATGTTTCTTTTCCAATACAGCCAACGTAGCAACTTCAATATCTTATTGTTGCGCTCTTCTGAATAAGTTTGGTGACCCCTGCATTAGAAAGTAGAATTAAAAAATGTGTCGTGCAAAATTTCGATGTCTTAATGTAACCATAGATAATCAGATCATTGAGACACGCCAAAAAGAGAAAAGAACATGTGTTAAGTAAACATAACATATTTGTGTATTGCCCAGCTGACAACAAAGCATACTTGACATGTGTACTACATTAAAGATAATTGTTTTATCTATTACAATAGCAAACGTCAGAAATAAAGCATAAGCACGCCTCACCTTTATTTTTCTTATTGACCAACGGAGAATCGTTGTGTTCCTGAAGGGTGGTAGTGTTATCTGTAGCGTTTAAATTAAGCAACTGAAGTGAAGATGTCATTTGATCTGCCGTGCTATTGGCTGTAAACAACATGTTCTTTAGTGTGTGCCAACAAACTAAGTGCAAGAGATATTAACTAATTCAGATACACCAACAATTTTTCTACACCCTTTGCCTAACTTTTCTTTGTGAAGTAACCATTTTGTGTTTTATTTATCTGTTGTAACCTATCATTATACCTCTTAACCTCTTCAAATTATTAATTTTGGCTGCCTAAATCCTTTTACCTTTAAACAATTATTTGTTTGAGTTTCTTGAATTATCTATTTTACCTCCCCAAATTAAACATTTCGACTTCCTAAATAATCTTATTTTACCGCCCCAAATGAATAATTTCAGCTTCCTGAATTATCCGTTTACCCCCTCAAAATGACCTTTCAGACATCAGTAATTGATCATTTTAACTTTAAAAAATGTCCATTATACAATAGCTTGCCAAATTCAGAACTTTGACTCAATTTTTTTACTGTACCAGTTAATGCACACCTAATAATCAAGATCCTACTCATATTGAATTTTTGTGAGAGTGTGACGTGTGTATTTTCTTCTTAATGTCTTTTAGATTATTTTTATGATTGTATTTGTTCATTTAATTTTTAATGTGTTTTAAATTGTTTATTTTATCTTTTGTTATGAATAAAGCATTGATTTATATTGTTATATTGATAAATAAATAATTCCTGTAATTTAAAATATTTGCCAATTGAAATAAAAATCTAAACTGCAAAAAAATACTGATTTTTGGCTTGCGAAGTTTTCTCCCACATTAAAAAAAGCAAAATTACCTAACAACATCTGATAAATTGATGGCATATCTGTATTGATTTCAATAAAATATACAAAAGATAGTGTTCTATTAAGAATAGGCAAATTTACAAGCAAAGTTTATCTTCAAGAATACTTATAAAATATTTAGCAATATACTAATGAAATATTTTAAATAAAAGTACATAAAGAAGGTCTAATGATGAAGGGAAAATCTGGAAAGCTACACGCCCACAAAGCTGAGGCATGCAATTTATCTTTCAATAATTTATATGTATGATTCAAAGTATGATATATTTTTAGTTGATTACTTAAAATTGTTTTTCAAAATTGATTACCCAAAAAGCATATTATCCAAGTTCCTTAAATAAACATATTAAACATAAAAAGAAAATAAATGATTTAAGAACCTAACATAATTGTAGTTGCTCTAACAAAATGGTTAATTGTTTCATATTTTTCAATAACCATTTAATAATAAAAAATAATGTTCATTTACAAATTTTCCATTAAATAATTTTTTGTAAAATTTACAATTGTTAATTTTATATGCAGTCTGACCTTTTTTGACTCAAATAGTTTTGATTAAGATTGAGAATGGATATGGTTCGATGCTACATATTCTCAACTCCCGGAATCTATTGAATGGAGACATGGATACCGAACAAGGAAACATCAAACAGACTTTTGAGATGTGGGTCTATCAACATATCCTCAAGATTCCCTGGACAGATTGTGTTACAAATGTGGAAGTACTTGCCCGTACGTTTGAGGATCGAGAACTGCTTAAAACTGTGAAGGTTTCCATCTTGCAGTAACTCAGTCACATAATATAAGAGGCACAAGATACGTTATAATACAACTGATCATCCTGAGAAAAATAAATAGCAAACTAGGCAGTGAAAAATCTCTTGGCTTAAAAACTTGCAGGTGCAGTTCTACTAAGTCCTTCCGGACTGCAGTAGTGAACAGAATAAGGATTGCTATGGTGGTGGACAACCTCCGACAGGAGACGGTACTTTGATAAAAAGAAGTTTTGATTATATTATACTTCTACATAGCAGCATTATCAATGTATGAACAGATTGGCTGATAATTTCTATATTATTAAAAATTATGTTTCTTTGTCGTATCCCAGATCATAAGGTGCACTATTTGATCACCAGTTGGTGCAATAGTTTCCACAACCAAGATGAAGCATATTAGCCATTACAAATATTCCTTTTATACTACTATACACCATTTAGATTTATTTATTTTTCTGGCACAATTTAGCGACGTAAGTTCGCTCCAAGGGCTGCTACGTTTCAACTTAATAAATTAATAGATCATGGTAAAATGTCAAAGTTTGATATCTGAGGTAAGATAATTACTCTGATGAGTTCAAAATACAGAGACAGCTGGTAGAGATATTATTTAAAAACTAGATGATTAACCAGATTTTTTAACCTAAAAAAAGAACTCTAAACCAGAGTTTTTTTATAATGTTTCTGAACTGTTATAAAACAT
The DNA here is from genome assembly GCA_949825065.1 of Odontocerum albicorne. Classification (NCBI taxonomy): domain Eukaryota; kingdom Metazoa; phylum Arthropoda; class Insecta; order Trichoptera; family Odontoceridae; genus Odontocerum; species Odontocerum albicorne. The sequence continues at coordinate 36,679,646 of OX463846.1, forward strand.
TGATTTTTTTATAAATTATTCAGAATGTTAACTACTTACTACTAGAAATACATTTTATATTAATTTTCCAAATAAAAGACCGCATTAAGTGTAACAATACCGCCCCAACACATCATCTGAATGTCAAAACTGTAAAATCTTCATTCGTGTCAATTATTACAGCGCGTGCCTCATTTTATTTATAAAAATGAAAATAATGGAACATCTATTATTACAAATCAGAACTATTCAAATTATTATCAGCAATAATGCGTTATTTGTACAACTAATTGTTTTTAGATTTTCACTTTGGATGAACCTAAGAGCGTTCCGGATAGATCTGGGTAATAATTATTATTGATTCCTAGACCATTATTATCTCCTGCTGCATCTTTATATTATATTCTACGCAGTATCAAACATTATTAAAACTTGTTTCAATTGAAACTGCCAGTCTGTATGAATTGAAATTTTTATTTTACTATATTTAACACAAATAAGCTAAAATAAAATAATGTTTGTACTTACTTTCAAATATAAGCGCTGGTTGATCGGCAATCTCATCATCAATAAGAAAATCCCTCCCTTCCGATAGAGAAAGAGAATTGGAAGGAGTCCCAGGAGTACGAGGACTTTGTTTTTCTGAACTAGGCCTAAAAACAAAAATATTAAATTGTTTATTTAAAAAAAGAAAAAGTACATTAATGTTACAGGAAAAAAGTACATTAATGTTACAGGAAAAACAAGGTTAATAATGTTTCTGTAGCTTTTTTTTTATAATTAGTTGCATTAATTAATATTTTGGGGGTTGTACGAGTACTATGAACACACATTTTTTTTGATATTGTTAGTTTTAAAAACAGTATTAGGTTGTCTGGAAATTAATTTAATATTTTTAGGTCAAATTCAAACATAATTTTTATATATTTAGTATTCAATATTTTAAATATCTCAGTAATCTGTCCTATCGTAGAATGTTGGTTACTCTCAATCGATGCCTTGATTTGATCGTCATCAGTGGTAATCGGCTTTTCAGAGCAGACTCCATCTTCGAGTGTCCTATCACCATTATTGATTTTTTAAACCACATTTGATACACACGATCACTTACTGCATCGTTACTATGCACAGACCATATCTATTTTTTTTGTGTCACATTTTTTTCATACTAAAAAAGGTTTAAGCAATGAAAAACAACTTATTTTGTTTTATCTTCAAATTGACACAAAAAAAAAGCAATTTGTATAAATGGCCGAAAAAATGTGTTAAACTAATATTTTTCATAATAATATTATACATTCAGAATCTAGTAAGCAATGAAAATTTTGTCCTGGTGACATCTATCTGAAAAATACGAATCTACCTTCTGGTCAATTATTATTATGTGAAAATATTCTGGCAAATGAGCTTGACATGTGGTGCTAAAGTTAGCATTTTATAAAATATCTATCAAATGATTAGACATTTTCTGTGTATTTACATTATTTTAACACTTATAGTCCCAATATACCACCCTATCGGTATACATTTGCACATTGCACAATAATAGGCACATGACGCTGATCGTCATCTTAGGTGGCACATTCAAACGCACATTTTAACTTTATATTTATTGAAACTGCCATAAAATGGTCAAACACAGGTAAACAAACTCTTTTGATGGTTAACTACACAACTGAAATGTACTTTTTATGTGTTTTTTTATTTCATGTAATATAAAAAGGATATAAGTATATTTTCGTGAAAAAAGGCCACATTTGTGTATTTGTCATATATGATTTTTTTTTATAATTGTAAGTTTACATACAGATATTTTTTTTAAACATTTAAACGTACGCTATTTTTTAATGAAATAATGTGTGGGTAATTTAATACATACCGATTAAAAAGGATTGGGGTCAAAAGACTTTTCATACACAGAAAAAAAATCTAAAAGATAAAACAAACCAACATGTACATACTTTTCACTTGAATCACATTCCTTTGTAGCATTCTCTTCGCAAACTTCCTTCTCTTCTTGTACATTTTCCGCCGTCTTATTGTCAGCTGTGTGATATGCAGATGAGGAGACTGTAGTGTCTTTCTCCAGGATGGGCATCTCATTGTTGGAATCACTACTCGATGATATTAAACTGTCGGCTGGGGAGGTTTCATCGTCTATTAAGCTCTGGTTTGATGATGCTAATGCTGCTAATGCTATGTTGGGATCTTCTGTTAGTAATTTGAATTGTTGAGAATCGCTATTAGCGCTGAATGCTGATGAAGACATTGAAGCTAAAAAAAAAATATATAATTGAAATTTTATTCACGAAATACACTGATTTTGGATGTACATAAGCATGGGATTTTGTTTCTCTCAAATATTAGAAAATTGCTATTTTCATAAACTGAACCAACTCTATTCACGTGAGAGCATTCACATAAGTCAATGTTATTTACCCTTACAAATTGTAGCTATGCTGTTGGCCACTCTGGGCTCATTTATTTTTTTAATATATCTAAAAAAATCCAGAATATAATATCGATGAGAATTTAGAGCACCAATAAGTTTATTTAGGAGTTGAACTAATGAAATCAACACAGAATCTATTATAAAATTTGCCTAAGGCTGTGACCCCAAAAATTAAACTAAACATACTATGACCGTGAAGTGAAAATGAAAACATATATGCAGTAGCTACTGTGTAACATGAGTATTGGAATGTTGAAACACAAGCTATCAAAGTAAAACGAACCGGCAATTGGAAAGTGAGTATTTGCAATATTAAATTAGCTCATTTATTTTTTTCAACTAAATATTTCTTGTATACTTTTTTACAAAACAAATAAAAATATGTTTATTGTAATTTGCACATATATTGAAAACACACACAATGAAAAATAAGGTAATTATTAAGTGAAATATCACACAATTTGAAGATGTTTTAAAGGGATAAAATGTGAAAAAACCTTGATTTTTCTCGATGTATTGAATGTTTAAAGTTAGTAACATTCAGTGTAACTGTTAATTTTTAAACTTTATACAAAAAAAATGTTTTTAACAATATGATGACTAAGAAAATATATATGGTGAAGGAGAACAAAGAAAAAAAGACATTCAAGAGTTGCATGAAGGAGCATGTTAGTCACCTATCAAAAAAGGGTAAGGTGAAGAAAAGTATTAAGAATAGAAAGAGTTACATGATGGATGAATGTCTATAAAGACCGGAATGTATAGCGCTCCTCTCTGCCTACCCCATAAGGGACATGGTGTGATGGGATAGAAATATTAATTTATTGTTTTCACACATCCTTGGATGGGATTTACAGCTAGTTTTACAATTTAAAAAAGTACTTACTTGACATAAACATGCTTTGAAGTGGGGAATTCTGGTTTAGAGTAAGTGATTTCAACATCATTGGGTGCGCTGTTAGCTTAGCATAATCTCGAGGTTCATTGCTGACTATATCAACCCTGGCTTGGGTGAACGTCGGCACATTGGAAGACTTTTCAAAACCTCTCTCTTCATCACAGCTTGATGAAAGGCTTAATCCCACAGAGATGTCATCATTTGATCTAGCAAAAAAGTTGAAATTTAATTAATAACAAACCAGATACATATCTCTGCAAATTGAATAAATGTTGCTAATTCATATAAATTAACATTGTCATTTGTTTTATCAAACACTGTTTACTCCACTTTTTGTAACGGTATAACCCTACCTCATCATCAGGGGAGCACAAACAAGACTTCCTGATGATGAGGTGAAAGCCTTGAAACCGATAGGGTTATACCGTTACAAAAAGTGGAATAAAGTGTTTGATAAAACAAATTACAATGTCTTTAAACCTCCACAATGGTCATACCTTAGCGATAAACAATATATAAATTAACATCTAATAAACATTTGAATGTAAGATTTTGCACCTACCTTTTATCGATTTCAAAAGAAATTAGGTAAAATTATGAAAATTTTGAATATCACCAATTTTACACAAATCATAAATTCCCCGGACCACAAATAAATTTTTCAAGAACAAATAAAATAGTGAAACATAATGCAGTACAAGTTTTGATATATATGCAGTGCTTTTTTTGCAGTAGAGCGGTGCTCCACCACCTTTTTTACGGTATACAAAAAGCTTGACAAGAAGTGAGCATCGGCACCTTTTTTTTTAAAAAAAAAAAGCACTATATATGGATTTCTAAATTCGCAAATATCTTCTTTTTCTGTTAGGCCTGTGGTCTGCAACTATCAGGACTGCCTATCATGAGATGTTGACTCTCAGCTATCATTCCATCGTTTTGGAGGTCTTTTTGGAATATTTCATATATTGCTAAGTATGAATCTTTTGTGTTATCCATATTTTCCACGTATTCTCGCCAGTGTCTTTTGTGGTTTCTACCCAATCTCACAATATCTTCTACTTCACGTATCCGCTTTTCTTTGCAAATATGTTTTTTTTTAATAATTACATTAAATTTAACTTAAATTGATGCATGGTAACAAACAACTACGGATATATAAAACTCAGTACTATTTGTTGCCACTGATAGAACAATCTTAGCATATAATAAACTGAAATATAGACTAACAGGTATGCCACCCAAGATTAAATATGTTTAACAAAAGACACTTAAAAACCATTAAGACCACCACAGGCATTCTTGGTGTTATTGTAATGGCCGGGGAAACAGCGTTATAACCAAATTATCTCATAAAAAAAAAGACACAATTATGCAAGTTTCATTACCTCAAAGCCATAGATTCTCCAGCAGTCGGATTCATCCACGCTTCCATGTGATCACTGCACCCGCTAGCTGCACTGAGGTGGCTTTCTTCACTCTTTGTGGATGGACTAGATTCTTTGCTCGAATTTCTTGTTAAAGGTGAATGTGAACTATTTGATGACATCTTTGTGCAGTCCTTAAAAAATACAGTCTAATTAAATAATAAGCATGTAAGAATCATGATATACACCTTCGAGATGTGGTGTTGAAGGCTGATGCAGCATATTCACTGGACCGCAAGGAACACCAACATCTCTTTTATCCAACAGTTAGGACTTTCGACAATATGAAGGAAAATAATTTTAATAGACTTTGGAGATGGTAAAACGAGCAAGATTAAGGTATCCTACAAAATGGATAGACCAAATAAAGGAATAACCGCAATCTTCTTTAAACACTAGATTTAACATGGACCAGGATCAGGAAACATGGAAACAATTGGTGCATCAAGTTCCAGACTTAGCAGAGGACCAGGACAACGTAATGAAGACGAGAAGATGTTAAATCAATGAAACTAGGGCATACCTGAATGAAGATCAACCCTGCAACCCGTGGATTGGAAGACAGGCATATTATCAAATAAAAATCGGAGGTAGTTCTCTACTTTCCAAAATGTTTTCTTCAAAAACATGGGTATGTCTTTTTTTTACTTTTTGTTAAAACAAGTTTCATTATGCTTAATTCTAGTATTTCCAGTATTTTTAAAGCTACTGTGGCAGTCGCACATGCGGTCAATGACCGATGAAATGACCTTTGCATTCCTTAGCAATGCAAAACAAACAAGTACCAAGTTCACGCGCCGGTCATTCAACTCATTGCCGGGAGCGACGCGCATTCCATGCTAGAGCGAGAATGCACCACATCTGTCTCGCCAGTTCCGTAAATAAATTATCACCTACATACGACATTAATCGTTTTGCGAATGCAGAAACGAGACGAAGGATATCTTGCTCGCATTCCCGGACACACGCGGGAATAGTATAAATACCTACGTTTACTAATAAAAACTCTCTTTCCGTATTGCGATCGAAAACGTGTTTTATTTATCAACAAATCATCATCATCTCTTCCCTTAAGGATACATATCCCTAAACTACTTTGAAAGAGAAGCACTGTTACAAGAACATTTTATTCAAAAGTAGCATGCTACTTAAGTATTCTAAGTAAAAATTAGTAATAGGGCTATTACTTGCCTACTACTTAACACTGAATATGAAGCAAATTAAGTGTTAGCCTTTTAAAATTGTAAAGTACCCGGCGGTAAGTAATACACATGGCTTTGTAGAGCGTCGTCTCTGTCACACAATGCGTTAACAGTCCGGTACGCGACGGAACACGTATATGAATGACAGAGACGACGCTCTACAAAGTCAAAGTTAGCCGATTATGGCCGACAGTCTCTTTCTTAGCCCGATGTGTATTAATTACCGTCAGGTACTGCACAATATATTTTTTACCCTCAAAGAGTTGACATACTATACACATAGGATGAAGATAGATGGTGTATTATTTCAAAAACACAGAGCACAGCACAAATATTTTTTTTTTAGCCACTGGCACAAACATTGCACCCATTAACTAAATTGAACAACCTTTGAACAATAAATGAAAATAATTCACAAATCACAATATAATTTATATTTTTATCATTCACTAAGAGAAATATGTCTGTTTTTTTTTTATATTTAGTCAAGTTACGAAAATATTACTAAAAAAAACTCCCAAGAGTTGATACGGGTTTGAAAATTGTAGGTGTAATATTGAAATAAAATAAGCTTCGAAACGAACTAGATACACATAGCACAGCTTATTTTATACTTTATTTTTAACTACTGGTACTAACACTGAATCAATTCACTAATTGAACCTTTGAACAGTAAATAAACATGATTTACAAATCACAATTTAATGTTTATATTCATAATTCATTTTGACAGTCAAGATAATGAATCCACTAACCAAACACTACCACTTTAAAAAGGAAAATCTAACAGGTTGAACAAATCAAAAAGTAACTTTAAAATATGTTGTTCATATTGAAGAGAAACATGTTTATTTTGGTTGACCATTAGTCGAGTTATGAAAATTATCAAAAATAAACTCAAAAATTTGACATAGGTGTAAAGATGGAGGATGTAACGTTAAAAAAAAAGTAGGTTTCCAAATGACCTACATATACACAGCACAGCTCAATTTATTTTCTATTTCCTTTAATCACTACAGGCACAAACACTAAACTTGAAAACCAAACATAACTATTTTTTTAACCGTAAAATCTAACAAAATTCAACAATCATTTTTATCTTTACTATTCATTTCGAAGTGAAATATGTCTGTTTTTGTTGACAGTCAGCCAAGTTATGATAATATTATTATAATTAAAAAACACTCCTCATAAATAAATAAGTTTTTTTGGTTCAGTAACTTAGAGAAAGTGTCGAGGTTTCCCTGAAGCAGTTACTTCACTCTCAGTTGATATTAATGAGCAGTTTTATTGTGTAATATTGCTGTGAAATATATTATGTGCATTCATTTTCTTGTGACTGAAGAAGGTCATACAAAAAAGCAAAAAAAAACTATGAATATACATGAAAATTTGTGAATCTGCAAGATAAGAAAAGGAATGCTTAGAAAGTTTTTGAATACATTTACATTTTTTAACAAAGTGTGACATTAATTAGTCATAACATAACATAACATAATTTGAAAATTTTGTATTATTAATAAAACTGAATTAATTCACTCCTACACTAATGCTGTATATTTATTGGGGCAAGAAAACAGGATGCACCTACAAATTTTCTAGGAATACAGTCATGGAATAATTTATCAACAAAAAAATCTTGACTTGATATTCTTTTAATATAGTTTTTTTCCTTGTCTTTCTTTTTTATTCAGCCAAATTGTAGCATTCGAGTTGATTGTTTATTGTAAATCATGTGAAACCTATATTAACACATTCAGTGCTGAGAACACACCTCACATGTCCATATGAACATATGCCCAGTGTGCATGATACCCTAGCCGTGTTCTGTTTGTGTCTTTGCTAAATCTGATGTCCTCGCAGCCGGACTCCCCCTATATTGGTGGGGTGTATCACGGCCAGGAGGATGTTATAAGATGAGCCCAGACCCTTTGATAGTTTATCTTTTAAATGTATTTGCTGCTATTTATCTTGAGATACGTGTGATTTTGGAATGTATTTATATATGTATTATACATACTATGTTGCTATTATAAATCTATATTTATTTACTTCACAGCATGACATGTATCATACATAAATAAAAATTTATTTAAAGTGAATGTGTTAAACTAAAAGTATTTTCTTTCATTGTATTGCTTTGTTTTTGTTATCAATAAATAAGATTTTTATTATTATTATATTATTGTTGAATGTTATTTGAACAAATACTTTACAGTTATGTTTTTCTATGTGCTTTTTTGTTTAACATGAAGGTGTGGGCTAAAAAACGTCTTTCATGCCCCTGTTAGGATTTATTCTGTTTCCATTTCCTGATCAAGAAGATTGTGCACGATGAACCCAGACTGTTTCGTAGTATCTGATTTCTTATATGAATCATGTATATCTTTTTTATGTCTTGCTTTGATTACTTATGTCTTGCTTTGATTACCAAATGTCTTGCTTTGATTACCAAATTTATGTCTTGCTTTGATTACCAAACTCATTTATGTATATCTTTTTTATGTCTTGCTTTGATTTTGCTATCAATAAACAACATTATTCTTAATATCAAATTTAAATTTTGCCAGTGATTGAGAAATGTTGAGTTACATATGTTCATTGAAAATATTGAATATGGACTAAAAGCACAAAGTAAGCCTTTTCTATAAAAAAATAAAATAATACTACATTTATCAAATAAGAAAACTAATTTCATATTGTTATTTCATTAGAAACTATTTTCTTAACACTGCCAAGGTATGGTTTTTAATGAGCATTCTCATATTGGTTAGCATTGGGTTAATTATCAAAATTAGAACTTCATAAAACTTTGGATACCCATCATTTAATGGGCATTCAAAGAATATATGTAACAACATTCCTGTCTGACTCCACATTCACCCATAAAAAATGTTTGATCTTACAACATTAATTAACAATAACAACTCGTATTTCAATAGTTCTGAACTAACTCAGCTGTCATGTTGCACATCTCTCGCCACCTTACTTAAAGGTCCACCTTGCAAAATATTTAGTTCAATAGTTAAGTAGCTACAACTAATGATTTGAACAACTATGACATAGTAACACTGTAAAGATCAGGCTGATCATTATGGGTATTATATGGATTTTCATGTGACTTTAGGCTACTTACAGGAGGAAAGTGGAGAAGTTGTTCTTCAGGATGAATTGTGTGGGTTTATTTTGTTGTATATTAATTGAATTTTATTTATTGTTATTTGTTAATCTTTTGTATCAAAAAACTCTTTCTATCAAATGACCGTTGAAATAATGTAAAAGAAAAAAAATTATAGAATCTCTTACAGGCTTAGTGGTCCACGTTATGTACCACCTTTTTTTGACGCAGTACTGCACAATGGTACACGCAATGCACCACTTATTAAACCTCTCTCTATTGCTGCATGAACGCTCAGATTATTTACCACTTCATATAATATAATACTTATGACTCATATCCGCACAGCTGCAGGTCTGGTCATGTTCAAATTCATTTAGTTTCAAATATTATTGACAGTTATTGGTTCTTGATGTACCAACTTGCGCGTATAAAAGAAAACGTTATATATTTGTATTAAATTTTAATAAAAAATAGTTGTGTTGTGATAAAATTGACTTCATTAATTGTGGTAAATTTATATTTAGGTTAAAAATTAATTTTACTTGGATGTATTTCGGCATTATTTGGTGGAACATTAGAAGTACCAGTGGAAATATGGACTAGTGGTACATAAGTTGTACCACCTCACCAGGAGTTCCTTGACCTACCGAGGAAGTGGAAATATGTTTATTTAGCATTTGTATGTATCATTTTTCAAACACATTAAAAAAATAATGAGAAACTTGACTTTTTATTTTTTGTGCAGCCTGAGTAAAAATAAGTAAAGTTTACCTGTGCCTGTAAGGGTTAAAACTTTGATCTTTATCAAATGTTACTTTGTGGTAAAAATGTCCGATAAGCATCACAGATGATGAATGCTTATCTAAAGATATGTAGCTAAACCAAGAGTAAGACTACACTTTCGGTTGCAATGATTTATAGTATTTTCACTTTATTCTCGATTCAGAGGTCCACGTATCATTCATTGATTTCATCTCTATATAAAAGGTGCATACTATTCTGACAACAATACCAATGTCGATATTTTAACACATGTAACAGTAACCTTAAACAGTATTATCACTATTCACCATAAAATAAAATAAAATTGTCGAGTTAAAATATTAAAAAAATTGGTGCATTTAAAATCTAAAGGTCTCTGAGGTTATCTACATATGTGAACCAGGCATCCAACTCAATGATGACGAGTGTAAATCTTAAATAACGTGCATGTCCTTATTATAGAAAAAAAGAAAATATTAAATTGCTTTATTTTCCATTTATTATATTAATCCCCGCAACACATGTTTCTACCTTCTATCTCGAGGCTCTTTTCAAGTGGAATGATTTCGATTTGTTATGAGAGCAATGCTTAAGTCCAACAAGGTAATATATTATTTAAATATTTTTTTTTAATTAACAATATAAAAGTATTTATTAAGAATAGATTAAAATCAAAGTTAATGGAGATTGACAAGAATGAAAATAAGAACCAGGTTAATGGAGTAATATTTAGTTATAATTACCTTTTCCCTTTGTATCCTATCTCTACTGACTTTTTCTTCTCCTTTGTCTACAGCGTTATCTGTGCTTCCACTGCTGCTCGGTATTCTGTCTCTGTCTCTATTACTCCGGTATCTGTCCAGTGTTGACAGATGAGATCTGTTCTGTTGACTTTCACTCGAAGTGCTTTCCGTGCTACTCAACAACCTGGAGAATCTGTTGATCGGTGGATAGTCTGAAGAGCTGTCCGACTTCTTGTCCTTGTCAAACGTGCTTGGTAATTTGGGTAATGGTATTACATCCACATCTGTCACGATGGCTTCATCTACAAAATCATTCACTGATGTGAATGAGAAGAATTAAGAATATTATGCAAAACACAAAATAAAGGAAACAACCAAATAAAAAGTAACTTAATAATTAATTGTATTAAAAGTGAAAATTGTTGAATAAGCACACACATCTTTTGTATAATATTGTGTACTTTTGAACACAATAAACTTTTGTTTAAAAATATTAAGTACTTATGAACACACATAATTTTTGTATAATAATATTGTGTACTAATGAACACATTTAATTTTAGTATAATAATATTGTATACTTATGAACACACATAATTTTTCTTTAATAATATTAAGTACTTATGAACACACTTAATTTTTGTTTAATAATGTTGGATATTTTGGAATACACTTAATTTTCGTATAATAATATTGCGTTCTAATGAAATAAATATTCAATTATTTTCCCTTTGAAATAAATATTTAATATTTTATTTATGAGAACTTAACAGAAAATAAAAAGTATTTGACACTAGGCAGGCTATTACAAGAATAAAACTAATGGTTGAAGAAATAACCACTCTGTTACAATGTTTTTCTTGATTATTTTATGAAAGTGGCTTCCCAGAAAATATGATAATCTTTATTATCTGTTATAGCCAGTGGTGTAGCGGGGGGTGGGGGAGGGGGAGCGAGAAGAGGTTTCCTCAGGTGTAGGGTGTAATATTTTTTAAAAGTTTTTACTTAATTTTGCCACGTCCTGTTGATATCAGACTCTTTTCTTTTTAAATTTTTCGTTGAATTAAAATTAAAAACATTATCTGTCTTTTTTGGTTTTGTTTGTAAATCAGACATGGAAGTTACTTGAAATTTGAAACAAGGAAACTTGTAATAATAACGATTTTTATAGAATAATATAGCTTTTACATTATTTAATTATTGTTTTTAATATTATATATTTCATAATTGAGTGCATTCATAGTTCATTTATATGTTATATGTATACAATATACGTAAAACACATAAAAAAACTTACAAAGGAAAGGAAGAAACCACGATTTTTTATGTATAAAACAAAAATATTATACACTAAAATGCATGTATAGGCTTTGGCTTGGCAGTTAGGCTTCCATCTTATTCCTAAATGACACTTAGCTTACACTTTATGCTATGGGGTACAGAAGATCAGTAGAATAACGTGTTTCATTCCTGATTTTTCTTTTCCTTTCCTCTCCACCACCCCTTTCTTTCCTTTTGATTGATGATATCTCCCTTTATATGAAAATAATGTTTGGGTGATTGTCCGTCTTTGTGGGGTTCGTGGGCATGTGCTCACGTATATTCTGTGGGGATGGATAGTCATTTGAATGATTTATGCGACCACGTAACTTGCTTCATTTACTTTTGTCTGGTTGGTTGGAAGAGACTGCCGCCTGGCAATAAGCCCACCAGATTGTATTTGCAATAAAAGTGTTAAATAAATAAATAATAAAACAAATAAGATCTTCGTTACACTACTGGTTATAGCCTAATGCTGATAACAATAGAGTAATTGTAACATGAAACCTTCAAATTTTGATAAAGAGGATTAATGTGAAAAGAAATATAAAAAAATGTCTAAATAAACAGTGGTATCTTGTGAAACCTAAACACAATGTTTTGTTTATTTTGAGTTTTAGATATTTATCTAATTTCAAGATCAGAGATAAAGGAATCTACCCTTAATTTACAGATCAAAGGTAATCTTCTGAAACCTATACACATTATTTTGTTTATTTTGAGTTTTAGATATTTATCTAATTTCAAGATCAGAGATAAAGAAATGTACCCTAAATTTACAGATTAAAGGTAATCTTGTGAAACCTATACACATTATATTGTTTATTTTGGGTTTTAGATATTTATCTAATTTCAAGATCAGAGATAAACAAATGTACTCTTAATTTACAGATCAAAGGTAATCTTGTGAAACCTATACACATTATTTTGTTTATTTTGAGTTTTAGATATTTATCTAATTTCAAGATCAGAGATAAACAAATGTACCCTTAATTTACAGATCAAAGGTACTAGAACATATCCATAATGTTCAGTTTAGAAACAATTGAAAATTTCTACAATGTTTAGTTCAGAGACAATAAAACAAATCAATAAACTTATTCTTATGGCACTGTTGTGACCTGAACATATCTGATTTGTTGAAGCATCTGTCAAAGTCTCTTAGGTCACAATGTTCTCAGCCTTCCGACATTCTTGATCATTGTTTCTCAGTATTTTCACTGCAGTTTCTTGGCTACTTTCATTTATTTACCACGTCCATGTCTCACTCCCAGACATCATCATATGATGTATAACATATGTATAATTTATGACATATGATGTTCAATTTAGGGGCAATGAGATATACCCATTATGTTCAGACACAAAGAAATATAGGCATGATTATTCAGGCATGTTCAGAGACAATGATATATCTGTCATATTCAGTACAGATATAATGGCACATCACATGATGTCCTGTTCAGAGACAATGAAACATAGGCGTGATTATCAGTTCAGAGACAATAATTTATATGTAATGTAATTCAGATACAACGGAACATACCCATGATGTCCAAGTCAGATAGCTGCAGCTCCCGCAGGTGGAAAGAGTGCTCTCCACGCATCACCATCTCCAAGGTGCGTGGTCTGCGATGATGACGTCGTGAAGCTCGCGGAGACCAATCCCCTGGGTGCTCTGTACCCACTCCTGAATCTTCTGTCATGGAACCTAGGAACAATAGTTTAAGTTATTCGATATAAAGAAAATTTATATTCACTCTTAGAATGACATTTCTCTTTACAAACATTGACGATAGTGATATCCATCAAAGGTCTCTCGTAAATATTATTCTGATATGAATATGAATTGAATACTTTCTGACACTATCTAACAATTTTTTTTCACTGGTATGATGCAATAAATTGTCACATGGCAATAAACCATGTGGCAATTTATTACATCCAACCAGAAAGATATAAGGCCTGTTAAAAAAATCCTAACAGGAATCCGTTTTTTTGGTGTTATTACCAAGAGGTAACTTAGAACCCAGGAGCCAAGAAGCCCCCGGATTCTAAGTCAAATGTTCTACCCCAACTAGGCTATGGAAGTCATTCCACATTCTCGGAATAATTAAATGATTTCCTTTTGCTGCTCTAGTGTTCACTGGTGTGCACCAGAAGTTGGCCATCCTGTGTGATCAACAAGACATAATTAATGATATAATTAATCCAATTTAAAAAAAAGTAAATAGTGAAGAAACTTAATAAACAATATGCTCACCTTCTTTAGACGAACCATCTGATGATCCATATCCTTTCTTTGTGTTATTTGCTACCTAAAAACAGGAAAATGTTCATGTTCAATAAAAGAGGAAATTCAAATATCAAAATACAGTAGACTCTCGATTATTGTGCTTGTGAATTAACTGGGACAGTAAAAATATATTATTTGGGCGTATTTAGATTCAGTGTATAATTTTAAATAAATGGTTGACGTAAATAATGTGTGTATTGTGGATGATTATTTTTTATTCTTTATATTCGTATTTCATATCCTTAATTTTGTATTTTCGTGTCCCATAGCCATGTTTTATGTATATTTTTTTCTTGAGTTTTAAATATTTTTTAATGAGTTTTTGAGTCATGCTGTCAATTTTATATTTACCCATTCAAAACTAACATTAAGAAATCTGCTTAGCACTATTTGCCAAAAAGTGATAGAAGAAAAAAACAAACTTCTTTGCTGTCGTATTTTAAATTGAAGGTTGTGTAGGATAATTTTGAGATTTTGTTTTCATTTATTTCCTATATTGTTTCCCATATTTTTTGGTGGAGATTATCCAGGTCATTTTTTTTCCCAACCACCTCAGGTAATCGAGGGTATTGTAGTTGCAAGAATTTGAACGCCTACTGTGATATGACTTTTATCTTTTATTGAAACTTTCACCAAAAATAATGTATGTAAAATGTTATAGTGTATACAAAATATGCCCACTTTTCTGAATAAAACTAAGAAAAATATGCCCACTTTTCTGAATAAAACTAAGATCAAGTGGAAATTTACCCACAATTTAATGAATGGTTGATTAACTAATAATAAATCAGAAATATTTTTATTATTTTTCTACAAATGAAACTATTAAATACTAAATGCAGAGTATATATTAAATGACATGCTATAATAAATCACAGTGAAAAAATCTACTTAAAAGTCACAATCCCATCGTCCAGAAATGGAATGTAAGTATTGTTTTTTAATACAATTATCACTGTCGACAATTTGTCTGCAACAAGTACTCCAGTTCTTTGGTAATATATCACGCAGATGAGAGAAGAATTTGGAAAACCTCATGCTAATGGGTAGTGTGGAGGAGCGATGAGACACAGGTACACCATCAACATGATGGACTGACCAAGTCAGGAATGCTACAGGGTCATCTTTGAAGATAATGCTCTGAGAGACCCAAAGTAGGAACAGGTGTAGAATTGTATTGGACAGAGTTAGGCAGATCAGTTGATCAGCCATGAGGAATCGACCACGAAGAATGTGGATATCTTGAAAAGCTTGACTAAGAGTCAAAATTGTCTTGAGCCTCGTTAATCCACCTTTTAGTTTTAGAACCATTGGATTAGTGACATAACTCACTGTTAATCATTATGTACGTTAGTTAAAAATAAGAATAAACACATTAAAAAATAAGAATAAACACATTAAAAAATAAGAATAAACATGTCGACAAACTGAACCAGACTAAGATTCTGTTATTTTTTTAAGCACCATCAGAATAGAATGTCCATGGATGTATAAAAGGCGAAGAATGTATGAAAAGGTATATGGATGTAGAAGAGGCGAAGGATGTGTGTCAAGTTAAGAAAGTGTTATGCTCTGTCCTCTCTTTCTACCCCGATAGGAAAATGTCGTGATGATATATGTATATGTATGGTATGTATCAGAATACAACCCGAAACCCTAAGCTGGAAGAAAATCATCCTACCAACTACGCCAAGGATGTTGTTATAAATTTAATATTCATTCTACAACAACATTTTAACAACAACCCCTAAAAGGTATATTCATTCTGTAACTAAATTTTAACAACCTCTAAAAGAGAGGAAATAAATTTAAACTTCTGCTTTTATATAAAATTTTCTGACGTTATTGATGAAAAAAAATAATTTTCTTTTCAACTAGGCAATTCCATCCTCTTTTATTTAGATATGATTTATAAAAATAATGAATATTAATAAAATAAATTATGGAAATCATTATTTTTAGTCAAAATATTTAATTCATACACATTTGAAAAATAATTACTTTTTATTAAAATATTCAATAAAGATACCATTAAAAAATGAAAGAAAAGTAAATATTTAAAAATGAAGTATTTTATTATATTTTAAAAAATACATTTAAGAAAACAAAAGGAAAAGGTTGATTTAAATATTGTCATACCATTTTCTTATCAAAAATCATATCTTAGTTCAATTCAGAATGAAAGAAATGCACTGAAATTTCATTAGTGTTTTTATGGCAGCACTAACATTAAAACAGGTGTTTTCCTAAACTATGTTTACAATGCAATCACACATTTGTACACAACATGTTACGAACAGGGCCTTTATGCAACTGGCCAGCTCAACAGCTCAGCTAAAATAATGTGGAGATACTACGTGACCAAAATAAATCATGGAAACTGCATCACAAGGTACCAGATTAAACTGAGACAAGTTCCTGCTTTGAGTAAAATGACAGGAAATATTTAAATTATCTGGATTGTGAATGTTTTACATGAATAAAAAATTTCAAAGGCATTCTTTATATTACACTCGAAATTCCTTAATCAATTTGAAAAAAATATAAATTTTATATTACGTTTACAATTTAAACCAAGTGGTCGATATCAACCCCCTGGGATCGATTTGATTTTTATAGGGGTCGATAGTTTCAATAAAAAAAAATTGGTGGTCGACGACAGCAAAAATAGATCCCCTTACTACTGCTATTTGTTTGTTACTTCAAAATATCTATGATTCGAATAGGTACGTAATTAAGAAGTAAAATAATAAAAAAAAAAACACTTTTTTGATAAAAACACATTACATACCAAACTTGTGAAGGAATAGGTAAAATGTGTCATTAAAAGAGTCACAGTGAAAATACATGTAGCTCAAACATGTCTGTGCATTCTCTTATCGAACGTATCAAAGCAAGTGTGAACATGAAAAACCATTGCATGTTATCTAGTGAAATATTTAATATAGAGTACTGTACAAACTTATTAATTTGAGTAAGTAAAGTAAATGACTAGGGGGTCGACGGTTTTTTTAAAGGGGTCTGCGACTGAAAAAACTCTTGATTTAAACCATACATACTATTATTTGTTAAAAACCAATAATACATAAATAAATACAATACATACCATCACACCATCTCCTGTCACAATAGGTAGAGAGGACAGAGGGCCAAACTTTCCTATTTTGACACACATCCTTAGCTTCTTCCACATCCATACACCTTTTGATACAACTTCTACAATTTCTTTGACTTTCAACGTTGGTATATATTTTTAATAATAATATTATTTTTACATACGTACAAACCAACATGCCATTTCCCTATTGGAGTAAGCAAAGAGGAATGGACACCAAACATTCTTATCATGACATATTTCATTCGCCTACTCCACATCCATATGTCTTCTCATACTTAAATATTTGTTAAAATCCAATTATACATTGATAGACGAGACTATATGCTATTTTAAATATATTACTTTTACATTTATTAAATCAAATTGTATGTTGATATATATTTTTAATAATTGGATTTATTACTTTTATATTTCTTAAAATCCAATTATTTATTTTTAAATAAAATTATTTTTATTTCTGTTAAAATCTTAATTAAATGTTAGTATTCGTTTTTAATAATAATACTACTTTGTTGAACAAGTAAATAAATATTCATAAATCATAATTGTAAGGAATATTGTATTTTGTTATATTATTGTAGAATAATTGACTTTTATCCTGTGGGTTCGGGGTATGCTTCCTGATGGATTTGATTCACGATGGAATTAAAAAAAAAACAATACAGATAAATTGACATATGGCAAAAAGTCCGCGAGGTTGTACTGTACACAACTGAAGAATAAAATAATACAATACAGGAACACAAAAGTGAAAATGATAAAGAATAATTCATACTTATTATTTCACAATTCGAAAAATCTCTAAGTGTATCGGACGTATGAAAGGACCTAAAAACATATAATGTATTTGTTTTTCTTGTTTGTTTGATATGTTAAATTCTTAGTTATATTTTGATGTTATTCGATATTTTTTTATGATATTTATGTTTGTTGGGGTCCGTACTGTGTCGTGACCGTAACAGAAATGTGACTTATGTGCGGCCATCGCGAGACTGTATCGAAAGTCGGCCGGCCTCTGTATGCATAAAACTGGCGAAAATTGTGATATTTCGCGAGTTTTGACGGCATGCACAGGCGAAAACAGGCACTTATGATAAGCGATCGGCCGCACATAAGAAGTGCCAAAAGCCAATTAAATCATTTTCAGTTCAGTCTGCCTATTGCCTTTTACTTGAGACCATCTACTACCTGGCTAAGAGGATTCCCTGCTACCTTTCACCGATCTACGACTTTCAACGTGAGCTGAATTCTTCGAGCATCAAGCAGCAGCTATCCACATATTGTTACAGTTCTTTGTACCAGTGGTGTACACTAAGAATATATTATATAATTTAAAACTAACGATACTCAACTGGAATTAGTCTATTCAATTTCATAAATTGTAATAAAATAAAAATAATAGATTTTATTTTTTGTAACTTAAATAAGAAGAAATTACACAAAAAAAATATTATGCTGGAAATTTATAACATGAAATAAAACTAAATGACATCGCAATTTTTTTCGATAAGTTCAGATACAATTGAATATTCCAATTAAATAAATTTCTTAAGACAAAAGATGAGTATTCTGGCTTGATTAAAATTTACAATTAAGCAAAATTTCCAATTCAGTTGCAAATCAGAAATTTCCATTTTAAAATAAAACTTCAGATCGAGAGAAAAGTTTAATGATAAATTTTTAAGGCAAGAATAAATGGCAATGCTTGCCATTAACAAAGGTTCAAGTTGAATTTTATAGAAATATTTTTATACCTAAATTATTCACGAATTCAAAGAAAAATTTAAATATTTAAAATCAAAAATAAAATTTGGCTACCAAAATACATTCAGATATTCAATACTCATTTATTCGTATGGTACATCTAACCTAGCATTGCCAACATGATGAAGAGCGTGGCCGGGAGACAACATTGTATTTGCTCCCATTAATCGAGAATATTTTTTTTTGTAAACTGTGTGTTACAGGAATGTATACTAAAAAGGAATTGAAATGGTAGAAGTATATGTCACTTAAATGAAGTGAATGTCGCTGAGTAAAATTAAGACTTCAATTCGTATTGAAAGGTATTAGAAATAAAATATGATGTAGAAGAGGCGAAATATGTGTGTCGCGATATGAAATTATAACACTCTCTCCTTTCTACCTACACTAATAGGAATATGGTGTGATGGTTTGTAAATTAGATGAAATAGGAATAAAAAATGTTTTAAAAATCGACTGAAAAATTCTTCATTTCAAGTTATATAATTAGTTTCATTCCTGATTTTTTCTTTCCTCTCTACAATCCCTCCCTGTTCCTTTGATTGATGATATCTCACTTTAATTTTACTATGTATATTGTTCATAAACTTTGTAAAGGTAAATAATCATTTGAATATTTTTGTGACCATATAACTTCCTTTATTTACTTTTGTCTGGTTGATTGGAAGAGATTGCTACCTGGCAATAATCCCATCAAATAAGTTTACAGTGAAATGTTCATAAATAACTAAAACAATATTTTTCTAAAAATATAATTTTTATTTAATTAAAAGAAAATAGAAAAAATAAGTTTTATTTATTTAATTAAAAGATAGATTTAATCAAGATGTGAGGAGATGCTTCTAAAACTGTCTTCTGGAGACACTGGGCTAAGATGCACTCACTAGAGATTGGAGTGACAGAATAAAAATAGCACCCAACTTCCTACATCTGTAAAGTACATTCCAAACATTTTGTCTTCATTTACATTTTGTTTTTTTGATTGATATTTTGTTTTTTTAAATCTGATGGTTATTGATATTTTGTTTTTAAATCTGATGGTTAAATTAAAATTTATTTTCAGAGGACAGATAACACAATTTTTATCAATATCAAATTATTGTGCAACATCACTGCTGTTTAAATTTTTCAATAAAATTGTTTCAAAAATATCAATTCAAATTATGTGATTCGCTTCATATTATATGTAGATATTAACATAAGACTGCTAGGAGCCGAATAAATGCGTGCATTGAAAAGAATACATGGAGTGACAATGTATGATAGAGTACGAAATAAAGTGATAATGGATGAATATAAACTTAAGACTGATATGTTAAGTAAGATGAAGAAGAGCACGCTGAGACGGTTTAGACATGTGGAACAAATGAATGAAGAAAGGCTAACAAAAGATATATAGTGAGTGGAAGGCGTGTGAGAAGAAGACCAATGGAAGCATGGTTGGATCAAGCGAATGATATTCTGAAAGAAGGAAATGTTGAAAGTTAGAGTAATTGTAGAAGTTATATTAGAAGATTTATAAATATAGAAGAGGCTAAAGATGTGTGTCGAGATAGGAAAGTCTGAAGCTCTGTCCCATCTGCCTACCTCGATAGGGAAATAGCGTGATGGTATGTATGTATTAACATAATAAAAAATTAGAGATATATAAATTATTAATTTGAAAATAATTTATATTTTGAATGATTAAGATGACCTTCGTAGCCTAGTAGTAACATTCTTGATAGGCTTAGTACCATGTGGCAATCTCTTTTAATCAACTAGAAAGAAGTTAAAGAGACCTTAAGAGAAAACCAGACTGGAATCCGTTTTTTTTTTAAATGTTCCAACTGGAATCGAACCTGTTCCCCGTGAATTGGAAGACGGGTGTCTTACCGACTAGACTGTGGAAGTTGTCAATTTAAAAAAGAGAAAATGATAAGAAAACATAAATAAATATTGTAATTGAAAAGCAATGATAAAATAAATATGCATCACAAAAAATTGTATTCATTTAAAAAATATGATGAAACAAATATCAAGGAATGAACTATATTGCAGGGCTTGCCAGACAAAAAAAAAACGAAAAAAAAATCAAGTCATTAAATCGTAATACTTCTTGGCTTAAAAATACTCTGGCCTAAAGAAAACATCAAATCTTTTATCTCCTCTCTGATACCATGACATATGTGGTAAACTTGGGGTGACAGCAAAAGCCATATGTTCAATGCTCCTCTTTTTTAACAGTTCACATATTTGTAGATGAATTATGATTTATTTGGATTAAGAAAATATGTGTAGCATTAGTTATTAATTAAAATGTTTACATTTTTATGTATTACATATTATTAATATTTTCCCTCCCACGCATGGAGTAGGTGGTGTGTATATGTAGGCAACACATTTTTTTAAAATTTTGAATGCTCAAAGTGCTTTTTAACAGTTCACATATTTGTAGATGAATTATGATTTATTTGGATTAAGAAAATATGTGTAGCATTAGTTATTAATTAAAATGTTTATATTTTTATGTATTACATATTATTAACATTTTTCCTGCCACGCATGATGGAGTATTTGTAGGCCACACATTAAAAAAAAATTTAATGCTCAAAGTCCTTTTTAACAGTTTACATTTTTGTAGATGAATTATGATTTATTTGGATTAAGAAAATATGTGTAGCATTAGTTATTAATTAAAATGTTTACATTTTTATGTATTACATATTATTAACATTTTCCCTGCCACGCATGTAGGTGGTGTGTATATGTAGGCCACACATTTAAAAAAAATTTAATGCTCAAAATCTTTTTTAACAGTTCACATTTTTGTAGATGAATTATGATTTATTTGGATTAAGAAAATATGTGTAGCATTAGTTATTAATTAAAATGTTTATATTTTTATGTATTACATATTATTAACATTTTTCCTGCCACGCATGATGGAGTATTTGTAGGCCACACATTTAAAACAAATTTAATGCTCAAAGTCCTTTTTAACAGTTTACATTTTTGTAGATGAATTATGATTTATTTGGATTAAGAAAATATGTGTAGCATTAGTTATTAATTAAAATGTTTACAATTTTATGTATTACATATTATTAACATTTTCCCTGCCACGCATGGATTAGGTGGTGTGTATCTGTAGGCCACACATTCTTTTAAATTTTTAATGCTCAAAGTCTTTTTTAACAGTTCACATTTTTGTAGATGAATTATGATTTATTTTTATTTAGAAAATATATGTAGCATTATAGTTATTCATTAAAATGTTTAAATTTTTATGTATTGATCTTTTCCTTGCCATGCATGGAGTAGGTGGTATGTACCTGTAAGCCTTACTTGTTAAAAAAAAAAAAATATTTAAGTAAGTAAAAAGTTGATAAATCATGGTTAAATTTGATAATGATATTTACAGCATATACCCATACACTGCAATAACAGAACTCACCTGTTTATCAAACTTTGTCTCCAATAGTTTGAGAGATGGATACTGAAGTTTTGGAAGCTGATTAGACTGAAGAGTATATTTGCTGATGTTAGCTGGTCTATATCCACCTAAGTCACACCCTCCTAAGTCAGAGCTGTTGGAATAAGCCCGACTGGCTGATACACTCCTCGGGTTAACAGGGTTGTGTTGGATGGTCACCCTGTTTGGTATAGCTGGACTCTTACTCCTGAGGTTGCTGATCTGACTGGCTGGGTATTGCTTCGCCGAGTAAGTCAATATGATTGTCTGTTTTGTCGGAGCTGGTTTTGGAGTGTTGATATTCGCTATACCATTTGCTCCTACTTGTGTTGGTATTAAACCTGGTATACTGTTTGCTGGTTTATTTGTACTTTTATCTGCAACAAAACAGTTTACAAAATCAATAACTAAAAAAATGCCTTGTTCAAAATTGTTACAGTATAACCTTAATTAATGAAGTAAATATGTTCCGAGAAAATACTTTTTTATGAAAAACTTCATTTTCAGAAGTAGAATTGAAATAAGCAGAAAATTGATGTTTTCTTACACTACAAAAACAATATACGTATATTTTACAGGGGAAGCAGATGGTGGAAGCGGATGGTAAACTATTACTAGGGCATGGACATCTACACTAATGTAATAAGTTAAGGTGTACTATAGAGTAAACTGTTCTCATTCTCGAGTGAAAATATACTTCCAATGTTCGTAGTTAGTGACAATTCTAGAATATGAACATCTGTGTGTAGCTGCAATTCTTGAACTTTGAAATGCGAGACTGAGGTGTGAATTCAAGAAGAATGGAACTTTATTTATGCACTTCACGAATACAAAGTAATTTAGTTAGTCTAAGAAATCGTATGAGAAAGAAAATAAAAATAAATAAAATTAGGGAAAACCTTTTAGAGAAAGGATATTATGTTTTGGTGTTTGGCATACTTAAGATAATAAACACCACATACTATTTTCTGGAGAATTTAATTATTCAATTAGTATTCGTACATGTGTGTATGCTTTATAAAATAAACTAACCATTAAAAATGTTATTATTTTTGGATTCCTGGTCTTGCAGGCTTGCATTGAGCGCTTGCTCTGCAGACATGTTCACATCTCCTACTTTAGCTGTCTTTGGAATTGCAGTCTGGCGGAATCCAAACCTGAAATAAAAAACAAATGTATATTAATATTAAAAAATTTAAAACTTATAATTATAACATTATTTCTGACATACGAGTACAATGTTTTTAACATATTTTTTCAATCAATTATGCTAAATTTCACTACTTAAAAAATATCTTATCTATGCTGTGCTTACTAGCATGTTTGTGCTAAGTATTCAAATGCCTGGAGGTGCATTGTGGAGTCTGATCTAAGAAATCAAGATCTCTATAATCTAAAATGTCACATGAGTTAGAATGAATGACTTCCATAGCCCAGTGGTAAAACCCTTATATAGCCTAGTTGGTAATAATAATAAATAATAATTTATATAACGCCGTTTAGAGAGCACACTCTCCTCAAAGGTGACTTTTTTAGCCAAATTCTTCAACAACCTTCAGATTTCAAATATAATTATAAATATTTTCATTTTACTTATTTGAATTACACTGAAGATCTCAGTATCCTCGTTGGTAACATGCCTGTCTTCCAACTCGGAAGTTACAGGTTTGATTCTCGTTGGTGTCCAATTTTAAAAAGGTTCCAGTATAGTTTTTATGGTTGAAATAAATTACCACAAAGCAATAATCCCACCAGGTTTCACTTTATACAGAGAATGTATAATAAAAAAAGTTTTAAGGAAGTGTTCCTAACATTTTGGATGTTTGTGTTTTTGTTGAAGTTGTGTGTATATAATATTTTGATATAAGGTCTTCTTCTATAAACAAACAAATGATTGATGGGAATGGGACAAGATTAATCATGTGGTTGTTGAGATAACGCAGTTGAAATTTTGTATGTGATAGCTTGGGATTTAAACATGTGTAAAGATGTGATTGTATCATAGAGAACAAATGTTTCAATTAAGTGTTTTAGTATTTACGACAAATTAATGAAAGTTGTGATTAAGGAATAAGATCACTTTCTCACAGATCTTGCCTAGTAAAAAGGTTCTCTATATTCACAAAATAGAGAGTCTTTTGCATTATTATGTACTTGTACGCTAGGGTTCACGGTTTTGTTAAAATCATATAAATTGTAAATGTTGTGGACTGCATGTAGAGAATGTGAATGTAGAGAACAAATGTTTCAGTTGAGTGTTTTAGTATTTATGACAAATTAATGAAAGTTGTGATTAAGGAATGAAATCACTTTCTCACAGATCTTGCCTAATGAAAAGGTTCTCTATATTCACAAAATGGAGAGTCTTTTGCATTATTATGTACTTGTACGCTAGGGTTCACGGTTTTGTTAAAATCATATAAATTGTTAATGTTGTGGACTGCATGTAGAGAATGTGAATGTAGAGAACAAATGTTTCAGTTGAGTGTTTTAGTATTTACGACAAATTAATGAAAGTTGTAATTAAGGAATGAGATCACTTTCTCACAGATCTTGCCTAGTGAAAAGGTTCTCTATATTCAGAAAATTGAGGGTTTTTTGCATTGTTATGTACTTGTACGGTTCCATTAACTAGGGTTCACAGTTCCATTAAAACCATATAAATTATAAATGTTGCAATGTGGACTGTAAAAATAAAATATAAATTTAATGTGCTTTGAACTCATTAGATATATTTAATTGCTTAAACAACCCTTTCAAAACTAAATTGATGAAGGTTTCTCCTTCGCATTTTAGCATATCTTAAAACCTGTCAAATTAAGAAGCCTTCTGAAGGATTCAACTATGTTCTCATCTGTCTGTCTCCATTATATCTTTCAAATCTGTGTCTGAGACGTGTTCCTTCGGAGATGAATGGAACTTTAATAAATTTAATAAATAAATTGATTGTTCCAAACTAATCCAATGGAGAGGGGGTATTATGATAGAGCTTTTGTTGTTGCCGGTTCTGTGACTTCAAATGGTATCATCCTCTTAGTGTTACAGAAGCCCTTTTTGGGAGGTCTTGTCAACATTTATGATGCTATACGAACCCTCTTTACATACACTGCACTACATCTAAAGCCAAATGAGTTACTACCACATATCAGAAGGTCTACAAAAGTTTCTTTGTTATTCTTTCTTTGTGTAGTTTTTTTACCAAATATGTTTTTCTGAATATGTGCAGATGCAGGGAATAACCTAATCTATAGGCACATTTCTACCTTCCTATCCTTACACTCAACTTATATGTATATACAATATTTATTTTCTAATATTTTGAATCTGTCAATAATAGTGGGTTCGAATCCCGAGCGCTCTTAAGGAAAGTTTTCTATCTAAATGGTGCTATATAAATTGTCCTTTTATTATTATTAAGACAGCAAAGAAAGTCTATTCCATGCAATAATGCTAGTCACTCCAAAATACTGATCAACATAACTAAGTCTACTTGCTTAGTTAGCGTTAACATGATGGTTTATATTCTGATTAGTAGTCCAATACCTGTTGGTTCTTAGAGGCTGACCAGAAGTTTCCTTCCTTGGCCGGGCCAGTGGTGTGGACCTTCCAGACATAACAGGACTTCCTGTGAATAGCTCCTCTGTTGATCCTGAAAGAATAGTTATGTTATAAATCCAATCAACAAAATCTATATATTTCATCATAACTAAATAAAAAATTCATATTAATTGTTACTTTGAGTCCATAGGCCACCTTTCGTGATCAAGTATGAATGTCAGCCATCCTGTGGATGGAAGAAACTAGTGCGTGTATTGGTTTATTATGTGCATGCTATTGCAAGCACACATTTCTTTACAGATCTAACCCAAAGGTCCGATGGCAAGGAGAATAAACTTCTAAGTCAATTGGTAGGTATAATCTGCTGCAGTTTTTCGCTAGGTAGTTTTTCATATAGAGTTATTTTTGTATTGCTAGATAGTACTATTAAAAATTATAATTAGTAAAATGGTCTTAGAGTAAAATTACTTCAGAAGTGAATGCGCCAGGAATCAAACCTAGGGCGCCTGTTTGCTTAGCATGAATATTATCCATTAGACCAGAGCTGCCAAGATTATATTTTGAGTATTTCAATTTTAAATCTTGTTTACACAACCTCCGTGGCCTAGTTTGTAAGTCGTCCAATCTGGTTACGGATTTGATTCCCGTTGGAAACAAATGAATTTTTGATTTTTACCAAAGGTCTCTTTAACATCTGTTTGGTTGGTTGGAATAGATTGCTGTATGGAAAGTGTAATATAATATCTCAGTCACAAGTAATTACTATAATAATATTGTGCATTAACTGCCTACAGTATGTAACTAGCAAAAACATGTTTCAAAAATGTCAGTTTTAAAATATAACACATTTACTACGAATGATTTTAATGTTTTTTTCCAAGCATTTAACTAAAAAAAAATGAGACAAGATTTTTTTTTTTTTCATCAACTTTGCATGGATTTCTCCTGTTACAGGTCTGCTTCTAGCGTTAGCTTATTCGTTAGGAATAAAATCAGCCAGGATTCTTCTCATACTGCTAGACGGTACCGAGAATATATCAACAGTGTCATTCAGTTGGTTCAATATCTCTATACCACGCGTGACTGAGTGTTTAGCCATGATATTCGTCCTGTAAGTTGGTATGTAGAACAGAGGGTGATTCCTTGCACGGCTATATTTATTGGGTACATATACCATAAACTTAGTACTTCTAGAATCGCGGGACAGTTAAAGCAGCCTTGGAAAACCTTAAGTAGGAATATCGCAATGGATTCTTGCCTTCTTGTTTCGAGGCTTCTGAATTACACACCGTCAGCAGTTCGACATGCTGAGCATATTTTGGGTAATCACCCTTTGTTCTGTACCATAAATATCTAAGGATTTTTTTTTATATTTATTCTATATTATTTTTATATTTAAGCTGATGAGGAGGCCAAACCGTAGATGCATATTCTAATTTGGTTCTAATTAGATAATTATATAAGTTTCGGAGGATATCGGTGCTGTTAAATTCTCTTGATATTCTCATTATAAAACCGAGTAGTTTGTAACAGTCCGATATCAAACGCGAGACATGGTTAACGAACGTGACTCCGACATCAAAGGTTACGCCCAAATCTTTGAAAGTGATTCCACCATCATCACTTAAATACCTCAAAAACTATTTCAAAGAAATCACAGGTCTTTAAAATTAATGCATTTTAAAGATAATTCAATCAAAATACTTATAACAATGATAACTCCAAATAAATAAAACGTGTACTTAGAACTTTTTAAAGTTGCTTCATGAAATATCATAAAACCTTAAATTTATTTAAACTTAATAATATAAATTCCAATAAATTTCAATATTCAAAAGGTCAATAAGTTATTTTATTTATGTTAATGTAATAGAAAGAACAAACAGTTGAAAATATACCATTACAATATTTCTATGAAGTTTATAGTAAATAAATTTAATAAACTTATTGATAACTTATTAAGTACTTAATTAAAAGGAGTTAACCATGAAAATGTTTACTTTTTCGACAAATAAGTTGGGATACTTGGGATGGTGGATCAAGATGCTGGAATTGAGAAAAGACACGGTCATGCCTGGGCTACATTTGATAAGTTATCCTTCATTCCAAAGTTTCCGAAGTACCAGAGGTAACAAAAGAAAGGACTGTTCGATTCATGTATCCTCACAGTACTGACATATGTTTTTAAAACAGCAACATTAATAAAGCAAATCATGAATTAGCTCTGGGTGACAGAAAGGGCCATGGAAATAAAAATGCTTCATGACAGGATCAGAAACGAATGAATGGATAAGACTATGAGAGATAATGTATCATTTTGGGCGATACAAAAATATGTTACATAACTCCACTACTTAAAATACTTGGATGGTTGAAAATAGACGAGAGGGATCAACGTAAGGTTGGAATTCTGGTGTTCAAGGGCCAAGGCGACCAATTATCAGGTTTCTCAATATTTCCAGGATTGTTTTAGACAGAAGATCTCCTAATCTCGCCTCAGGTTAAGTTTGAGCACTGCAAGTAATTTGATTCTTTAAATTCCCAGTCGAGTTGGCAACCCCAAATATACAAACAAACCGAAAGAACGATTCAGGTAAAGGAGTCTATTCTGTGGAACATGCTTTCGTCCTCCCTGAGGCAAATTTACAAATTGGAGAATTTCAGGTAGACTTAAAAAGTCACTTGTTCTCTATATACAATATTTTCTTTAAGTTAATATATTAAGTTAGTTAGGAAGCGCTCCTGAGGTGATCTTAATGGTCGAGAAAAAACACTATATCAAAGTATCATTATAAATAAAAAGGCAGCAGACCAAAGTTGTAGAGGCTGCTGAAATTGTTACCACTCAGAGGAGAGACTGGGCAGGACACATTCCTAGGCGTATCGATAATAGGTGGACTCAGAAAGTGCTGGAGAAACAACCAAGGATAGGGAAAAGAAGTTTGGGAAGACCCCTAGCAAGATGACTAAACTACATCAGAAATATGGTTGGGAGTAATTGGAAGCAATGTGCTCATGCTAGGAATGAATGGAGGAGAGGGGTGGCCTAATTCCAACACTGGAGTCAACAGGGCTGATGATAAAAAGAGATTATATTTTGATTAAT
The DNA here is from genome assembly GCA_949825065.1 of Odontocerum albicorne. NCBI lineage: Eukaryota > Metazoa > Arthropoda > Insecta > Trichoptera > Odontoceridae > Odontocerum > Odontocerum albicorne. Next base: position 36,708,843 of record OX463846.1, read on the forward strand.
AATATTCAATGGTGTTAAGCATCAACGAGAAGTAATATATTTCCACATCCAGGTTCCAACGTCAAAGTTTGTATTAAAATATTGTTGTGAACTTAACAGATTTTGATACCGTTTGATTCGAGTATAGACATGTATGTTTTAGTGGTCAATTGACTTTGCTTCCTATCACTACACGCCATTTGATATCTCTCGTAACTCTTCCATCAACTGAGAAAAAAATAGCAGAATTCTTCATTTTTCTCTAATCTTTTCTTACTAACCCAGACATGTACGAGTATATCGCATTTATGTTTCCTTTTACACTTTTTATCACCATGCCTTTGGATTTCGCAACATTCATTCTCTGATCGTATAATTTACTTATCAGATTCTGTAGTTCATTCCCATTATCCGTTAACACTATCATGTCAACAGCACACAGGAATCCGCGCACATTCTCTTCGACATTTGTATGTCACTCATTGATCTCTGTAGCTCCTTGGCACATGAAAATGAAAATAATAAACAACCAGGGTGACTAAATACATTCTTGATTTACCCCTTTTGAAAAATCAACTTTCAGCATTTAATGACGCAACACCACGTATCAATTTACATTCAACATCATATTAATTCAATATTTTCTATAGTTTGCGTCTTATCGCGCGGTCATATGATTTTTCCAAGTCCACAAATGCACAATTTATGTTTTATTTTTTGCCATACACTTTTCCACAAGCATACGCAAAGAGAAAATCTGATCCACACATCCTATTCCACCCAAACAGGCACTCTGCGCATCTCTCACTTTCTTTTCGATCTTTCTTCTGACTCTTTCTATCAGAGTTTTTCTGTAAAGTTTACTTATTACACTCAGCAAATGAATGGCTCTGTAACTTCCACAATCCATTCTAGCACCCTTGCCTTTATATAACGGAGCAATCAATGCACTCCTTCAGTCTTGCAATGTGTAATCAGACTCCCAACATTTGTTAAAAACTGTCTCAGCCACTCGATCATTCGCTCACCCCTACACACATTTAGTTCTAACGTTTCCCCTTTTTTCCGTGTCTTTTACAGCTATTCGTTCTTTTTCTAGACTAATCTCATTCATATTTTTAAAACGCTCGTCATTCTCAAAAATATTTACTCTTTGCTTTCCGGTTCAAACAAGCAAAGGGGGTAAAATATTATATTTCAATTCACGATCCCTTGCTACCACCCATAATCTCCAGTTCACGAACACTTGTCATCACTCACACCTTAAAAGGGAAAAAAATAATTATTCCCTGTTTTCCAGATCACGAACCCTTGCAACCGCTCACACTTTAAAAGAGACAAAAACATACTTCGTCTCCCAGTTCACGGACTTTTGTCACAACCCACATTTAAATATGGACAAAAATAAGTCCGTCTTGTATCATGTCTACGTCTCGTGCCCCTCACCTCCATTACCGTTCTTGTCCGAGGCGGCCAGGCGGCGCGCTGGGTTGGGCTCACCGGGGGCACCACCTTTCTCCTTGTGAGCCCCGGAGCCCTTCTTCCTAAAGCCGAAGGACATGGCAGCGCCCCTGCCTGCGGGGGTGGTAGAGCGCTTGCGAGCGCCCTTCGAGTCTGATTGGCCCTGAAAACAAAGAGAAATAAACGTTAATTTTAATTTTTTACTAACCAAATTGCAAAATATACAATTTTAAACATTTTAATGGAAATGCAAACCGTTGAGTACACTTACGTGTATATAATAATGCGAAAAAACTCACCACTTTATGATTTTAGTGAACCACTACACTAGGCAAGGCAAGTGACGAAGTGGTCTCATTACTCAATCACAAATTTCATACGTTTGTCCTAAATACTATAACACTTTGCTGAAATAGTCAGACTATATGATATACTCACATTCTTATACATGAAAGTAGGAAGAGTGAAAAAAGCCTTTGTAATATAAGAGTAAGTATAATGAGGTAGACATGGGAAAAGCGAAAGTTATGTGCTATAATAGAATGGAACGGAGATGTGCTATCTCTGCCTACTCCAATAGGTGCATGTCGTGATGGTGACGATAACTGACCTAACTTTATATTTAAAAATGGCGTATACATTGACGTCAAAAACTTTCTTCTTGTGAAATAAATTTGCCTATATTTACTTATCTTAATATCACGTTCGAAAGAATTTAACTCATAAATTCTCCCATCCTTTTGGTACTGCAAGACAAGTTTAAATATAGCGAGTGGATTGACCCGAGACCGCACCTCTGAATTGCGTGTCGAAATAAAAGCCGCGGTAAAAATGCTTCTTTCACCCTAAAACGCTACCGCCATATTAAATAAGGTAAATCAAAATTAGGTACAGTAGTTCGCCCTTTTCCGCGGGCAAACGTCCCAAGACCCACAGTGTATGCCTAAAACCACGGATAGTACCAAACCCTACATAAACTGCAATATGTACGAGTTTACATATATATGATAAAGTTTAATTTAGAAATTAAGCATAGTAAGAAATGCACAATAATAGTTCTGTTTAGAAAGCACTCTCCTCAAGGGCAAAACTATTTATTAAAAAACAAAAAATAACCTAAGTATCAACAACTTCCGAAAAAACAATTCAGGACACACCTTACAAAACATGATGCGTGAAATACAAATGTACGAGTATAATAAAGAAAAAAAATCAAATACAATCAATAATTGAAGACTTGAGTGGGAAAAAATAAAGCCTTTCCCAAGGGTAACGATAATACGATATCATATTAACAAATTACATTAGATAAAATAACAAATTATGACAGTTTCCCAGGAAAGACTTAAGATTAAGGAAATGCGGTAGAAGGACTATTCTGAAGTCAACAAAATCTAAATTAAACATATCCAACAAACCAGAGATTACAACATTATACGTTATGAAATATGTGAATGTGGTCTCTTTTCCTCTCTGTTTCAAATATTTTATCGTACTGTAATCACTGTTTTTTTCTTGTAGTGATGCAATAATAATCGTCGTCGTTGCTGGGCCTCGTAGTCGAGGATCGAAAGCGAAGCAAAGCCGTGGAGTTTTTTCCTTTTTTCTCAGTGAGTAGGCCGTTGCACACCAGCCAACTCACCGGCCACACCGTTGTACTGGATCCGATGACACACCTGAAGTGAGCACACCGACATGTTTTTTTTTTACCTTTTTGTAAGAATAACTATGACCAAAGTCATAGATATCCTTAAAACCTCCGAATACTAGGCGGAAAAATATATGTGTCATTCGAGGGGAGTAGCACAGCGCGGGGTTCGAACCGACGACCTTCCGCACGGAAGTCTAGTGCGCTACCGCGCGGCCATGCACCACACAAAGCAATAATAATAGTGATGAAGTAAAGCGAATGATTTTCTGACCTTATGAAAATACGTTGGAATTTTATATTTGATATTTTCGTACTGCAGTTGACCGCAGCTAACTGAAACCGTGGATAGCGAAACAGTAAATAAGGGGGACTACTGCATACTAAATCACGAGATTTCTAAAAACTTCGATACAATACGTATAAAATTCAAAGAAGAAATTTTTATTTATAAGACACTTCATTCTGATAACTTGAATGCTCAGGCTGAGATAAATTATTCGCTTTAGGAATAAAAACGGAATTCCTACCGGATTTATCATGAGGCTTAACTTACTTATTTTACGCGTGAATAATCTTAAATACATAAAAAAAAATCATGAACGATTTATTAATACTGTTTATAATATCAGAAAATAAACACACGTTTATTTTTTCGCTGCTGTGCACACATAAATAACATTGAACAATTCCTTTGAGAGGGTTTGAATTGCGTGCTAAAATGGGAACACGGAAATAATACACTTAACCATTAATATTAAAAATATATTAAAACACGCGTTAATTCAATCTGCTCATGCAAAAAATTGAGTGACTTGTGTATTTCCAGTAGAAAAAATACAAAGTATCTGTTTTAAATATTCATTGAATAACTATGGAGAAACTTATTTGGTTCATTGGTTTACTGTTCAAGAATTGTACTATTGATTGTCTGGTTTTCATTCAAGGCCTCTTTAAAAAATCTAGTTGGTTGGAAAAGATTGCCATATGGCAATAAGCCCGTCAGGCAGTATTGTATACAACAAAAGTGTAATACAATACAATACGAGTATACATATATACGTGTATGTGTATGAAGGTGTTAAACAAGCATTAAATAAAAATCAAGCTAAACTCCTTGAAAAAAAATTAGTCTTATTTAAAATCTTTCTAGATGGTTGAGAGAGATTGGCACAGGGCAATAAGCCCGCTAGGTTGTACTGTATGCAATGTGTAATACAATAAATAGCTGAAAAGTTGTTCGTCGAAACAGACCGAGAAAACATTTCAAAATATTCGAAATTGGTTTAGTCTATTTTCCATAGAAGTCCTTAGTAGTACTGTGGATGAATATAATTGCCATGTTAGTTTTCATTATTATAAATGGGTAAAAGCGCATGCATCATTAGTACAATAAAGAAACAGGAGACGTAGATTAAAATCTGGTTTGCAAAGGGATAAAACAAAGATCTTAATTAATCAAAGTGATAAAACAAAGATCTTAATTAATCAAAGGGATAAAACAAAGATCTTAATTAATCAAAGAGTTAAAACAAAGATCTTAATAAATCTTTACCGATGGCTCTTAAAAGAATCCTTTCCCTGGTACTTTTTCAACAACAGATATTGCTAAGATTGTGCTGTCTTGATCTTTCCCTGATTTTGCAATTTTGTTTATAATTGGTATTATTTTGTAATTGTTTACTGTTTTCTTTCCTTATGTGATGGTTGTTATTATTATTATGGTATAATCTTCATCATTGAGATGTTATATTTATTTAAGAAACTGTGCTGTAAATGTAAAAAAGTAGGAAAATAATAAATTAACATTTGAGTTACATGAAAAAAAAAATGTAGAGACAATTAATACTAAAAAAACTTTTCAACTAATAGATATAAAATAAATAATGCCGACTTCCGTGGCCTAGTTGATTAGACGATTGCTTTCAAATCCGGGGGACGCGAGTTCGATTCCCGTAGGAACCGTGATTTTTTTTAAATCCAGTCAGTAATACAATGAAAGTTTCGTATTATTATATTGTATTACACTTCGTTGTATACAGTACAACCTAGCGGGGTTATTGCCATGTGACAATATCTTAAACTACCCAGAAAGATTTTCAGGAGGCCTGAAGTGAAAACCAGACATATATCGATCGGAAACTAGGAATCGATCGGAAACTAGAGAACAACTAGAAAACGGAGGTGGTCTAATCGAATTTATTAAATGTATTCTCGTATCAGTAGAAAGGGAGAAAATGGGCCAGTCTTATATAACTTCATTAAATATTATTTTAAGCACCATTTAGATTAAGTTAAAAAAGGAAATGAAAGATCTTGGACAAAAAAATTAAATAATTCAATAAAACAGACGTTTGAATCAACCTTCATGTAATAAAGCAGGAACAGTTGAGTTTACCTATTTGTTGAAACAAAAATGCATAACTCATCAGGCACACATTTAGGGTAAACAATGGTACAATATAGTTCAGCTGGAAAACCACGGGCAAACCGTGTGACTCACGAGCCAATGAGTCAACAAGTAAAACATACTCTTTCAAGTCAGGTAAAGATATTAATCATCCACCGACTGAAAATAGTTGGTTAAAGAATAATACAATCAACGACGCCAGGAAGGCAATATAAAATATGTATACAAATAATTTAGGCAGCATTTTGTATTGTATTTTTAAGTTGTGCCCAGGTTTTGCATGTTTTTTTTTCTTCAAATTTTCTTTAATCTGAAAATCCCCAGCTTTTGGGTGTTTTTTCAACTCGATTTGATGTAAATATGCTAAAGTTTTCGGCGTTTTCCCAACTTTAGTTTGATGTTAGTATCCCCAGCTTTTGGGTGTTTTCTTTAACTTTTGTTTGATGTAAATATGCCCAGTTTTTGGATGATTTTTCAAATTTAATTTGATGTAAGCCATATACGAGTATATGTAAGCTATATAACCAGTTTTTTTTTAAATATACACACATTTTAATATAATAGTAAATATATACTCATTTTACAACTTTCATTCCATGTAAATATTTTCAGCTTTAGAATGTTTTTTTTTATAAAATTTTGTTTGATGTAAATATGCCCAGCTTTTGAGTATTTTTTCCACGTTTGCTTGATGTAAATATGGAGGTTTCCCATTTTTTGTTAAATGTCACTATACCCAGCTATTAGGTGATTTTTCGACTTTTATTTAGTGTAAATATACCCAGCTGTTGCGTGTTTTTTTAATTTTAATTGTTAGATATAAATATGCCCAGCTTTTACTAAAAGATATACTTTTTGCTAAGCGTTGTTAAATTTCACGAAATGCTGCAGCTCTGACTTGTTGGATTGTTACGAGTATATGTAAATTTTGCGATTGTTAATAAGTCGTCTCAGAACAAGCATTGAGCCTAGTGAAACGGATGATATGGGCCTATGTTTTGTATAGAATGATGTAAATATTTAAGTAAAAATATTGTATTACTCTTTTGGTGTATATGATATAATACAACCTGGCGGATTTATTGTTTTGTTACAATATCTGACAATCAACCAGAAAGGTGTTTAAGAGAAACCCTGAATAACATTTTTTTTTAATTTTCGTCAGCAACGGGAATCAAACACGCAATCCTCGGGTCGGAAGACAGCAGAAAAATCTCGGTTTATTTGAAAGCGAGTAGCTAGCTATAAGATAAGGAAATCCATACACAGGCGTCATCCATTAACAAGATACACTAACAATCTTCCTCGGTTTGTAAGGACAGTTAACGATTCCAGCAGAAGAAAAATACCCAAAGAGATAAATTTAAATGCAAGTTGCATCTATTACCTCACCGAACGACGTACTTCAACACAAATAATGGTTGCGCGGTGTGCATATGTTATATGTCCTCTGTCGCCGCAAACAGTATTTATTGCCAAATATAAGAAACGAACAGAAAGGCAATAAAATGTGGGAATTTATTGCAATGGGAATATTCTGACAGGCAGCTATATTTCTAGCATATCTTTGTAGCCTAGTTGGTAAGATGCCTATCTTCGAATCCGGGGGGGTTACGAGTTCGATTCCCGTTGAAACTGAATTTATATATAAAAAAAAGCTTTCTATCTGGTTTTCACTTCAGGCCTCTTCAACACCTTTCTGGAAGAGTGCCACATGACAATAAATGTGACAGGTTGTATTGTTGTATACAATGAAAGTGTAATACAATACATTGTCACTCCATGTATTCTTCTTAGTGCAGATACTTCTACATCATATATTCGGCTCGTATCAGTCTTTTGACAACGATTTTATTCGTTTAATTTATTTTTGTTCCGCGTATTAAGGTCGTTCAGTGAAGTTCCCGTTACTTACACCATATTTTGTTGTTAAGATAGTGATTATCGGGTAGTCTATCCATCGACGGTAAACAATGCAAATAATGTGTAATTTTTATATTTACTGTGTTATCGTTTTACGAAAAAACACTCAGCGTTTTTACTCCTTAGAGAGTTTAAATATATTTGAGGATGGAAATATTGCTGGATAGGATAATAGACGTAAGAATTAGAAAAGGTAATTTGTGCAAAAAAAATGTTTAAATGATATAAAGGCTATAGTTTTCCTTATTAAATTGTATTTCTATAGTGGTTATCTATTTTCAATACGTGTATCTTGAAGTATAATTTCTGTTGAAAATTTGGCGTCATAAAATATTTGGCGCCCCGAGCAACTGACTATAGCCAACCCTGATCTCACTTAGTGCCTGTACTTAAAATTCGTTTGACTGTTGTCGCTAGATGAAATGGTACTAAACTGATTGTCACTAAAATTTCATTATTTTGGCTGGGTTGATGATATTGATTTTTTTCCAATTTGTAATTTACATGTTAAACCAAGTTTACTTGTCGTTTTTAGCAGAATTCATTACTAAATTGGCGCATAACCTCAGCCTTACATTGGTTTTTGGGATAAAAGAAAAAATGTTTTAGAATTCCTAGTATTTTTAATTAAAAACTTTTAAGAAATTTTTTTGTGGCATAATATAACTATGGAAGAATCTGTCAGCATTTGTATTCTACCTCTCGTCCAATTTAAGTTTGTTTTTCCTATCACCGGGATGAAACAGGATTTGATTTTCAATTACGTGACACAGTTTAATCCCCAAGGATTCTGAATGAGACCTTGTACGAATTAAATAAAAAGGGAACTTTTTTTTACATGCCGAATTTGTGTTTCTTGTTTACAGGATGATATAAGTCCTGGTACTAACAAAGAAACTTGGAAAACTGTAAATTAAATAATAGTTCTGATATGACCTTTTATAGGGTGACGCAACAAGAACTGCAACTTTAAATCAATGAAGAAAAAACTATTTTTTTTTTTAAATGTTTATGTTTATTGGTATCAATGTAATTATTTTAGTGCATATGAAATGATGTGTGGTAAATGATATCGACCAAATGTTCATGTTTATTGGTATCAATGTAATTATGTTAGTGCATATGAAATGATGTTCATGTTTATTGGATGTTCATGTTTATTAATGTAAATGTTCATGTTTATTGAAATGATGTTCATGTTTATTAATGTAAATGTTCATGTTTATTGGTATCAATGTAATTATGATAGTGCATATGAAATGATGTTCATGTTTATTGGTATCAATGTAAATGTTCATGTTTATTGGTATCAATGTAATTATGTTAGTGCATATGACATGATGTATGGTAAATGATATCGGCCAAATGGTCACCTCGGCTCCTGTTACAGATGACGACTCTTTGAGCAAAATTTTCAATAACGGATTCACATAAATGGATACGTATATCCGCTACACGAGTGAGGTTAGATGTAAGGTCATCGATGGTTTTTAGATTCTTGGCATAAACTTGAGATTTAACATAATCCCCGAAGAAAATAATCTAAAGAGGTTAAATCACACGATCGTTGGCAGCCAATTCACATTTCCACGACGAGAAATTGCACGGTCGGAGAACTTTTCTTGCAATAAAGTCATTGTTTCATCATCAGTATGACAAGTAGCCCCATCCTGCCGGAATCACATATTTTTAAGTCCAAATCGTTCAATTGATGCCCAATAAAGTTTGAATCATGTCACGATATCGATTTCCATTGACCGAAGGTATTATTTCACAGGGCGACGCAACGAGAACTGCAATTTTAAATTTGACGCCATTTTTCAGCTGTCAAACGTATAATATTTATAATGGGCATACATAATTTACATAATCTATAAATTAATCATGCAGCGGTACACGATTGCAGAACTTAATTTAAATTTAAAATTGCAGTTCTTGTAACGCCCCCCTACGTTATAAATTAAAATACCAGATTGTAACATTTATTTATGTATTGATAATAATAAAAAATAACAATTTATGAAGCGCTGTTTAGAGAACAAACATTCCTCAAGGGTTATGTAGCGCAGAACTCCAACCCACCACTATTGAAAGATAAAAATAATTATAAAAAATAAATTGAAATATATTTTGAGTGTAAGGATAGGAAGATGGTGATTTGCCACTTCATCGTAAACAATCTGATGGATTTATCGTCATGAGGATCTGGCGGATTTATTGACATGTGAATCTGACGAATTTATTGCCTCCTTCAACCATCTAAACATAGGTAAATAAAATTATGTATATGGTCGCAAAAATAATGCGAATTATTTTTAATTTGTACAAAATTCATGAACAGTAAAAATAATAATATATATGAGATATCATCTATCGATAGAAAAAGGAACGGATGGTGAAGAAGAAAGGTAAATCGAAAATGAAACGTGAAACATTACTGACTAGAAATCAAATGTTTTTCAATCGCTATTTCACATGCCAATGGCGGAGCGAGTCTTATGTAAGTTGGTTACTGGTTTCAGAATCTCATTGCCCCCTATGAGTATCATTGCACGTAATGAGAAGGAATAAATATGAATTATGCCATATATTATTTATAGTTAAGGCATTAACATTGTGGAGGTTTAAAGACATTGTAATTTGTTTTTATCAAACACTGTTTATTCCACTTGATGTAACGGTATAACCCTACCGGTACCAGTTCGAACAGAATTCAGTCTTGTTTGTGCTCCTCTGATAATGAGGTGAAAACCTTGAAACCGGTAGGGTTATACCGTTTCATAAAGTGGAATAAACAGTATTTGATAAAAACAAATTACAACGAATTATGTCATATTCTAGAGGTAAAGTAAAGTTAAGGTAAAGTTGCGTTGTAAGAAGAAATTCCTGGTTGAAGAATTTTAAGGAGTGGTTTCATTCCAATACAAGTCGATTCCCGTTGCCTAATTCGTACGACGCTTGTCTTCCACTAAGATGTTTCGGGTTCGATTCCCAATGCTAAACAAAAAAAATGTACGAGTCTGGTTGAGAGTTCGTCTTAGAGGTTATAGAAACATCTCAGGATATTGTAACCAGCACGTACGGCGATAGACAGTGAGTTAATTACGCATAGGAATGAAGTTTGATAGCTCAACGAGAAAATTGTAGCTTTTCTTATAAGAAGTTAGCATATCTCAGCTGAAACATACCAAAAAGAAAAATGTTTGAGTACTTTCACGGGTAATAGTCATATTATCTGTAATAAACGTATCAAAAAGGGTTTTTGTACTCGTTTTAAACTGTAGAATTGTGATTCCAAAAGCGGAAGGTACTGCCCCTTTGGGGATGCTCGGAGCATCAATAGGTTTGGGGATCGGTAACAAAAACACAAAACCGATGAAAAGTTTATATAACTAAGGTCTCGGTCACATATGAAGGAGCCTCGCTTGATGCTTAGAGCTATGTTGCGAGTTAGGCGACATATCCTAGCGAACCAACGTACCGCATACTATCGCAGTGGCCACACTGCACGCTTCGCGCCACGTTGCATGACGATTAGTCATCGAGTGAATCTCCTACCGAACAGACGTGTTGGTTAATTTACAAGATGGCGGAAGTTTTAATGAAAGCTGTGAACAAAAGGGAGCCTTTGTGGAACCCATCGAGCAAATTATAGAAAAATGTACCTCTAGTAAAATCACTTTGGAATAAAGTTGCACAGAAAGTAAATAAAGATTGTAAGTTATAATGAAATTGGTTAGTTTTGAGAGTGACCTCGTTTGTTGACTCAACCGCTCCCATCTGTCAAATGAATTTGTGCGTAACACTTGCAGTATATACATATATACGTATATACAGTATATACTAGGTGACTTCACGCGTGTGGCCAGGCATGAAGTCACCTAGTATATACTCGTAAGTCACGTAAAATTTTTCTTAGCACTTAACGAAGCATTTTGGTGTGACCTCGGCCTAAGGGGTAACACAAAAAAGTTTGGGAAACAATGTTGTTGCCTAAAAAAAACGAGAAATCTAAAAAATACAAATGAAATTCAAACAACTTTTGTTCCAAACAAATTTATTGGCCATTTGTAGATAAATGTAAACCGATCAGAAAACAAATATAGCTTTGAAATCGAATAACTTCCTTTTGATTCTCTTCCAAATCGAGGAATTTCCCATTTAAACTTCTATCAGTATAAAATTCCGAGCGCCGAGTTACATACAACAAGGAGACTGGATAATCGATAACCCTGACGCCTACGCAGAACTACAGATATGTAGGTATGCCTAATCACAGCCAGGACTGAAGAACGAAGAGTGAAGCAGCAACGACATCTAATCTGTCTTGAACACTTGACCTTATACCTTTGAAAGATATTTAATTACCAAGGGTAGTTTCGCCTATGTACCTGTTTAACATTCCAGGTTGTGATAGTCTAATTGTGCGAGAAAAGGGATAAAATATAGTGAAAATAAATTTAAAGGTCACGGTGATCTAAAATTGGTTAAAATAACGTTGAGAGACAAAGGTGACATATATCGTCATCTCAATCATGTTATATCCCTATTGGGGAAGATAATGAAAACTGATCTCAACTTTTTTTATCCTGACATACGTGTACATCTAAACACCTGGCATACTTATATATACATATGTTACATACAATACCATCATGCTATTTATCTGTCTGGGTAGACAGAGATGACAGAGCGCCAAACTTTCCTATCTCAACACACACATACACATCCTTAGACTCTTTTACATCCATACACCTTCTCATACAACTACGATCAACTGCTTATTATGTATATTAACTTTTAGAATTAATAATATTTTTTTTATTATATTTCTCCCTTTCAACTATTACTATTATTGGTAAGTGAAATATTAGTAATGATGCGTGTACAAGGGCGTGAGCTGAAAAAAAACATCTGGCGTCCTCGCGGCCAGGCTCGCCCATCTATTGGTGGGGTGTATCTCGACTGCAAGGATGTAATGATATGAGCCTAGACATTTGATTGCATATCTCTCTAAAATGTTTTTTTTACCTTCATTGCTTTAAATAATGTATGTAAAATAATAGCGTGTATAATATATGAGTATTTATTTATTACATTGCTATCAATAAATTGACTATGTATTTAATTTAAACATAACACTTTCAATAACAATGAATCACTTTTATAAGACGAGATGATTCCCGTCGTAAGTCTTCCGAGCCGGAGGTTGTGAGTTATATTTGTGTTAGAACACGGATTAAAAAAAAAGGATTCCATTTTGTTTTCCCCTTAACGTATCTTTAACATCTTCCTGGTTAGTTGGAAAATATTGCTACATGGCAATGAGATCGCCAGGTTGAACTGTATAGAACGAAAGTGAAATATATGATAATTTACTAATTTACATTTACTTTAATATACCGCAACCACGTAATACATAATAGTGTGTTGGTGACCACCTTGATGTATGAAAGTGAAACTTGGCTTTGGTAGAAGGATAAGAGTACGATTAATGCTGTGGAGATGCGTGCACCAAGGAAAATTTGCGGGGTGTCAAGTTATGTGAAAGAATGCGAAATGACATCAGAAATACATGCATGGATAAAATGGATGTTTTAAGTAAGATGAAGAAACTCAAACGTTAAACTCAAACTCAAACAGAGATTGTTTATTGGCCTTTCCAGTTCACTGCTCCTCTTTCTTTACGTCGTCCTTTACTGTCCATGCAGTGAGACTCTGGAATCAGTTACAAACCAATATAAGACTCGCTCCGTCCTTGGCACGCTTTAAGAAGCGACTGGAAAACCTCTTAATTTATAGTCAGAAAAATAACGTGTTTCATTCCTGATTTTTCTTTTCCTTTCCTCTCCACCATCCATTCCTTTCCTTTTGATTGATGATATCTCACTTTATATGAAAAATAATGTTCGGGTGATTGTCCGTCTTTGTGGGGTTCGTGAGCATGTTCTCGCGTATATGTTTATGGATTTCGTGGGGATGGATAGTCATTTGAATGATTTATGCGACCACGTAACTTGCTTCATTTACTTTTGTCTGGTTGGTTGGAAGAGAATGCCACCTGGCAATAAATCCGCCAGATTGTATTGCAATAAAAATGTTAAATAAATAAATAAATAAATAAGAAAGGAGCTTTAAAATGGTTTGTACATGTGGAGAGAATGAACGACTAAGCGAGTATACAAATCAGTAGTGTTAGGTGTGTGTGGAAGAGATAGACTGAGAAAAACGTGGCTTGACCAAATGGACCAGATTTAAAAAAAAAAAGGGTAAGTTAAAAGTATGTATAATAAAAGATTGTGCATGACGACATGTATGAATGTGGAGGAGGCGAAAATTGTATTTTATTTCATACACTTTCCTTGTAGTATATCGTACATCCTGGCGGGCTTATTATTACCATGTAGCAATATCTTCCAACCACGTTTAACCTTTCCTTCCCTGTGTTGGGTATCTTCTACACGTTGCTTCTAATAACCATCAATATCTCTATAAATATAATAAATACAAGGTTAAGATTTTAGGTATTCCTCCATAATATATTTACGCATTGATTCAAAAAATAATATTAATAATAATCAGAATTTATCGACTACATCGTGGGTATTTTGTGAAGATATCGGAAACAAATTCGCATTTAAACGCTGTGAGTGCCTCGACCTTGTGTCTTGACGATAGGTGAATAGTATGCGGGAAGCGCGACACTATATTCGCATCTCACTCTTGCATACTCCACTGAATTGCGAGGAGCTGAATTGTCTCAACGTCGCAAGCATAAGCGTAAGCGCCGGGGTATGCGACTGACGTTCCGCGCCACAGTAGCTTCTAGGCTTGCAAATAGGTTAGACGTACGTCCGTTCTGTGAGCGTTGCCAGATGGTTTTTTAATGTTTTCAGCAAATAAATCTCAATAATTATAATTTTTAACTTCATTTATAATTAATTAAGGGGATTATCTATGAATGTTCTTATTTTTCCGATTTAAAATCGCTAATTTTTGATCGCGTACTCACTACCCAACACCGGAGCACGCGTTTCAATTTTCACACCGTAAGGGAAGGGTTAAGAAGCTTTAAGTGAAAATCAAATTAGAATACTTCTAAAAAAAATGGGTTTCAGCGGTATTTGAACCAGCAACCTCCAGGTTGGGAAACAGACGTCTTACCAACTAGGCTACGTAAGTCGTGTGTGCTTAGATAGACAATTTCAGAGATACGTGTATGTTCTTTCTGCTTACCCCGCAAGGGACACGGCGTGATGATATGTATATATGTAAATAGTATATTATTTTATTTTCAAAACAGACCGAAATGTATCACCATTAAACTTTAATTGATAGTGAAATCGATTTTACTCATATTTTGACAAAACTCAAGCAAGTTCATTGTGTGGCACCTTGACATTTAATATATCTCCTGATCAAATAAATTGGCAGTCTGTTTGCTGACTGAAATAAATGGCATTATGAAGACTGGATACGGCGCTGAGTGTGCACGGTATCGCATTACAATGTCACCAACACCCGTCATACCGAGAGGTATCAAACGCAATTCTAGGTTAAAACGTGGTGCAACACTTAGTCACGTGGGCGGAAGACTTCCCACATGAAAACCTCAGATTGCTTGCTGATTAATGCAAAAGGGTTTTATGTCATCAGCGCTACTATAGAATGCAGCAATGCGTCTTATTATTGAATTAGAAAGTGATCTGATATATATAAAGACTACATCCTTCAAGATGTTGACTACTAGCTTCATTTGTCCATCGTTTTTGTTAACTGCGGTTTTTCTATAAATTACCACCCGGAGGACTATTGCTGTATACAGCTTTTTATTGCGAGTATTTCTACGAAGGACTAATGCACTTTTAGATCTAGTGTCATTTAAAAAAAATCAGTTGAAGCGTTAAATAGTCTAAAATCGTTTTGTTTTAGATACACCGAGAATACGAAATGTAAAAAGTCAGAGAAATCATAAAAGTTGTATGAGGTGTATGGATGTCGAAGAGAAAAAAGATGTGTTAAGATAAGAATCTCCGGCACTCTCTCCTCTCTGCCTATCTTAGCAGGGAGACGGCATGATGGTATGCATATATATTTTCATCTTATGAATACCTTCCCTGGTCTAGTCTGTAAGACGTATGCCTTTGAAACTGGGGGTTTCGTGTCATATCACTTTTTTGTATAGAGTACAATTTGGTGGGCTTATTGCCATATAAAGAAGGTGTTGAATAAGCCTCAAGTGAAAACCAGATTAAAACGCTTTTTAAAAAATCTGGGTAACAACAGGAATCGAAATCGCAGCCCCCGGGTTGGATCCCATTGGAACACATTTTTTTAAAGAGGTGTTTAGTGAAAACTTGAAGCCTTTTGAAAATGAATTTGGTTCCAAAAAGAGTCTGACCCATAACCCTTGGGTTGGGAGAAAGGCTTACCAACTAGGCCACGGAGGTTGTTAAAACTTGGAGTGAATTCGGTCACTATGAAGGCCCGTTCTCACGGTTCAAGTTTAGTTGACCGATTAAAGTTGATCGAGACGACTTGAATCAGTTTTTGTTCACACGGTTCAAGTTTAGTTGACCGATTAAAGTTGATCGACAAAAGTTGAATACGACAAATCGATAAACTCAGCGGGCATCCGGCGATTTGTTGATGACTCATAACTTGAACGATATAAAAAGTTGATCGACTCTATTAAAACAAAGGTTCTCACTACAAATTTCATTCAACTTTTGTTGATCAACTTTAATCGGTCCGTTCAACTTGAATTCACATGTTCACACGTTTCGGGCCCGTTCTCACGGTTCAACTTTAGTTGACCGATAAAAGTTGACCGACAAAAGTTGAATGCAATCTCTAGTGAGAACTTTTGTTTCGATAGACTTGATCAACTTTTTAAAAAGATTGACCCAGTCAAACTTTATCGTTCAAGTTATGAGTCATTCGTAATTTGCTAGAATTGCATTTGCATTTAATTTTCGTCAGTGCAGTATTATGGCACCACTGTTTGCGTGGAAGATTGCATTTTCATAATTATAGAAGCTGAAAAAAAAAAGTCAACAATCAATTATAGAAGCTGAAAAAAAAAAGTCAACAATGATACCAACAACTCGCCAGATGATACCAACAACTCGCCCGCTTCACACCTCAAAGTTCCTCACCGCACTTTTTTTCATACCTGCAGGTGTCTTTTTAAAAGGTAACGGCTGGGATATCCCGCCCACCTCAAACTTCCTTTCCGCACTTTTTTATATGTGCACGTGTTCCGTTCGTGAGTGTTTTGTTTTGCTAAAAAATTACGCAGTTTCACACTTTTTTGTGTCTCTAACATATGTGTGGGTCAGAATAATACTGGTGTATATCCACGTAAAGGAAAGATTTTGTAAAATTTGCTTAGATTAAATAAATACCATTGCTATAATTTTCGAAGCAGTTTTATTTTAAAAATATAATTATTTCACAATATTGGAACGTAATAATTAAGAGAAAATAAAAGTTTTTTATTAAGTACAAAAACATTTTAAATCGTGTGAATAAATGGAGATACTTCACTATTATTCTGAAAAAAGGTTAAAATATAGTATATATGTTAACAAAAACATGACAAAGCATTGTGGTATGATTTTATCTGAAACTAATACAAAAATTTTATTGGAGCATTATTAATCGTATATTATCTCATCATCAGAGTCTCTTTCCTTGATTTCTGACATAAATGAACGTGTTGCTAGTTCAGTAGGTAGATTTTTATAAAAATTAGCAAAATTAGGTGGGATGAACGATAGTAAATTCATCATGTACCTTTTTTTGGAAGAAGAAATGGATCTTCTGGAATTGTATAATAAATTTTGGTGAACATTTGATAGAACATCGAATCGTCTTCCGGGACCTCTTATGTCTAAATTCACTGAATAAAAATCTACCTCTGTATTGAAAGTTTCCTTAAATTTAAAAATCATGAGAGACGACGTCTCATATCGAAGCCATCGTATTTTTAGCCAATTAAAATCATAACCACAAACTGTTTTTTTTTTCTATTTGTAACAGAATCCTCCAGGTTTTTTGTAGGTAGAAATTCAGTTCTGTGTACTTCTACCACTTTAAACTTGGGCAGTTTTCGTTTTGCATTTTTTATGATTTATATCCAGTATTTGGGTCAAAAATATAATTATGACTGCATCTTGATTTTTCGATAATCCCGAACTCCGCATCATTGGGCAAGGAATAGTGCCCAGGAAGTAAAAAATTGTGATCAATAGTTTCTATGGCAATGTTAGTATCCCGAAGTAACTTCATTAATGATAAAGTAAGTTTTATATTTATATTTTGTCCAGTGCATGAATCCGAATACATAATAATGTGTTTGTTAGACGAAGCATTTTCTTTATGTGTTTTATTAACACTGACGCAATATCTTGAGATCCACGCCCACCTTCTGTTTCACCCCAAGTATACATATGCCCCACTCCATTATTAAAACAATGAATGCCAAAGTTGTAAATATAAAGATTTCGTTTTAATATGTAATAGATATTGTGAGCTTTGGGAATGGAAGAGCTTTTTGGAGATTGAAAGTAATAACGTAACTTTGAGTTATTTCATTTTTATAATCCATTTTCAAACATTTTCTATGGTAGCTTGTCCTGCCTTCCGCAAATGTAGATGTTTTTCATTTATAATACTCGTAACATTCTTCAACTCCGAATTTACCTCTACTTTCATTTTCATTTCTAATTCATCACACAAACGATGAGTATCTCGGTTAGGTAATTAGAAACTTGGGTTAAACTTTCTGTTAAAAATATGATAATAATATTTGAATTTTTCGGTTCGATTCCATTTTCTTCGTATTGTCCCTTATACAAATCGTACATTTTGCGGAGAGTCAATGCCGGATTCAAATGGTTTCTGTTCGAATTCTGTACTCTGGAGTGGTACTAATGGCTTTGGTAGGCTAGAAAGGAATTAATATGTGCAACTATATCGGAATCATCTAGTTTTCTGGTGGAAGTTTTTCCGCGTTCGTCAACAGTTTCCTGAACATTTTTTCTTGGAAATACATATTTACTATATAGCCTGCCATCGCTTATTTGAAACTTATTTAAGAAAAACGTTTTGCATACTTCGACCCTTTATCTTCCAATTTCAAAAAGTAAGAAAATGAAATTGTTTTCCCTTAACGTGAGTTATCCGCGGGACGTTTGCGGTGCGGTGCGGTGTACTAGTTTAGATTGGACCAGGCCGAAAATAAATGAATTTTGTATACCATAATCACCTAATTTCCAAAATGTATTAAAATTTTGTTTCCTCTCGTCTTCTTTTATTTTTTCAATGCCTTTTTTATGCATTTGCAATCTTTGTTTACAAATATTTTTTTAATCACAACATTTGCTTTCTTGGTGACATATTCTTGGCCACAGTTTCGTAATCTTTTACGTTGATTAATTTTCCACGTAGCTGGACGTCTTAACATTTTCTTAGTTTTCTTGACCTCTTGACCTTCATTTTCCTGATTATCATCAGCTTGTTGGTTTATTCCTGACATCTGCTCGGCCTCAGATACATCTAAAAAATAGTATAATAACAAATTTCATGCCCCCTAACTTTACGTTTTAAATATGTGAAATTTAGATAAATAATTAAAATATGTTAGCTTTTTAAAGGTGGGATAAACATAATACGGTCAAAAACATAACCTTTAAATATTATCATCTCTATAAAGTGCTTTAAAATACTCAATGTTGGAATTATAAATGTTATTTTCAAAACGACGTTTCTTACGATTTTTGCTTATGTTAAATAAAATTGTTTTTAGTTCTTCTTTTAACAAAATAGTTATTGTCTGCACAACTTCACACACAACTGCTTTCGACGCCATTTTTAATTAACTGAATAGTTTCAACTTGAAAGCAAATGGCGACACTTGAACGATAAAGTTTGACTGGGTCAACTTTTAGTTGATCAACTAAAAAGTTGATCAACTTTATTAAAACAAAGGTTCTCACGTCAAATTTCATTCAACTTTAGTTGATCAACTTTTATCGGTCAACTAAACTTGAACCGTGAGAACACGCCATGAGATACGTTTTTACACCTCCACCTTAGCCAAGTTTATTGTTATATTGAGACAAATACTCGTATATACACATCATCATACCATATCCCTTGCGGGGTAGTCAGAAAGAACGAATCTCCAAACTTTTCTATACAAGCACACACCTTTCGACTCCTCCATATTCGTACATCTCATCATGCACAATATTCTATTATTCATACCTCACTTTGGCTTCTATAAAAATCTGGTTATTTGGCCCAGCCACGTTTTCCTCGATCTATCTCTTCCACGCACACCTTGCACTTTTGATTTGCATATTCGCTTAGTCATTCTTTCATCATTCATTTTCTCCACATGTCCAAATCATCTTAAAGCTCCTTTCTTCATATTTCTTCATTTTATCCATGCATTTCTGATGTCATCATTCCGCCTTCTTTCCCATACATTGACATTCCACATTTTTTTCTTAGTGCACGCATCTCCACAGCATTAATCATACTCTTATCCTTCTACCAAATCCAAGTTTCAATTTCATACCTCAATGTGGTCACCAACACACTATTATGTATAGTGTGGTTGCTGTATATTACATTACATGATCCGTTTACCTTGTTTCCTGTCGCTACTTTTCTCTTTCAATACCCCTTTCAACTCGCCCATCACACGTAAACATACTACCCAGATAATAGAACTCATCAACCTGTTCTAGTTTTTCCGAGTTAACCGATACATCACACACATTTATTTCTGTAACAATAACCTATGATTTCACTACATTAATTTTCAACCCTTTTACTCGAAATCTCTCATATATATGTAGTTCACTTATCAAATCCCTTGAAAACCTACCCTTATTATTTCTTATCGCATAACAATTTCAGCTTGAACAATTTGTTGAACACGGTACGAGTACATTTAGCGGAAAATGGTATAGGGGATATTAATTTGTATTTTCGTGAGTTTACAAGCAGAATGATGGGATTTGGAAGCTATCCGCTCATGCAAAGACAACATTATCCGATAATTATCAGCGACTGAGATTCGAGGTTAAAATACAAGAATCATTGAACCAGAAAACTATTTGCAACGACCAGGGAGTGAGGTTCAATACTAATATATAAGTATTTTATTTTAACAATATTTAACATAAATAATCACTTTGCGTTTTAAAAAAGTCCTTCCGGCACTGGCTGCAAGAATCAGGTAGATTTCATCTGTATGTGAAAGGAATTGATATTTCCCGTTTTATGGTACCCTGTAGGTGCTCGGCCATTTCTCTCGAACAAATCTATAGCGTTTTGGTAAAGAGGTACAAGTCATCAATTACTTATTAAACAAATTTTGTCAGTTTGAAGTTTTGCAACACTTGTATTCCTGAAATACAGATCTCAGGTAAATTTCAAAGGTAAACTTTGAATACATAAATTATTTATGTATTCAAAGTTTACCTTTAAAATTTACCTGAGGTCTGTATTTCAGGAATACAAGTGTTGCAAAACTTCAAACTGACAAATAAGTAATTGATGACTTGTACCTCTTTACCAAAACGCCATAGAAATCATTTCATTATACGCCGGTTATAAATAAATACATAAACTTTTTAACGGAGGGTAGTTTTGAATTATTTTATTCATAATCGAAAAAAGTGTTTTTAAAATTTCCGGAAGTTGTGACATGAGACATGCAATATATTGTATTTCTATCAAAATCCATCTTAAATATGAAAGGTGTGTTGTAGCAATAATTTATATTGAATAACGCTTTTGTTATTTGTTTTATATTTAAGTTTATTTTATTCGAATAAATTGTCGTGATACCTTTACCTCAACAACATAAGAAAATAAAGCCATCATTTAATTTACGCGTCTATATTTACGCGAATTCATTTTAATGCTGTTTGTTCTGTGTCAAATATTATTTTTTTTAGACTAGAACAGATTCTAAATAGACCGTATATGCAATCAACGTTGACAATTGAAACAGCTACAAATGTGAACGATAACAGTAGAACTGAATATTAATCCGGCGAGAGTGATTTTTGAAAAGGTACAGCAAATTGATAATTTTTCTTCGTAAAAAAAAAACATGAAGCCCTAATCAAAATTAGTGTTTTATTATATATCAGTGGCTCCATATTTTTAACTACGTAAAAATTGAATATAAAGAATAAGTAAAAGATCACACAATTACATACTCGTACCATTCATTAGCTCCATTTTAGTGATTTTCATTAAATGCTGTCTTCTGAAATCAATAACCCGCGTAAATGGAGGGACTACCGTAACAAAAAGTTATGATATGGTTCTAACATAGTTATTAATATTATTATCCGCCACTCATACCAGAATATTTTGTATTTTATTGTATTACACGTTCGTTATTTTATTGTATTAAACGTTCGTTATTTTATTGTATTACACGTTCGTTATTTTATTGTATTACACGTGTACATAGTGCAACCTAACATATTTATTACCATATCTCTATATTTCCCAACTAACCAGAAAATAGTTATAGAGACATTGTAGTTTGTTGATTCCACTTTATATAACAGTATAATACTACCGGTTTCAAGGCCTTCACCTCATCATTGTGGAGCACAAAGTCTTGTTTGTGGTCCCCTGATGAAAATGTAAAAGCTTTGAAACCGGTAGGGTTATACCGTTATATAAAGTGGAATAAATAGTGTTTGACTTAACAAATTACAATGTCTTTAAACCTCCACGGTATTAATGTCTTAACTATAAATAATATAGTTACAGAGATCTTAAGTGAAAACCTAACTTAAACCCCTTTTATAAAAAAAAATCAGGTACCAAGCAAATCGCAACACCCGTGCTGGAATACAAGCGGATTTCCACGGCCACAATGGTGATAGTTTTTACAATCATATTAATTTTATTTTCCTTTTCTCACTCGTTGTCATTCTACTGTTACTCGGTGGTAGGAGAATGTCATTTTTTGCGTTTTACAGTCAATAGAGAAACTAGCGCACCAATAATCAATACATGAAGAAATTATTGCTTCGCACACACTTACATTGCGGTTTATTGTATCAATTACAGGCGATTTTTTTTTCAAGAAATTATAAGTAATGCATATTCTTACTCGTAGATGTTATGCGCATTCTTGGCATGTTTTTTTTTTGGTCGGTTCAATAATAATGTTGAGCCTAGAATGAACGTTTAATGATATTTTTTTTTATTAATATCTCTTTCACACTATTGAGAAAAATGCATCATCAATATGTCGTGAAGCTTATAAATGAGCATCGTGACTCCCATGATAGCTCCTGACGAATCTTCTTCATCCATGATTGCACTCAGCAGCTCGAGGGGCAGTTGTTAAGGGTACTCCAGTTGCGTCTCTCACTTGGTCAGTACAACGCATTGGGATTCATTATCTTGTGCGTCGTCCTTCCATGCCTCCAGTTACCACAAACCTCTCCAAACTGTCCTTGGCCCCTTGGCCATGACCAATGTGCCCAAAGAATCGGAGGACTCATCGAAGGCATATTGTCGACAATTGTCGGTGATTCTCAGTTTTTTGAGAATGGAGGCGTTATTTTGAGAATGGAGGCGTTATTTTGAGAATTGAGGCGTTATTTTGAGAATGGAGGCGTTATTACGCCTTGCTGTCAATGAAATTCGTAATATACTTCAAGAAAAATACATACATATATACAAACCATCATGTCATATCCCAATCGGGGTAGGCAAATAGGTGATAGCGCCCGACTTTCCTATAGCGACACAGATCTTTCCCCTCTTTTACACCCATACACCTGATACAGGGCCGATGATTCGTCAATGATTTTACATTTTCTTCTTTCAAAATATCGTACACTTGATTCAACCATACTTTCCTTGGTCTTCCTCTACGACGCCTTCCCCTCACATTTGCACTGTATATAATAAATACATAAATATAGGTTTATTGACAGCCACATAGTATGTACAAAATATATTTAAATAACACATAAATTGCAGATAATACATTAAATACAGAAGCTATCAAAAGGTCTAGGCTCATCTAATAACATCCCTTCGGCCAAGATACACCCCACCAATATAGGTCGAACCCAGCCACGGGGACACCAGATGTTTTTCAGCCCGACCCTTGATATTTGTTTAGTTAATCTTTTTTAATTGATTCGTTCTACGTGCCCAAACCATATCAAAATGGTCTTCTTCATATTGCTCAACACATCAGTCTAAAGTCCACACTTATCCCTAATTACTTCATTCCGTATTCTGTCATATATAGTCACCTTATGTATTATTCTAAGTCCACGTATTTCTACGGCATTTATTCGGCTCTTTTCAGTATCGTTCCACATTTCACTCCCATATATCAAAGTTGGTACTAAAAGACTGTTGTGAACTACTTAGTATCTTGGTGGATTGAATATATTCGTGTAACATTCCTCAACTTATTCGTATCCGATGTGCACATGTTTGAAGTGTATGGCTCGGAGACATAATTGTTTTCGGCCTATTTAATCTGCCCTTAGGGTTTTTAGAACCACTGTACTAGGCGTGAAACTTGCTGTTCGTCACCGTTCAAGTTGCAAATACTACCGCACACTTCTAACACGTGATATTAGTGTAACCAGATTAACTCGTGTACTAGACTGGAAACTCGGGTGGAAAACAGGTATCTTGACAAGCAGGCCCTCATCAACAGCGTCCATACCGAATATTTTTTCTGTGGGTATCAATTTAGTATACATTTTTTAAACACTTTCGTTGTTTAATACCGTACAACTTGGCGGGCTTATTCCATGTAGCAGTCTCTTTCAACTAATCAGAAAGATGACTCCCTAAGCGAAAATTGGACTAATATCTTTCATAAAAAAATCTAACGTGAATCGGATCCGCGACTCCCGGGTTGGAAGACAGTCGTCTTATCAACTACGCAAATTTCAACCGAGCTTATATTTTTTTATAATGCTTGAAAACGTCAATCAACTTTGCGAATCTGAAAGTAGAATCTGATTCAAAGCTAAAATAAAAGTTTTTTTATAATATCTCGGGAATAAAGGAATAATATTAGTTGAAATTAAATTCAATCGTTCGAATAAAACAAATTCAAAAGGTCAACTAAAAATTAATTTCGAAAATTTAAATAGATTTTTTTTAGTTTATCCATCAACCATTTAGTACTCTCGTGACAGTTTTCCATCAACCATTTAGGACTCTCATTGCGGTTTTAATATTGTCTAGAGCCTAGGGGTCGGCAAATGGTCGATGGCGAGCTTCTCAAAAAATAAGCCGAAGATACAATTATTGTCACCAGCAACAAATGTATTACACACACTTTATTGCAAAAGGAACAATCTGCGGATTTAATATCACTAATCAAACTATTCCAACCAACTAGACAAGTTAACTACACCATCACACTGTTACCCTTTTGAGATATAGATATGACACAGCCTAATACATTTCTATCTCGACATACATATTTCGCCTCTTCCACATCCATACACATTATATTAGTGAGGTGAATCTCGACCGGGGGTATGTTATGAGATGAGCCCAGACCTTTGGATAGCTTCTCTCTTAAATGTATTGTATTTTCTGCTATTTATCTTGAGATTTATGTGCGATTTCGGAATGTATTTATATATGTGCATATGTTGCTATCAATAAACCTATATTTATTTACATTCTTATACAATTCCTACGATTTCTCTGCCTTCTTATATTTCTTTCTATCAAAATATCATTCACTTGATCCAACCATACTTTGCATGGTCTTCCTCCACAACGCCTTCCAACTCACATATGCACTGTATATTTGTTTTGTTAGCCTTTCTTCATTAATTCGTTCCACGTGCCCGAACCATTTTACAGTACTCTCCTTAATTGTATTCAATACATCAGCCTCAAGTTCAAATTAATATCTAGTCACTTCATTCCGTATTCTGTCATACATTGTCACCTCGTATACTTTTCTCAGTGCACGCATTTCTACAGTATTTATTCAGCTACTCCCTAACTACGTCTGCGTTTCACTCCAACACTTCAAAGTTGATAATAAAACTCGCTGTGGACAATCATCTTAACTCTTACAGGCTTAGTGGTCCACGTTATGTACTACCTTTTTTGACGCAGTACTGCACAATGGTACACGCAATGTACCACTTATTAAACCTCTCTCTATTGCTGCACGAACGTTCAGATTATGTACCACTTCGTATAATATAATACTTATGACTCCTATCCGCACAGCTGCAGGTCTGGTCCTGCACAAATTAATTTAGCTTCTAATATTATTGACAGTTAGTTGTTCTTGGTGTGCCGACTTGTGCGTATAAAAGAAAACGTTATATATTTGTATTAAATTTTAATAAAAAATAGTTGTGTTGTGATAAAATTGACTTCAGTAATTGTGGTAAGTTTATATTTAGGTTAAAAATTAATTTTACTTGGATTTATTACGGCATTATTTGGTGGTACATTAGAAGTACCAGTGGAAATATAGACTAGTGGTACATAAGTTGTACCACCTCACCAGGAGTTCCTTGACCTACCGAGGAAGTGGAAATATGTTAATTTAGCATTTGTATGTATCATTTTTCAAACACATAAAAAAATTATGAGAAACTTGACTTTTGATTTTTTGTGCAGCCTGAATAAAAATAAGTGAAGTTTACCTGTGCCTGTAAGGGTTAACAGATTTTGATACTGCCCAGTTCCATTATATTATATTAAGTGACTTTGTATCAATATGTCGTTCGATATCCTTCGTAGATCTTCCATCATCTGAGAAAATACTACCAAAATAGCAGAATTCCTCAACTTGCTTTGATCTTTCATTACACGACAATAGACAATATACACGAATTACATTTGCTTTTACACTTTTCGATTACTATGACTTATAAATTCACAATATTCATTCACAGATCTTTCTCTTCGCATTTCTCATAAAATTTACTTATCAAACTGTAATTTCCCCTCATTATTCGCAAACAATCATATCATCAGCATACAGCAATCCGCACACATCCATTCGACATTGTTTGACATCCATTGACCTCTGTAGGTCTTTCACACATGAACATATGATATTTAAATATTAATGATGGAATAATTATTTGGTGCTTATTGATGGATGAAAGTTTTTCAAAGAAAATAAAATACTAAAACAATACATATTTAATTTAAATTCGCGAATTATAAGGAAAGAGGGATGACGGTGTAAAACTTAAATAAAATGTCGAAAAAGAAAAAAACTCCCACAGTATTGAATAGATTTTTTAAAATTTTTAATGAGGGTGCGAGATTCTTAAGTATTTAAAAAAATTTAATATAAAATATAATGTATGCCGACGATATTGCACTGCTTGCGGGACGGAACAGGAATTGAACGAGGCCTTAAGGAAGATGGAAAATGTATTGTCATCCAATTACAATATGAAAATAAACAAAGACAAAACAAAATGTATGGTTGCTGGAAGAGAGGAGGTGACCGCGAGTGTTGTTCTGGGTGGCGTCAGTATTGAGCAAGTGAGGGAATTTGTTTACTTAGGCAGCAGAGAATCCCAAGATGGCCGATCAAAGGCAGAAATAATAAGTAGGGTCCAACAGGCAAGAGTTGCTTTCAACAAGAAATCCAAGATATTTGAATCTCCTAACATTGATATCAATGTTAGGAAGAATTTAGTGAAAACTCTTGTCTGGAGTGTGCTGCTGTATGGCTGCGAAACGTGGATCATCAGCCAGAGCGAGTCCGGGCGTCTGGCTACCTTTCAGATGTGGTGCTACAGGCGCATGGCCGGGGTCCATTGGTCAGATCACATCAGAAACGACTAGGTATTGAGCGGGGTTGGAGAAACAAGGCAACTCCTAAATAGAATTGCCCAACAACGATCCAGTTGGATAGGCCATAACATCAGGCACCCAGGCCTGCTCCTTACCATCGTCGAGGGAATGATTGAGAGCAATCACCATAGAGGCCGCCCTAGATATAGCTACGTGGACCGGGTGATCCGGGATGTGCGCTGTGGCAGCTACCAGGAGATGAAGAGACTGGCGGATGACAGAGATGAGTGGAGGGATCGAGTGCTTGGTGCAGACCAATCCTAGGATTGTAACCCAGAAAAAAAAAAAATGAAAGTCATATTCCATAATAAAAATAATAAATAACATGAAATAGGTCCTGAGTATTTACAAAAAAATGTTTTTTTTTTTTTTTTAATATCTCTTAGAAACTACAGCGTTTCCCGTCCCCTGATCTAGACAGAGTTTAACCCCGATGTGGCAGATGAAACTATTGCGTAGGATGATGTTATAAATATAATTATCTGGAAATCGAAATGGGGTGAGAAGTCTGCTTGAATGTGGCATTCCATTTAGACAACCATCCACGGAATATTCCAAGGCACTTGTCATTTATGTAAATTGGGGACGATTTAATTATTTAAGTGCCTTTGAATCGGAGAATAATCAAAGATGTTTGATATTGAAATAGTCTAGCATGTTCATAAGTTATTTACTGAATTTGACGTGTCTGCTGTAATAGCAAATTATACTAAATACGCCCATACCTCGCTTTACGGATTATCTTTATACGGAATTGAAAAATATTATTAAATAATTCGTTTTACGGAAAAATAAATAAACGGAATAATTTCAAATTGGAATTTGCACGAAATTGATCAAAATCCACCCTCAAGCGACACACGGAAGACAAAAAAAATATTTTTGTGAATTAACACTGACGGAATTAGTCGACGTTTTTTACACTTTGAAAAGTGTATTAAAATCTTACAATAGTAAAAAAACTATTTCGACGAAGAGAGAATTTCAAAAGTTTGTCGAAAAATTAAGTAGATTATATATTGTTAAAAGCAGCTTGAAGAGGAAATGAGAAAATGAAACAAGCTTTGGACGGAAATTTCTGCCCAATTCCTGGTTCTTAGTCGAAAAATTCTGATGTGCAAACTTCTAATTATTTATTAAATATGATGCATTGTTTTTATATTTGTATAACATATTTACCTGATTTAATATAGAGATATATTCTTCAAAGTGGTTACGTTAACATAATTATCGTTAACAAAGGTAAAAATAACACGCGAAGTATAGCAGTAGGTTCCTAAAATAAAAAAATACACATTTTTTTTACTGGCTAAATGCTATTTGAAAGTAAAGTTTACCCAAATACATTCAAGTATAATTATATAATACATATTACAAAAAATAGAGATCTAAGTGAATAAAACTTGTACATACTAACTTAGAACCTACTTGTACGAATTGTTATCTAGTTGTAAGTTAGTACAGTACCCGGGGGTAAGTAATACACATCGGGTTTAAGGAAGATACTGTCGGCCATAATCGACTAACTTCGGCTTTGTAGAGCGTTGTTTTTGCCATTCATACACGTGTTCCGTCATGATTTGTCAGTCAAACGTGCGACAGAGACGACGCTCTACAAAGCCGAAGTTAGCCGATTACGGCCTACAGTCTATTTCTTAAACCCGAGGTGTATTACTTACCGCCGGGTACTGCATGTAGGTGTTAAATATTTTTGAGAAATTAAATATTAAGATTATTAAAAGTATAAACTACACGTAGGAAATTAAAATTAAGTAAGTTAAAAATTATAATATGTAAATTAGATTAGTTCAGTAAATATATACAATACATTTGTGTATATGTATAGCATTTGGCAAATGTTTGTATTATAGATTACATTATTAAATAAAAAAAGATTAAAGCATTTAAACGTTACTTTAAACTGCATAACTTGACATAAAATCAGGATCATTTTTCGATAAAATATCTAACGGATGAAACTCGATTGAGACAATCGAATAACATTTTCGTTGTTAAAAAATGTTTTTGTCAATAATGTTACAGCGAGGTATCGTTTACAGCGGTAACGTAAAGTGAGGTATTACTGTATATATTTTCTCTGTTTTACATGTATTAGAATACACTCTAGACTTTTCTTAAATATTTAATTGATTTTTATCTACACGAAACATGGCATTCAATTTGTATATGGAAAATAATAACTCGATACACGGAATCTCGATTTACGGACAACTTTTTAGGAGTGTAACTCTTACGCAAAGCGTGGTACCGATGTAATATAAACCGTCAGTTAAGGTTAAACTATAAAACAGTGGTAAGACCATCTCTATAGCTTTTTCCACTTTAAAGTTCCTCTCCTAATCGGAGGCTGACGATCATTTTGAGGCAGCAGCTCTGAACAAAGATATGGACCCACAATGAAACCACTCTCTTAAGTTCTCCAACAGGAGACGCGTCTACCTTCAGCTCTTCTGCTCTGTAATATCAGTCGGATAAACTCATATTTTCCTTCTCGCATTATATATCCAAACAACTCTAAATTTCTCTTTTTGGTGATGGGTTAGTGGCCTAGGTGACGGCTTACATGGTCTAGTTGGTAAGACGAATGTCTTCCAAACTGGGAGTTACGAGTTTGATTTCCGTTAGTATTCTATTAAAAAAAGGTTGGTTCGAAATTATTGCCACATGGCAATAAACTCACCAGATTGTACTGTGTATAAAACATCGATTTCCTAAAATGTATTCAGTAAAGACATCCCATGTGCGAGTGGGGTTCCTCGAATAGTTCTGTTCGCGAATAGAACACCGAAAATAATATAAAATAACCAACTGCCGGTAATAAAATATTGTAATATAATCTAGCACTTGCGATGATTTAAGAATACTGCGTCTTTTGACATGCTGTCATGTCAACTAATGTTGTTTTGAGTATAAATAATCGTATTGCATTTTTCCATTCACCATTCTTGCCAATTGACTTTGTTTTCTATTGCCAAGTGTCGTTCGATATCCCTCTTAACTCTTCCATCATCAGAAAATACTACCCAAATAGCAGAATTCCTCAACTTGCTCCAATTTTTCATTATTCACCCATATACTATCTGATTATAATGCCTTAATTTTTTATCTAGATCGGACTATCCAACATTCTAGCGAACTAGAAAGTTTGATGTTTATATTCCTTTTTACACTAAAAACCAAAAATATGTCAAATAAAAATAACGGTTGTCTAATATCGAATATTCATGAAGTAAACACGTACTTACGCCAACAAAACAGGGCAAACAAAGTAGAGTTTAAAAATCAGAAATATAAGAAAACGACCGAGAACATCTGCGAGTCAGACGGATACACCATGGTGATAAGATGATCAATAAGTGTCGACGATCAATAAGTGTCAAACGGCCAAGAACATCTTCAAGTCAGACGGATACAACATGGTAATAAGATGATCAATAAGTGTCAAACGGCCAAGAACATCTTCAAGTCAGACGGATACACCATGGTGATAAGATGATCAATAAGTGTCAAACGGCCAAGAATATCTTCAAGTCAGACGGATACACCATGGTGATAAGATGATCAATAAATGTCAAACATTAACAAAAACTTCAACCAAAACAATGGAGATCAATCGGGGTTTAAAAAGAAATATACTTTGGCAAAATATCAGAAATTTTCCCATGAAAATCCAGAATAACTTTGCAGTACAGAATTATATTACTAAAGAATATTTTCTATACACAAAGTTATCGTTTCTTTGCGTCTGACAGTAATGTTTTGTAAAATGAGGAGTTATTATATTATATTTCCAGACGAATTTGCAGCGTATTTCGATTATACGTGATCTGTCATGGTATTGCGGATTATTTGATTCAGTGTTAGCCAACCGTACTTTATTTAACCTCTTTTCGACAACGCCATATTTCCTCGCTATCAAAACTTATGCTTTCATGGATGAAAGAGTGATAACAGATTGATTATCCTTCATGATCCAGTATGATTGTTAGCCATCTTGTAGATAGTAAAGGCCTGTGCGTGTATAAGTTTATTGTATGCAAGCACACAGTCTTGACAGATCATACCCAAATTTCGATGGCAAGGAGATCAACCTCTCATAACTATCAGGAGATTTAATCTGCTGCAGTTTTTTTTGCAGATTCATATAGCGTTATATAGTAGCGTATTAAGTATTTACGATAAGAAGTTGAGAATCTAGATTTTTTTTTAGATGGAATATGGTCTAACGAGATGTTAGGCGGTAGTACCTTGTAGACAGTACTGACCAGTCTAGAACCGTCTAGAAAGTACTCAGCCTCTGATCCAACATCTCGAATTCTCCACCTGTGACTTCAAGTAGCTGTCAGTGGACGGACAGCGACCACACCCCGGAAACTAAATAAGTCCGCAGATTGAACTTGTACGGCACAGAGGCAGGTCACTTTTTCTTATGTGTTTTCCATATGCTCTCTCCTAAAGCTTCCAAATCCCATCCATATTAGCATATTCCAAAACATTTATATAACACTCCTGCTCCCACTTCAGTTTGGCAATCTGTCCTCTCTGCCTACCTGAGAGGCAAATGGCGTGATGGTTTGTTCGTTCGTTGATGGGCCTCGAGGATCCCCTCGCCATCCCAACATCAATTCAATTGGAAAGCGAAGCTGTGCCGTGAAGTTTTCTTTTTTAAATGAGTGAGTCATTGCACACCAGTAAACCAATATAGGGCGAGCCCAGCCACTGGCGTCCCCGTGGCTGGGCTCGCCCTATATTGGTGGGGAGTATCTTGGCCGGGGGGATGCTATTAGATGAGCCCAGACCTATTGATAGCATCTGTCTTTAATGTATTCTCTGCAATTTATGTGTTCTTGAAGTATATTTAAATGTATTATGTACTTATATATACTATGTCACTATCAATAAACCTATATTTATTTATTTATATACAACAAACGCCGGATACAATTAAATAAACCTATCAGGTTATATTGTATACGACGAGATTGTTATAAAATAAAACGGATGGAAAAATGCCCGTGCTGTGCTATTCAAGGGGAGTTGTACAGCGCGGGTTTGGGATAATCGATGAAACTTTGTTTTTCACAAGTTTAAGAAGTTAATTTTAAGGAATCCAAGGGTTTTCATAGTATCAACGTTCACTGCATTGTTTCTGGTTGCAGTATCACATATAGTGTTGTTTGCATTTTTTTAATCAATATTAGGTAGCTATTATTATATATGTACGTACGATTATAAATTCTGAGTTATTACCTAATCTATAGATTCTTAATCTGAAGGTCCGATTACTTGTGCTGAAGACAATATTGTCTTCGAGACACGTCTTCAATATCTCATCTCGGACACGTTCTTTAACACTATAAACTTGGATATGTTGAAGACTGCCATAATAATGAATGTATGAATGAACTATATGCCAAGGTAACAAATCAATCAACCAACTTTTGAACTTCAAAATAGAGTTAAACGCAAAATCAGTCCGCAATACGCATTCAAGAGATGCAGGAATGCTTGATAGCAAATTTATCATTGGACCATCATTGCTATGGACCGTGAATATCTAGATTAACTCTCATTTAAAATATATATTCTAAGCGTAAAGATACGTAGAGACAATTTATAAAATGAAAACGTTTTTCATCATCATTATGGTGATAAATTGTCATTGGGGTATCAGAGAGATTAGATCTACATTTCATAATATTATCTGGCATATATATTTCGCTTTTATCAGTCCATATACCTCATCATGCATACTCTCCTATTATAAAAGGTTTCCACTCTTTCATAATTTGGTTCATTTAGCCGTGCCACTTTTCTACGTCTTCCCAAACATATCTACTTTCTAGGTCTTCCCAGCATATCTACTTTCTACGTCTTCCCAAACATATCTAATTTTCTACGTCTTCCCAAACATATCTACTTTTTCACATATTAGAAAAAATCAATTGCAATGTATTTTGAAATGATGAGGCAATGTGTTGATTGATTTTTTTTCGTAACATATATTTTAAGAATGAAAAACACATTTTTATTGCTGGATATTTTTGCGCGTGGACCATTAAAGGTGCCTGTGTTACACTTTTGTTGTAAACAATACAAATTTCGGGTTTGTTGTAGTGGCAATGTCTTCCAACCAACCAGAAAGCTGCGAAAGAGACCTTGAGTGAAAACCAACAAACCGCAGTTTGATTATCCAATCAGTATATGAATTCGCGTACCTAGCTCCTTGCAATAATTACATTTTCGTTTTATACAGTACAATATGGCAAGTTAAGTCATTCAACCAATCATTCGGATAGATGTTTAACAGGCCCGAATTGAAAACCGACTGGAAGCTTTTTTTTAAATAAATTGGGTACCAACGGGAATCGAGCCCGCAACTCTCGTATTGGAAGACAGGTGTTATAACATTAGGCTACGGAGGATGTGCATTCTACATTTAAATTTTTTTTAATGTGTCTAATTTTTAGTATATATACGTCCATTTTAAAACTTCAGGTTTATGTCCTCAGTGAGATACAGGCAAAATCCTAGTTTACTGGGGACACGACAAATGAAAAGCAACAAACCCATATTCATTAAAATGGTGTGTTCAAATTAAATTACCTGTTTTTTCGCTAATTATGTATATTTCTTGTCAGGTGTAAAATAAATAAATAAAATAAATGTAAAAGAGTAAATAAAAATAATATTAAATTGATACGGAATGGAATGTGGTACGTTAGAAAAATATCGGAAATAGACGATTATTAACAAATGTACGAGTATATGTGAAAATAAATAAGACATTTGAAAATTAGTTAAATTGGATACGTGCACAGAAATAAAAAATAATTGTGACACATTTATTGTAAAATTGAAATGTTTGTGGTTAGTAAAATATGTAATTGATAATGAGAAAGTAATATAATTATATTCTTATAAAACAAACTAAAACATTAAAATTGTAATAGCTGCTAGACACGATCACAATTCTTATTCTTTTCCAAATAATTAACATTTCATTCACGATCGAAACTCATTAAAAAATAATGTCCCACTTTTTTAATGCATTGAAACAATGAAATTGAAGTTGTCAAAAATACCACTTAAGTATTTCGACACTTGTATCCTCGGAAAATTGAACAACTTTCATGTCAGGAGTCATTTAACATATTTTTCTGTTATGTAGAGACCAGCAGGGGTTTCTTATGCTAGAGAGAGAGAACTCTAGATGTGAGAGTATAAATACTATCCCTGGCTCTATCCTAGTTTATTTTTTTACAGGAAATTCTAACTTATATAATTATGCTAGAGCGAGCTCTATATGTGAGAGTATGGATACTATCCCTGGCTCTATCCTAGTTTATTTTTTTACAGGAAATTCTAACTTATATAATTATACTAGAGCGAGCTCTATATGTGAGAGTATCGATACTATCCCTGGCTCTATCCTAGTTTATTTTTTTACAGGAAATTCTAACTTATATAATTATGCTAGAGCGAGCTCTAAATGTGAGAGTATGGATACTATCCCTGGCTCTATCCTAGTTTATTTTTTTACAGGAAATTCTAACTTATATAATTATGCTACAGCGAGCTCTAAATGTGAGAGTATGGATACTATCCCTGGCTCTATCCTAGTTTATTTTTTACAGGGAATTTTAACCTATAAAACAGTAGAAAACCGAAGAGATTATTGTCTGTCTGCTTTGGGGTTATTTAGTAAACCTATTCGTCCAAAACTTTCGTGGTACATTTCAATATATACAAATTAGTGTTTCAAACATAATGAACAGCGTGACCGGAAGCCAATATTGTCTTTGGCCCCAGTAAGCGAACCTTTGGGTTTAGAATCTCTGGATTAGGCACGGAATTCGTGGTTCATCATTGCATGCGTTGACAATACTACCACTCGGCGCGTGCGAGTATTGTTACCAGACGAGCTGTTTTTACTAAACTGGCACCCTATTTATTTGGTACCATCGAAAATTCAACCCGAAAGCCCTGAGTGGAA
This sequence comes from Odontocerum albicorne, assembly GCA_949825065.1. NCBI lineage: Eukaryota > Metazoa > Arthropoda > Insecta > Trichoptera > Odontoceridae > Odontocerum > Odontocerum albicorne. The sequence continues at coordinate 36,744,165 of OX463846.1, forward strand.
GTCAAGAATGTTACCACTAGGCTACATACGTCATTATTATTGTATTGGGTGTTAACATAAGTTGTGTCCGTTTTTTTCCTATTTAAAAATAAACATCAAAAGCAAAACAAAATGGCATCTTCACCGTACACTTCGCAAATATCGCGAGCAGCTTTGACAGCTTTATCCCCTCGATTGAACGCGAACAGAAGAAGGTGTCGAAAATGCTCACTTTCGTCTACTTGGCATTCCATTTTGAAGGCTTGTAATCAAATAAAATAATATATGTAACGTAAAAGCAATATAATGACATATAACATTTACCATTTTGTTTTACTTTTGGTGCTCATTTTTAAATTTAGAAAAAAACGGACACACCTTATGTTAAGACCTAATATTAAAATACATATAATACATATCATCACGCCATTACCCTTTCGGGGAACGCAGAAAGGACAGAGCATTTGACTTTCTTACCTTATTATTGTATCAGATATTCGGGTTGATATATTGATTATTACGACATAATAACGACTTTCATAGCCTGATTTTTAAGACGCCTGTTTTCCATCCCGGGGGCGAGTGGTTCGATTTCCGTTGGTACCCAGATTTAAAAAAAAATCATTTCAGTCCAGCATTCACTTAAAAATATGTTTGGTTGGTTAGAAGAGATTGCCACATGGTGAAAAATCTGCGAGGTTGTACTGTATACAACGAAAGTGTAATAAAATTGACATAGGAAGAATTCAAAAAACCTCGAAGAAATTTTTGAAGTCCTCTACTTCTGTTTAGTGTTTAAAAGCAGTGGCACTAGGTTAGTGGCATAAACATACCAATTTATTTTTATGTATAAAACCCTGACCCAACAGTTAATTTCCTAACAGTTACTCAAAATCAATGAAGGGGCCAAATGTCAGATATTCCCACTGAGCAACGCCAGGAATCGTGAAGCTAAATCATTCGCGTTATAAGTTTCCAGTACAGGGCAAGCGTTTCAGAAGTTCAATGTCATGCAAAAAGCCAGCTTTATGAAGTATGGTAGTTTCCTTAACTGATCGTGGACACGCGATGGTGTAAAGCGCCTCAATGTCCATATTGACAACTTTCTATGACAGCCACTAAGCGCCAGAAGTGATTAATTATATAAATGAACTCATTCTAAGAATAAAAGAAAGGAATAAAAACAGTAAAAACTCTTATTTTACTTTTATTTTTGGTACCATTCATTTATCGAAGATCTCTCCACATTGCAATATCTCTGAAACGATATCGTTGCTGGTTCTCGTAGTCGAAGATCTCTTCGCCATTCCAACGTTAATCTCTAGCTGGTCCTCCGCGTCGATCAGTTCAGTTCGATCCCACCACCACCCACGCTGTCATGGGAGACAAAATTATTCCCCATCCAGCGCGATCTACACTAAAAGATCGAAATCTTCTTTATTTTTCTATGAGCGCGACGTCACATAGTGACGAAGACTCCTTCTTCGGTGGCGACACACCTGAGTGTAAAAAGAATTGTAATGACGATGGACTTAAAATCGGACAGCACGGGAGAAGTAAAATGACTCGCAACGCAGTAATTTTTTTCAAATAAAGTGGCTTAAGGTCTGGAGTTCAAACAGTCTTTGACGCCACCAAATTGGAGTAGCCAATCGGTCCGAAGATGAACCGATGTAAGACTAGGTGGAGTTCCTTTCGGAAATTATTGACTTGATTTTCATCGCAGTACCACAGAATGTGCTCTGCGGATTGATCCAGATGGTCGCTAAAATTGCAACAGGGTAAAGGGACAAGGTTGAAGCAAAAAAGTTTGCCATTAAAGCTTCCATGGGTAGACATAAATTGGGAAGTCCAATAGTTTGGGTGTATCCACGGGGAGCCAATCTGAGTGACATCCGCGTTGATCGTCTGATCTGTGAAAGAACACTCCAATCCTATATATCTGATGTCTGGTGAAGCGAGTGCGCACTCGCTTCACCAGACATCAGATATATGACACATGTTTGTTGACAAAAGCTGACTGTTTCTTACACGTCTAGCTTTTGAGGTGCCGTCAGCTCGAGAACAAATAGTTCTCCACCTCCTACGATTTTGAACTACCTTCTAATAAAATTATTTGAACTTATTAATCTATAATTATGTTACCTTAGGTGAAATAAGTAGTGTACATTGTATTGCCAGCAAGAAAAAAAACACCAAAGTAACGTTTCTATCGAATCTAATGGGATATACATATACGAGCACATAGATCACTTAACTTAATGTATGTTAGTAAAACGTAAAAAAAATCGAACCGTGGGCGCTCGCATGCTTGGCATGAATACTAACCGTTAGACTTCAGGCACCGACAGTTGCTAGCCATAAATACCACTATATTACTTTTTACCTGCCCCTACTAATTTATTTCTTTTAGTTTGATACATCCTTCATGTCTATGCTTTCAATAACATTCTGACGATTATCGTATCAAGTTTAACTCTGGGTGTATAATATGTACATAGCTATATAATTCTAATAATATTTTAGTTCTCTAAGATATTAAATATAAGTGTTGAAATTTATCACTTTATTTGATGTTTTTTGTTGTACATTAATCCTATGTCAAATAATTTTAAAATGAACATTCTAAATCGAGTAATTGTCTATCATGTTTCATTCGCTTTTAATTTACTCAACTAATCATAGTCAGAATTCTGAAATGGCCTACAAATTGATATTTTATATATACTATTTAACTAATTAATTTACGTAGATAACATAAGATATTATTATCATTTAGAAAGAGGCGCACAGTGTTAATACGCGGTGGGTCCACAGAGCGGCCAGAGGCGTAGTCCCTAGTCCTTAAATGCTTCTATGAAACTGTTTCGTCGTAAGAGTAACTGTTGAGTAGTAGCGCCGCTATTACTTTTTATTTTGCTTTTGAAGCAGCATGCTACTTTCTACACACCAAAGAAAGTATATTTCATGCTATAAAGTTAGCCCCTCCAAAACATTCATCGAGGTAACCCAGTTTGTTCGATCGTTTCAAATCAACTAATTGAGGTGATATGGTTATGTAATTGTGAAAAGTTCGTGACCTGCAGGATTTGATTCCTGATGGTACCCACAAAAAAGGTTCCAGTCAGGTAACAATTCAAGTGTTACGCGAGTGTTATCTCTTTACAGATAGTGTTGCTAACACGTGTAATGACGAACCGTGTATTCCGTGCCTGCTCCAGTAGTTCTGAAAATCCGAAAGATGTTCTTCAATATGTCTGAATCAACAATCTGGATACGTTGAATGGCACTATACGAGAGAAGACTTATGGGAACCGAATGACCTTAGACAACAGGACATATCTCTAACGTATATTCCGTCACGTGATGTGGTGCTAGACTATACAGACACTCTGGACACCAAAAATAAAGCTTCACTGCCTCCTTTTTAAAACTCTTCAACAGGGAGGCAACAATTAGTTTGTTCGAATTTCCCTGCGAAAAATATAACGTGATGGTTGGAATGTCATATATTTGAAACTGAAAAAAAAAATATAAATATGAATTAACTTCCCTTTTGACCGTTAATCAGAGACAACGGTTTTCGAAAATTACCTCAGGGCTATAGATGAAATTAATGAAAAGTTGGTAATTTATAAAACAACCATTTTAAAATGCAAAGTGAGTAGCGTTCATCAGCACACATGGTTGAATATTTGATCAAATACCTAATTAGTTTTGGGGTACCCTTGAGAGAGATATCACTAAATAACTATACGAGTATGTGTTGTGTTAATAAAACAAGTATTTAAAGTTTGCAAACACTTTTTTTCAACGAATTCCAGAGTTAATAGCCCTATAAAAAGCGAATATCTATGAGATTTAAGTATATTATACATTGTAAATCAAATTGTTTCATGTTTCCAACCATACATTATGTGGCAACTTTAATTATCGTATATTTACCGCAACAATTGTTTTCCTGTATGATACTAAGTGTTGCAAAGATTTCTGTACAATAAAACCAAAATTTTGGTCGTGCAATCTTTGGTCTTTCCGATTTTCGACGATGCGGACGTTTGTTATTTTAATTTGCTACACGGTAACGCACCAGACTTCCGTGCAGAAGGTCTTCGGTTCGAACCCCGCGCTGTGCTACTCCCCTCGAATGACACAGGTATTTTTTCCGCTTAGCATTTGAGGGTATAATGATATGTATAACTTCAGTCATATTTTTATTCTTTAAAAAAGAAAATAAAACATGCCGATATGATTTGATCGACTTATTTCGGTGTGCCATCAGATCCAGTACAGCGATGTAGTCGGTGAGTTTGCTGGTGTGTAACGGTTTACTTATTTAAAAAATAGAAGATAAAAAGAAGAAAATAAATAAATCTATACGGCACAGCTTCGCTTTCCAACTGAATTGATGTTGGAATGGCGAGGGGGTTCTCGACTTCGAGACTCAGCAACGACGACAACAATGGAGGAAAACCTAGATAAATTACAGCATCTTCATAAATGTTTGTTTGTCCATGGCATATCTCCTTTTATATCGTGAAAATGGTTTGTCTTATTCAATATACAGCTGTCCCCCCTTATCTGCAGTTTCGCTTTCCGCGATTAAATGGAAAATTCCAGAGTATCGTCAAAAGGTCAATAGAAGCTTGACGCTACGTTATACCTACGTCATTCCTTTCCCTTGACGTATCACATCGTCAATATGTATCCCCCCATCATCACCGAGAGAGAGGGAGATGTTCTATTTTATTATAAGTAATTATTGGGATTATAATTAGTCCCTTTTTATTATTAGAAGAGATTATAATTAGTCTATTTTTATTATTAAGGGAGTATCTCTTGTGCATTTAAGACCCCTATGTGTGTATTAATTAACTGTATGCAAGCTGTTGCCCTTCAGTAAGCATACAATCTTTATAGATCAAACCCAAAATTACGATGGTACAGATATTATACTTCCAAGACAATTGACAGATTTAATCTGATGCAGCCTTTTGTTACGCAGACTTTTATAGAAAACAATATTTTTGTTTTACTTAATAGCGCTATAAAAATGTGGTAAACAGCATATACGCTTTAGAAAAATATAAACTCAGATGGAAAATGATCTAGGAGTAAAACCTATTTCGATGTGAATCCGCCAGGAATCGAACGAACCTGGGGTGCCCGCTAGCGTGAATGCTAACCTCTAGACCAGGGATGGCCAACAGGTCGATCGCGACCGTGTTCGTAACTAACAATATGGTGCGATGTTGCCAAATTTCATTACGCGCATGCACTTGTCAACGCAGTCAATTAATTATCCTTTTTTAATGTGTAGATATGTTTACTCCAAATAAATGTATGTACTCGTATATTATTTACCATGTATGTATTAGGTGTTAACATAAGTTGTGTCCGTTTTTTTCCAAAAAAAACATCTAAGTTTCAGCGGATTTTGAACCTGCAACTTTGGTTGGGACACAGGCGTCTTACCAACTAGGCCACGGAGGTCGTCACTTACGTAATGTAATGTAAATTAAAACGGTCGTCATGATGAGTTTAATGTAATGTAAATTGAAATACAAATGTACTACATATTACTCATGCACAAGGACGAATAATATCAAACAAGTTAAATGAAACCAGTCTTACTGATTTATGCATGAATTTCGAAGCAAAAAAAATAAGACAGTTGTTTGAAAGATATTTTACAATGGGCCTATCCCGTGGATTTTTTTCATAACGGATTCACGGAAAAAATAATATTTATTTTATTATCATCATCATTCTGTCGTGCAGCTCATGACTGAACTTCGTAACTCATGCAATAGCCTCTGACGACTTATCTTCATCCATCTGTGTACTCCGAGGCTTGAAGAGCAGTTGTTAAGGATAGTCCAGTTTCGTATCTCACTTGGTCAGTCCAACGGATTGGAACTATTCCACTTTTGCGTCGTCCTTCCATGCTTCCAGTAACCTCTCCAAACTATCTCCTTGGCAACGAACAATGTGCCCAAAGAATCGGACGACTTGCCGAAGGCATATTGTCGATAATCTGTCGGTGATTTTCTAGAGTAGAATTCGTAACATTCTTCTCCAGCACCACATTGCAAATGCATCTGTTCTACGTCTCTCGCTTGCTCTATGAGTCATAATAAAACAATTTTTTTTTAATGACAATTTTAGACAATTTCAAGTTTCAACTGATAAAGCTTAAAAAATTTAGCATTCGGTCTATAAGTGGAAAAGTTCCTCGCAGAAAGAAGAAACGCAACATTCATTGGACGCGGTAAAGATATGACTTCTAGTAAATCAAATCTATCTTGCAAAAGACAACCGCAAACGACAACCGAAAAATACCATACATGGTCTATAGTTTCATCATCCAGACCACACTCGCAGCCGGGATTCTCCATAATACCCATTCTAACATGACTACCCAACATACAGTGGCCCGTCCGCAAACGACAAATGACAGATACTTTCATCTTGTTCATTCTTAATATATTAAACCATGGTGGGATGTGCCCATTATGTAGGAGCTGAATAATTGTCAACAGTATTTCCTTACAATTTCAAGTACACGTGGATAAACTAAAAAACATCAACTCACAATTACCTGTGATCAACTGAGTCAACAATCTGTTTATTTTAAAATGAAAACATCACATGATAAAATTTACTTTGTAAATTCAACAAATACAATGTTTTTATCACGAAAATGGTTCCATGCATTGTGACTCCGGAATCTGTTACCAACTAATGTTAGAATCGCTCCTTTATTGGCATGTTTTAAAAAGAGATTTAAAAATCTCTTAATATCAATTCAGTAATATTGAATGTACCCGAGTATCAAAGCAGTTTTTACTCGGTCTAACCCTTTTTTAGGTGGGTCTCACTTTGTCTCAAATACTTACTCAAAATAATTTTTTAGCAGTTTTTATATTTAAAAAGGACTAAATCGCCACTAGTTCGGAACTATTTATCGATAATTTTTTTCTATTCCTCCTGTGAATATTCTATGGAAAATAATGTACTCGCATACAATTTTTAAACTACCAACTGAATGTTTTACTTCAGTTATACTGATGTAGCGTATATTTTATCAACATCAACAATACATTTAAAGTTTATAAATGGAAAAGTGAATTATAGAGTACAAATATGGGTTAATAACAACGCAAAAAGTCACAATTTTGTAGATATAAAGAACCCCTTCACTGGGTAAAACCTGTGATGAAGTATCATGATTCCTTAATAACAAATTTCGTATATTTGCCCTAGTTACTAAAACATTAATATTCCACAGTCACATTCTAATACACACTTAAATCCAAAGCTATCACATACATAATTCAAATCGCATCAAATTTTCAATAACTCCGTTAAAATCAGGTGGAATTCCCCATCAAACGCTATACGTTCGCATCAGTCACGTGAAAAAATCAAGCCTTTTTTTCAGTGTCCGTTCCAAACGTTCGTTAACTAAAAAATAACTTTATTCCCATGTATTAAAAGTTCGATAGAATATTTTTTTAGGTAATTTGACATAGCGCTATTTTCTGACAGTTAAGATCACCCCAAGAGCACTCTCTAACTAGCTTAACTTACAGAATTTTTCTAGAGGACAAGTGACTTTTCAAGTCAACCGAGAACTTTGCAAATTTAGAAATTTGCCTCGGGGGAGGTGGGAGACTGTTTCATAAAAGAGATTCCGCTAATTGAAATATTCTGTCAAAATATTTGGGTTAACTTGACTGGAATTCTGAAGAGTCCAAGTATTCACAGCGCTCGCCTTTAACCTGAGGCGAGATTCGGAGATCTCCTGCCTTCTAAAACAATCATGGAAATATCTAGGAACTTGATTTTTGATCGCCTTGAACAACTGAATAACAACGATCTCTTAGATTTCCAGATCACGAATATTTATATCAGGGCTACCCAACCTCTTTGTACACGTGATGTACTTTTTTTTACAAAATTATAATCAAATATAAACAAGTTTAATATTTATTATGAACAGCGTTAAATTTACAAATTGATCATACAACGAAGAGAAAAAACTAGGAACACAATAAATGCTGGTGTGTGTAAAAGTAACGTAAAAGAGATCTTTGGCATTGTCTAGATTCGGTAAAGTTGGGATTATGCGACAAAAGAGATATTCTTAGATTCTAATCAGGGTGTTCATCACTCAACGAATTTCTTATATTTGATTTGAAAATATGCATACAGAAAAATGAAAATTCTACCAAATAGTATATGTACAGCCAAAACAAGACATTATTTTGCGCTACATTTGTCGAAATTGGGTACTTTTCTTTTGTGTATATCCTAATACAGTCTTTGGATTTTAAATATTAATAATTTTAACTCGGATTATATCCAACTCTAGTTCCGTATGATTTGCTTTTAACATTGTTGAGATTTTAGTTCAAATTTCTTATACCTATATGTAATAAAAACATGCTACGATCGCGATCGACTGGTTGGGCACTTTTGATCTGTGGCATACAAAATAATATGTTATTAATGTTGGCCGGTTTCCCAGAACTTAGGATAATTCATTTCAAATAGCATTTTCATAGACAAAATAAAACAATTGAATTTATAGAAGAAGGTACAGTAGCACTTTCTTTATGCTGTGTCCATTTCACATGAGAGTAAAGTAGTTTTTTTATTGAGATTACCCGCAGTAACATATATAATTGATTTTCTTAATTGATACTCTTACACATGGATGTATTCTAGTCATAGTTATTCTAGGTATATTATAAGGTAATTAACACTGTTTCACAGAAAACTTTCCCAAGAAGTCAGATGGCCATTACTGCAGTTAAATAGGGCGGTCATCTTGCCTACACGCAAACTCGTCATCAGACACACTGGACTTTAAATATCTTCTTCACATTGGGAGTCTAACTGAATTGTATTTTTTTACGTTTTCCGAAATAAATTTTATTCATCCGTTTGAATTCATTTTCACAAGATGACAAAGAAAGTCTGGAATGCGAGGAGAGATCACTTTGTTGAAGAGAATTTTCAGATATTCTGTTAGTTATCTTTAACATCATTCTTATTGGTTAGAAGATATTGTTACTTGGCAATAAAACCACCAGGTCATACTGTATGTAACGAAAGTGTAATGCAGTACATTTATATGTGTGTATGTAAATCATAAAGACATGGGCAGACCATGTGAGCGATTTCTGGATTTTTTTGCCAACCTAGAGATGATTAGCAATAGGAAATGATGAAAAGAAACACAATGGGTCGTCAGAGGTCAAGACTCACCACCGGTGAGGCTAAAACTCTTTAAGAATTGTATACCCATCAGGTTGCTATTTTTTTCAACTATAACTTCTCTGTGTCCATTAATTATATTTCCTCAGCCTTTCTCTTCTGTGTTCTCCATTAATTTCAGATATATGTATGTATCCCATAAGCTTTGTTTTTTTTTTTTTTAAGTTTCTAGCAACGCATCGCTTAGTTTTCTTCCCCAGATATATACATACATACTATCACGTCATCTCCCTATCAGGGCAGACAGAAAAGAGAGAGCACCAGACTCCTATCGTAATACATATCTTTCACCCCTTCTATATCCATATACCTACTTATATAGCTATTACAATTTCTCTGACATTAACATAACCTCCTTTCAAAATTACAAACACTTAATCAAACCACACTTTACTTAGTCTTCCTCTACCACGCCTCCCCCTCACATTTGCACTCTTGACTCATTCATGCCTTTTTCCACGTGGGGAAATCTTCTCATATTTTTCAGCCTCAAGTTCACACTCATCCCTAATTACTTCATTACGTATTCTGTCATACATTTTCAACCCCATTTATTATTCAAGATCACGCATATCTACAGCATCTATTCGGCTTTTTTCAATCTGATGTGTTATGTGCTTCACAAGATTCCTTTTGTAATTCTACTTAAAACATACCTTTTATTGTCGTGGGATAAAAATATACTGATTTAATAAACAATTAATTTATCGTAACATATGTATTCCATTTTGAAAAAGAAATGCAAACTAGAGGTAAAAACAAGTTCAAATAATGATTGTAGAAATAAAAAAAGGCAACGTGAATTAATACTTAAAAATATTTATAGCTATAGTTAACATAGTTCTTAACTTCTCATTTTAGTATCTTGTTAAAGTAGGCAAGTTCAACATGGTACGAGTATAACTGTTCAGGCCATTTCTCCTAGAACAGCTTGTTAAAATTCCTTTCCAAATATATCTATAATAAGCACTTTTTAAAGTCCCTCCTCACTCATCAATTTTTACGGATAAATGGCAATAAAATGTTACTTTATCCGATTCCCTAAGTGCTCTTAATTAAATTTCAAGTAGTTGTTTGAGTAACTCATACAAAGAAATTATTTGCTCAATTTAAGCCAAATTATTCTAATTGATGTCAAAAAATATAGATGTTTCTCTTGCTTGGATTCCTTCACACATTGGTATCACTGGTAATGAATGTGTTGATTCATCGGCAAGGGAAGCATGTTCAACCGGTTGTCCCCTATATAACGATCCAACATGAAACTATGGTTTAATATAAGAAGAAAGAACAAGATGGAAGAGTCAGTCATGTGTCATTTGCGGACGGGCCACTGTGGTGACAAGTCACATTTACAGAATGGGTATTGGGGAGAATCCCAGCTGCGAGTGTGGTCTGAATAGAGAAACTATAGACTATAAACTATTTATTTTCAGTTGTCCATTGCGAGACATATTTAATTTACTAAACGAATAGTGAAACTATAAACTATTTATTTTCAGTTGTCCATTGCGAGACAGATTTAATTTACTAAACGCCATATCTTCAACGCGTCCAATGAATGTTCTATTTATTCTTTCGTCGAGAACTTTTCATTTATAGATCGATTGTTTAATTTTTTAATCTTAATAAGTTGAAATTTGAAATTGTCTAGAATTGGTATTTTTTAAATTAGTGTTATTATATTGACTCATAAAATTGCATTGTGACTTTAATTTGGTGGCACAAATCATACTTGTTTAGGTGGATTGCCTATAAAAAATATTTATGATAATATTAGCAATTTATAAAATTCATCTTTTTCCTGGCATAAAACACACCAGATTTAAAACTCATTGAGTTTTCTTCTAATGACGATCTAAAAAATCGCATACAATTTTTCATTTAACAGGACGCGTTTATAGAGCGCGCGCGCTAATATTTGCATTACATTATCGTTTTATAAAGTATAACCTGAGTTTTTTGCAATGTAAATATATTTTCCAACCAGAAAGATGTTAACGTAGTATAAAATGAAAACCAGACTGAAATATTTTGTTATAAAAAAAATAGGTATCAACGGAAGTCGAACCCGCCACCCCCATTTTGGGAGATAGGCGTCCTACAAACTAGAGTACAGAGGTCGTCAATATTTATTTATTTGAGCCACGGTCGTTGCCGCCTTCCCAAATACTATCACACATTTTTTTATAAATTTATTTTTTTATATTTTTAATGTCAATAATAGTGGGTCCAAATACCAAGTGAGAGAGCCTTTGAGGAGAGTATGCTCTCTAAACAGAATCATATAAATTAATGTTTTATTATAATTATATAGCTCTTTATGTATATTAATCAATACTTATACAAATTGACATTTCAAAACTTGGAAATGCTAAAAAAAACTATTTTAAGTTAATATAAGCATCTACTTTCAAATAATACTTTAAGTATATTAAAAAAATCAATTGAGATATAACAAGGAAGAAGTGAAAAATTATAACTTTAACTATAGTAAAATACTATTATACAATGAATACGAGATATCGTTTTTTATCAAACAAAAAAAAGAGAAGATGGGATTTTAAAAAAAAGATACATCTAATATCTATCCATTCGCTTTTTATGTAAACAAATTATAATTTGAAACTTAGTCGATATTTCCAGCGTAACAACTTTATCGATGTTATATCCGCGAAACATGGCTATCAAAGAAACAAATTGGGTGATTTTTTTACACAGGATTATTTTTAGATTTTTCCGATAGCTCGCTTTTATCCCGTATATTGCGAAAATTATCCTTGGGATAGTTTTATCAGGGTTTTATACTCCATTACTGAATGCTTACAATTTCCTTTACACTGGGCTTGGTAGATATCGCGAGGGAATTATGTGTTTAAGAAAACCATTACGCGAGTCTATCTAAGGTGTTTTATCTCAGAAATTGAATGATAACGGTCTGAAAGATATAATAAAAATGTCTCAATTTTCATTTAAAAAAATTGTTATAAAAACTTACTATTAAACAAAGATTAAAGTAAATAAATACCATCATTGTTTGTCCCTTTTAGGGAAAGCAGAGAGGGCAGATCTCCACGCCGTTCGCACACGTTCCTCTTATAGAACTTTTCACTCTTTGCTCATCGAGAATTTGATGCATTGATCGTGTCACGTAGGTCTCCATCTTTTATTACATTTTCATTGTATACTGTAACACTTGGTGGACTTATTTCCTAATGCCAATTTCTTTCAATCAACCAGAAAATTTTCAAAGTGGGCTTAAGTTAAAATCAAAATGTAATCATTTTTAATAAAATTGGATACCAAAGGGAATCGAATCTGGGTCGGAAGACGTAAATCTTAGCAACTTTTTTTTTTAATATGGGTTCCAGCAGGATTTGAAATCGCAACCTCCGGGTCGGGAAACAAGCGTCTTGCCAACTATATAACGGATGTCGTCTGGCAGGATAGAATTTTAAAGTTGTCCTAAAGATGGTGAAAGGTAGTGAAACAAAACGGTGCATAAATTATAGAATAAAGTTACATCTCAATATAATAAAAGCGTTTAAATTTGGCCTAAAAATACGAAATTATTTTCCAGACAACCAATATAATGTTTCTTAGTAATTAGCAGAACGAAGAAAAGCAATCTCAATAAATTTCGGTATGCTGAAAGAATTTATAATCAAAAGACGTTATATGGATCTTAAAAAGTATGGCTGAATATGTTTGAACAAAACGGTTCAAGTTAGATAATTAAGAGTATGGATGTAATGGAGACGAATCGTGTATGTCCAACAGAGAAACAGCGTGATGGTATATATGTATTAAAGATTTTTTTCAATTAAGAAAGTCGATGTTAAATCTAAAATTTTTTTAGTTAACATAAATATACACAAGAGAAACTGTCAAATCACAAAAAAATTTTTTTATGAAAATATAAAAAAAATATGTGGCATTCCTTAATAAAATTTCTAATTTCCAGCCAGCTCAACCTCGTAAAGGTTGGCGCGGCTGCTGCAAGAAGCTATTTGTGAAATTACTGTACGGAATCTCTTCGGAATAGTTTTGATGCCAAGGAAATAGAAGGATGTTTGAATGGGTCTGTATATACCCAGAATAATACTCGTATAACGTTATACAGAGGTGGAGTCGTTAATAAAATAAAACCAAGGCTGAAACGGAATATTTCATAAAGAAGTATTTTTATTATTACACCAAAATATGTTAAGAACACAAATATCATCAAGCTATGTCTCTTGCGGGTTAAACAGAGAGAAAAAATCACTAAACTTTGTATTTATTTTTATCGAACACTGTTAATTCCACTTTTTTGTGACGGTATAACCTTACCGGTTTCAAGGCTTTCCCCTCATCTTCAGGGGAGCACAAACAAGACTAAATGCTGTTCGAACTGATACCAATATACACGCTTCAACAAATGGGGGCTGAGGGGTGAGGGAGGCATGGGACGATTTCGGCCAAGAGCGGAGAGATTTTTGGGGTATAACTGTTCAACAGATGTTCGGATCAATGTACTGACTTAGAAATTTCTAGGGCCTCTAATCTGTCCAATTTATTTCCGTTACTACTGATATGTAAGAATTTGGCATCATCGATAGAAAAAGTATGATTTTCACGGTGACAATGATTAGCCATTTCAGAATAAATTGGAGGATTTGTTCACTAAACTTTTCCATCCAAGCACACAACTTTCACCTCTTCTAAATTCATATATCTCGTCATACATAATCTTCAATTATTCATATTTCTCATTTTTACTTTCTTTTGAAATCTGGTCCATTTGATCCAACCACGTTTTGTTCAGTTTACACCTTCCGCGCACACCTTGCACTTCTGATTTACATACTATTTCGTCATTCATGTTCAAACCATCATAAAGCCCTTACTTAAAACATAAATTTTATCCATGCTTTCATTTCTGATGTGCTCATTCCCCCTTCTTTCAAACATTGACACACCACACATTTTCCTTAGTGCACGTATCTCCACAACATTCATCTTACTCTTATAAATATTCTACCAAATCCAAGATTCACTTCCATACGACAAGGTGCCCGGGCACCAACACAATATTATATATTGTTATTTTTGCTGCTGTTGATATTGCGCGGTTGTAAAGGGTCTTTCAAATAGAGCGGTTTTTTAATTAAAAAAATTTAAATTCTCGAATAAAACACACAATTTGCTTTGATTTCAAAAGACTTTTTATTGGTCATTGAAGTATAATGTATGACATTTAAACACAAAAAACAATATCCACCAAATGCCCACCTCTCGCAGCTCCACAGATGTCCACTCTTTTGTCCAAATTTTCGATGACATTTTGGCATAATTGCGGTTCCAACTCACCAATAACGCGCATAATTTCGTCCTTTAGCTCAGGAATTGATCGAGGGTCATTTTTATAGACCTGGCTTTCCACGTAACCCCAGAGAAAACAGTCCAACGGCGTCAGTTAACATTACCGTTTCCGGATATTACAATACATAAAATAATTCAACAATTTGAACGCGTTGTTGTATTGTATACGACTCCATTTTTTTAAATATCATACATTACACTTCTCAAATGTCACAAGACTCAGGCAAGTTCGCGACGCCATATGTGTTTTATCCAAGAATTAAAAAAAAACGCTCAATTTGAAAGACACTTTAGTATGTAGCCTTAAGTGCTTCGTTTACCTTGTTCGCTGTAAATCATTTCTGATGTTTATTCCCTCGACACTGGAACTGCTGCCTTTGATGTTTGGACGAGTACCTAGATTATTGTGGCATATTTGTTTTTAATTTATCTATTTTCTTTTACACGTTAAGTAAATATACTATTATAAGAAATCAACAGTTTCAAGACACACTTCAATATTCATATAAAAAAATAAAAACCCCCTCCCCCATCATGCTTAATTTATATGCCGTAGGCCGACTAACTAAGAGTTCCTGTTTTAGGTCAATTAGCTTATTATATGGGTCAATTAAATACTCTCTTCATTGAAAGAAACATAAAAAATAGTCTAGAAATATATGAGATTTACATTTTTTTAATTAAATAAACAAAAGAGAAAAACAATAGTTGTGAGGTGCATGGCCGTGTGGTAATACACTGGACTTCCGTGAGGAAGATCGTCGGTTCGACCCTGAGCTGTGCTAATCCCCTCGAACGACACAGTCACTTTATCCCCCTAGTGTTCGAGGGTATAAGGATACCTATGACTTCGGTCATATCTATTCTTAAAAAAAAAAGTTACAAACAAAAAAGTTCGAATCTCGATTTGGAACGCCCTTAGGGAGAGTTTGCTATCTAAACGGCGCTATATAAATTGTATTTCAATTATTTTTATTATTATCTTACTAAGCTATTGACTTAACAATAGAAAGAAACATATTTTCAAATACAGTTATTAAAAAAATGGGGTAATTTTTTTAAGAACAACATTTCTATTAGATACGGTTTGAAAATGCATATTCATAGTTAATATATTCATAAAATAAAGATTTATAATATTTTACATGATTAATGTTTCATCCATAAAAGGAATATTAATGTCTGATAAATGCGAAATTTCTCCTTCACGCAGATTAATTCATCATCCATTGAAATCAAGTGTGATGAAAAATCCCATCATCAAAGCCGACTGATGTGTAATTAATGGGAGTGCCAACAGCAAATTAGTCTCACCATAAACATACTCGTAGATTAATGGAAACGCTATTCTTCAACCTACTAGTGAAGTTCAGCGTCTCTACGTCTGAGAAGTAGAAGATCATTGCAAAAGGTCACATATAAAACTTGAGGATTGATTCGATATAATAGAACAAATACATACATACATACATCCTATCACGATAAAGGAAGGCTGAGAAAAGAATTGACGGATCAAATTGATGAAATTTGGAAAGGAGGGCAGATAAGGATAAAGAGAAAGAACTGTTTGAGAAGATGTATTGTATTAGGTAAAAAAAACAAACAATTGATGTATGGGAGTACATCAATTGAATTGTTTGTTCCCTTGAAGGCTTAATTAGTAGGGCCGAAAATAATAATATCTCCCGGTAACGCTCTTCAATATATCCTCTTCATCAACTGGGTTTTTTTTTTCATCAAATTTTTTTCCTAAAGTTAAAATACCTAAAGTTTTAACTCTTTAAGTAAAATGGCATATTTTTTTCATAATAAAAAAATTATGCCAAATTCTTACATATCAGTAGTAACGGAAATAAATTGAACAGATTAGAGGCCCTAGAAATATCCACGTCAGTGAGTGCATTTGGATGAACATCTGGCAAACACATATAGTCCCAAGATCTCACCGTTGCTTGCTTAAGTTGTCTCCTGCCTTCCTCCACTTACAATTCCCACCCGATTTTTTTCCGTTAGAAGCGTGTAAACGTATGTCGGTACCAGTTCGAACCAAATTCAGTATTGTTTGTGCTCCCCTAATGATGAGGTGAAATCCTTGAAACCGGTAGGGTTATACCGTTATATAAAGTGGAATAAATAGTGTTGGACCAAACAAATTACAAAATAGAAAATTCATGTGATTTGAGAAATTTCCACTGTATGTTATTATAACAGAAACTTGATAATGCTGATAACGAAAAGAGTCAGAATTCATTCTGCCAAAAACTGAGAATTATTTCACACAGATTAAAAAAAATACATAATGTATAATAATATTTCAAGATATGTACTTTGTTGTATAATGGGTCCCACATTTCAAGTTAGGTCCTATCTACGAGTATGTACCGTTCTTTAGATTGAATGTTTACCGACCCCTATTCCAGAACATAAAACTTGTCAATATTCCACAAATAGACGAATCCAATCCATACTTGCTTGCCCACTGAATCACATATTGTCATTATTCTACAAGTTCTCAATTAATTCTTAACTTTTTTTACCAGACTAGTACCCTTTCTTTAGTTTTTTGGAGTAATTACGTAGAATCGAACTCGAAAGCCTTATTGGATGTCAAAATCCTTACTAATAAATCATCCATTATTAATTTATATGTTTAACACCACCATGCGTTGATTTGATTGAAATGTTTTTAAGCATCTTTAAATAAATTTAATATAGTATTTATAAATAAGTTTTCTTTTCACACATCACCTTTCAAACACATGTATCCCTCGTTATAGGCGATCTCACTTTATGCGATTTAAACAAAACTTAGAAGCGAACTTCATAAAAAGCTGATTTGAATATACCCGACTCAAATGAATAAACTGTGTAGGACTGTTGTTTTTATCATTTTTGGGTTACTTATTTTTCGTTTTGAACCAATCTCACGCAGATTAAAATCAATTCCCTTTACATGTTTTTCTAGTTACTCGTTTTTGCAAGAACCAATCAATCGCGTAAAGCAAACGATACCTGTATTATATTTGAAAACACATAGTATTTGTGTTTTCAAATATAATAGAACTATGAGTGCGATTTCGTCTTGAAAAAAATAATTGGTTGTTCTGAAGGTCTTTTACCGTTGCTGGTCCTGTGGCGTGGAATGGTCTGCCACTAAATGTGTTATATATGTAGCGTGTTTAGCTTATGAAGCACTTGAATACAACCGTTTTTGTGAGGTCTTGTCAATATTTATGATTTTATATGAACACTACACTACACCTAAAGCCGAATGTGTTACTATCACATATCGGAAGATCTACAAAGGTTTTTTTGTAGTTCTTCTTCGCCTTCCCTTGATATTTTTTTTCAACTATGCTTTTCGAAACATATCGTCGTCGTTGCAGGGCCTCGTAGTCTAGGATCCCCTCGCCATTCCAACGTCAATTCTGTTCGAAAGTGAAGCTGTGCCGTGAAGGTTTTTTTGTTTTATTTTTAAGTAAGTGAGCCGTTGCACAAGCCAGCAAACTCACCGGCCACACATCTGTACTGGATCTGATGGCACGCCAAAGTGAGACGATCGGAGCACACCTGCGTGATTTTTTTCTTTTTTTTTTTTTTAAAGAATAGACATGACCGAAGTAATTACTTCCGAATACTAGGCGAAAATATGCATGTGTCATTTGAGGGGAGTAGCACAGGGTGGGGTTGGAACTGGCGACCTTCCACACGGAAGTCCAGAGCATTACCGCGCGACCATGCACCTCGAAACATATGCAGATGCGGGGAACTTCCTTATCTGATACTTGCGATCACCACCGTCTTATCCTTACACTCAATTTTTTTGTAATACATTTTATCTGTCAAGAAAAATGAGTTCAATACCGAGACAGAGCGCCCTTGAGAGTTTGCTCTCTAAACGGTGTTATATAAATTATCACTTTATAATTTGAGGTGCATGGCCGCGTGGTAACGTGCTGGACTTCCGTGCAGAAGGTCATCGGTTCGAACCCCGCGCTGTGCTACTCCCCTCGAACGACAGCCACTTTTTACGTCTAGTGTTCGAGGGTATAAGGATACTTATGACTTCGGTCATGTCTATTCTTAAAAAAAAAACATAATTATTAAATACTTTTAAGGATTGATAAACTTTCTAATCATGATGATGGATAAAAAAGTGATACAATTGATTAATATAAAAAACATTTACTTTGTAATGTTTTTAATCTATCAATAAAAGTGGGTTTGAATTCCGATTCAGGGCGCTCTTGTGGAATGTATGGTTTCTAAAAGGCGTTATATACATTTTCCTTTTATTATTATTTTGTTGCAGATATGAACTTGCACGACATATTACCCTGACCCAGGTGTTGTCTATGACAATTGGGGATCATGTCACGTATATATATATTGACAAAACTTTTCATTCGGACTTCAGCATGTACGCATCTGCATTATTCATGGTATATTCCATGGTGAATACTTGGACGAGTCGTCAGATAACTGTCGATGGTGAAGCGGTCATGTATGAGTGATTGCTGGGCCAGGCTGTAAAAATGATGAAGTCTCGGTTTCGGGGCGATCCATCAATCAAGCGTGATAAATTGTTTTAGAATATGCCATAAAAGCACAAACGTGAAGAAATTAAATACCTTTACAAATAAATTCGATTCGCCGCCACCGATGTGAAAAATATTATCGTTTTGATATTTTTTTGTCAAAAATTTATATCGTCACTTCTTTTATGATGAAGAAAACAGTTATATTTCGAACTGTACATTGTATAATTTCTAAATTTATTATTTTGATTTGAGTTCAGCTCACTGTTTAAACTTTAAAAGTATCTATTACATCGGATTCGTTATTTTAGCAGTTATTTTATTACGCAATATTCAAATAATTGATATTTAATTTTTGTTAACGTTCATTATCTCGAGTTACATTTCAATTGGATTGAGCTTTATTTGCCTCAAAGTGTTAGATATATGGGTGGCGTATGTAACTTTAGGAAGCACTTGAAGACAACGCTTTTTGGAAAGCCATCTAAATTAATGATCATGATCAGGGGTCACCATTTTTGAGAAACGGGCCGGATTGAAATTTTCAAAAAAAGGGGGGGGCGGACAAAAAATAGTCTTATTGAAATCCTATTAGAACATTAGTTTACATTGCATGTGTAAACAAATATAGTTTATATTGGAAGTTTTATACCAAATTACGATAGAAGAATCGGTGTCGCGTATTCAAAACCAAATCATAAAATTTTATAAAACTAATATTTCTTATATCGTCGTTGTTCTGCGAAAAGCATTTATGACAAGTCTATTTTAGCTTAAAATGACTTTTTGATGCCATTTTACTTAAAATAAAAATATATATACGCATGGAAAAAACATTTATGTTCAAAAGTTATATGATTTCGCTGTTATGAAAAGATAAAAAGTCATAAAACTTGAGTTTACATCGGCTTCCGAAACTTAAATTGCATTTATCTAAAAACTCAATATTTGGACTTAAATGATTTTCGTAGAACAACGACGATATATAATATTTATGAATAAAAGTCGGGGGAAGGATGAAAAAGTTTGGAGGGCCGGATCCGGCCCGCGGGCCGTAGTTTGGTGACCGCTGATCACGAAGAACACTACAAACATACACTACACTGCAGCTAAATTCGAATATGTTACTATCACATATCGGAAGTTCTAAAAGGGTTTCTTTGTAGTTCGTCTACTCTTGGTAAAATTTCTGCGGTTTTCTTACCCAACATGTTTTTCTAAACATATGAAGATACTGGGAAGTTCTTTATCGAATGGCCGCAGTCGTCATTTGTCTATCCTTACATAATACTGGGTAATCTGTCCATAATACTGGGTACGAATTTCGAGCAAGAGCGCCCTTGAGGAGAATCTGCTCTTTAAACGGCGCTAGATGAATAATCCTTTAATTGTTATTATCATATCTGACGATCTCCGTGGCCTAGTTAGATAGACGCCTGTCTTCCGTTCTGAGGGTTATGGGCACGACTTATGGATCAGCGAGGAATTCCGAGTTATGTGACCACACACACAGTGATTCTGAACCCTTTTTCTTTCTTCCTTCTCTTAAGTTAGACCTGTGGCATATCTGGTGTCTCCTGCTGGTTCCTACTTCCACATGGCATATCTGGTGTCTCCTGCTGGTTCTACCACATCTCACATTATCTTATACCGAAGGCTCAAATAACATGACCGAAGACAATTTTGTCTTGTGACATTGTGATGCAGAATAAAGTAATTAGGATTAAAAAAGAACACTCTGAGACGTTTTGAGAATGAAGAACGAATGAATGTTGAAAGAATAACAAAACAAATAACATTTATGAGTGGAAGACCTGTCAGAGTGGAATGTCCATGAGTGGAAGACCTGTCAAAGAAAAACCAAGGAAAGTATGGTTAGGTCAAGTGAATAATATTTTGAAAGAAGGAATACAAATATGAGTGAAAGAAAGAATACAAATATGAGTGGAAGACCTGTCAAAGAAAAACCAAGGAAAGTATGGTTAGGTCAAGTGAATAATATTTTGAAAGAAGGAAACGTTACAAGTCAGAGAAATCGGAAGAGTTGTAAGAGATGGTGTATGGGTGTAAAATATGCGTATGATGGGTTTCGAGATAGATGTACTCGTACATTGTGTCCCGGTCACATGCCCGCATCACCAATGCGATATATAATAAATACAATATATAGATACATGTACATACATTGCGTTGTTCTGAACACACGGTGTCATACCATGGTACAACATGCCTTAATATACCAGAACATTCTCCAAGCCGATTCATGTCAATCAAGAGTTATAGCAGTTTTCCTTTGTTTATTCGACTTGGCGCCAATTACTGGACTCCTGTGCCAGGTGAGCTCAAACTGTGGGACGAGGAAGGCAAATTGTTGGTAAATTCTACACAATAACTAAAATCAAAGTGTCAGACCCGTTTCGCTTTACAAAATCATTATAAAACTGGCTAGTAAAAACTGTTTTTTTAACTTAAAACAGATCTGTCACTTTAATTTTAGTTATTGTAATAAAATGAAGTTCTATAATAGAAATACCAAATCAATGAAGAATTTGTTGGAATTGATGGTTGGTTAAGTTTCATTGTTAATTTTAGGAGTCATATTCTGCTATTTGGGTAGTACTTTCTCAGATGAGGGAAGAGTTAAAAAGGATATCGAACGGTGTGTGGCTATAGTAACCAAAGTCAATGGGGCACTAAAATATATATACTCGAACCGGACAGTATAAAAATCTGCTACAATGATAGTCAATTAAAATATTTTGATGCCAACTTTGATGTATGGGAGTGAAACGTGGACTTTAAAATCACTGAGAAAAGCTGAATGAATGCGTGCATTGAGAAGAATACATAGAGTGATAATGTATGACAGAACACGGAATGAAGTGATGAATGTTAACTGAAAGCTAATGTGTTGAATAAGATCAACAAGAGCGCGCTGAGATGGTTTTAGCATGTGGAATGAATGAATGAAGACGAACATAACAGATCTATAGTGCAACTGCGAGTGGAAGGCGTGTGAGAACAAGACCGAAAAAGGTATAGTTAGATCAGGTGAATTATATTCCGGAAGAAAGAATCGTAGAAAGTCACAGAAATCGTAAAATTTGTATGAGAATGTGTATGGATGTGGAAGAGGCTAAGGATAATGGAAAAGTCTGGCGCTGTCGTGTTTGCCTACCCCGACAGAAAAAAAAAATGTGATGAAATGTACACATATGTTACGTATGTCATATTTTGTAAATATACGAATGTTCTTTAATCTTTTTCTTATTGTAACAAATTATGGAGTGAAAATGAATGTCCTTAATATCTTGCAAAATAAAATTATAGGACAGGTGAACCAAGAACAAAGGACCCACAATATACTCGTATAGATGCATCAAAAACAGAATATGAAAATATAATAAATGGCAACAAAAAAAGTGAGGAACTATAAAACATCGTATTTCATTACACTTTCGTTGTATTCTGTACACCCTGGCGAGGGGCTTACTGGCACGTGGAAATCTTTTCCGACCATTCAGAGAAATGTTCAACATACCTTAAGTGAAAACCAAATAAGAATCCTTATAAAACATCTAGCTTTGAAGTCAGGTGTCTTACCAATTAGGCCACGAAGGTTGTCATGTATTAGAAAATATGTGATTGAAACTAGAGGTGATTCGGGAAGAGAGGGGCTCGCATAAGATAAGCTTAGACCTTATGAAAGCATTTGATTATTACTTAATTATTACTTATGAATCATATGAAACCTGTATTAATGTATCTTTTCCTTATATTGCTTTGTTTTTATCAATAAACGAGTTAACTAATTACTAAATCAACATCAGTCCACCTGAGTAGTTAGTGGATCGAGGTAACAGGTAGAAACTAGAGTTGCGATGATTTAATTAAATTCGAGAAATATCAAAATATTATTATAGTTAAAATTAATAAACCCGAAACCTTTCATAAAGTATTTAAATTATTTTTCGAAACATTGACCACGGATTATTTTTATAAATTAAAATGTTCCGCTAACTGTTAAAACATTCAATTAATATAATATAATTTAAATTTTTTAATCACATTTAAATTGTTTGAAAATATACGGTTAACTCGTTTTAATCTTTACTCATTATGTATAATCATTGCGTTATTATATGTATGCAATATTGGGTCTATTTGCATTTATTCAAAAATATGTAATTTGAATTTTAATTTCAGTACAGGTGTTATTTGAATTTTAAATCCATGTCGGTATTATGGTTTGTATAAAACATTTTTTGTTTAACAAGTGTATTTCAAATATACTTATCTTTTTATTTTATCACATTTTTAACATAATGTTTACATATTAATTATTTTAATAACTTAATTTTTTAATATATTTTAAATACCAAAATCACTCGAGTCAATCAAATCTTGTATGGATATCGTAGTAAAAATTTGATGCATGAAATTGAAATGTGAATGAGGAAAAATACTGAAAGGAGACGAATAAATGCTGTACAAATGTGTGATTTAATAGGGGTGATAATGTATGCCAGATTATGGAATGAAGTGATATGGGATGAATGTGAACTTAAAACTCATGTGTTGAGTAAGATGAAAAAGAGCAGGTTTGGGCAAATAGGATGAATGAATGAAGAGCGATTAAGAAATATTAATTTAGTTGTAAATCATCTATTTTAGTAGTCAAATAGTTTGAATATAGTATCTCACTAGAACACATTAGTCTCCAACGCCGAGTTTCTTTTGATATACTTAAAATACAAACTATGGACGCAGTAACCCAAGCGTGTCGATACGTCGCCCATGTGAACAGAACTAACGAGATCATATTTATGATGTGGACATCATTTGATACTGGCGTATAGGGTAAATGGAGGTATTATCGTGATATAAATACACCATCACTTCTGGAGCTCAAACTGTTTCATTATCAGATCTCATATTTTCCTCATTTGTGCGCTCATATTTTTTTTAGTACTTTACAATTATGGTGCACTCATGCTATGAACTGCACACATTTTTTTCTTTCATTTCAATTTATTCTCTTAATAATAAGTAGGTAATGTTACGATATGGAAAGGTAATTTCGTGACATATCGATCGTCCAGTTCATTACTCAGACAACTCCAAATAACCTGTTTTGAGATAATGAGAAAAGCAATACTATAATCGTCAACATAAATCAAACACTATTAATTTTTGTCCGAGTTTTATATATTTTATTAATAGACTTTATCAACATCTATTGATAAAATATATAAAACTCGGGCAAAAGAGAATAGTATTTGATTTATGGTGACGATTACAATATTGCTTTTCTCATTATCTCAAAACAGGTTATTTGGAGTTCTCTGAGTAATGAACTGGACGATCGATATGGGAGTTAATATCGTGATAACGTGATTTAAAATTGAAATTAATACAAACCCAAAATAAATTATACAAATAAGTCAAAATAAGTTTTTATTACTAAAACGTGTTATTATTTATGTCTATACTTGTAATATAAAATGCGCATTTCTAATACTATTTCAATAATCATATTCTTATATCAATTCCGCACACTTATCACACATTACATACAGCTCTTCTTCACCAGATGCAACATGTAGACATGTGTTGTGATATGGCCGGGTACAGTATGAACACTGTACCCAGTCCTGGGTTATCCAGATAAAGGACGTATTATCGTGATATTGTCATGACGCTTCATATTATACTACCTCGATCAAAAAAGTTTTAAGACCGGTCACAGTGTGGCGCTGTCAGTCACCCGATTGGAATTCTTTTTTTTTTGTTAGGTTACCACATCTATCATTGACACTTCCCTTCAAAATTTCAGCGTCATACCTTGACATTTGTAAAAGTTACGCTGTACTGAGTACCTTTGTGCGTGTTTTCGATTTTTTACAAATTTGAAAATGGCATCAACTGTGCATCAACGAGTTTGCATTAAATTTTGTGTGAAAAACGGATTTAACGATCCGCAGACCTTGGAAATGTTGGAGCAGTATTTTTCGGTGTCACGAACGCTTCAGAAGTGGTCGTGAGTCGGTCGAGGATGACGAACGGAGTGGCAGTCGAAAACCGATGAAAACATCGATAAAATCAAAGATATGTTGGCCGAAAACCGCAAATTGACCATCAGAGAGCTGGCAGAGGACTTGAACATCGCTTATGGATCCGCTCAAGACATTTTGGTTAACTATTTGGGCCTCAGACGTGTCGCTGCAAAACTGGTGCCGAAAGACCTCAATTTCATGCAAAAAAAGGACCGCGTTGAAATCGCGAACGACATGAATTCCATGAGTTTTTGACCAAAAACAACACGACTACTATCCAGCAGCTTTTGAATTCACCGGATCTGGCTCCCTGCGACTTTTCCTGTTCAACCGAATTAAAAAATCGCTTCGCGGAACGCGTTACAGCACCCGAGAGGATGTCATGAAAAAATCGAAGACGGCTCTGATAGACATATCGAAAATTGAGTACCAGCGGTGTTTCGAGGATTGGATCAAGCGCTGGCGTAAGTGCGTTGCAGTCGATGGGGAGTACTTTGAAGGGGACCATATCGATTTTGATTAATACACTTGTATTTTTGATTTTATGAATAAAGTCCTAAAATTTTTTGATCAAGGTAGTATATATATAGGAGTACACGGCTATTGTCATGATGCTTCATATTATATATAGGAGTACACGGCTATTATTCGGGAAGAAGAAAACGAACAAAACAAATACACATATGTTATAATGCAAATATGATTCGAAGGTGTTGTGAAGGAAGACAAACGAAAGTATGATTGGGTCAAGTGAACGATATTTCGAAATAAAACGTAGAAAGTATTAGAAAGAAAGAAATGTACGAGTTGTATTAAAGGGTGTATAGATGTTGAAGAGGCGGAGGATGTGTGTCGGGACTGACGCTCTGTCCTTTCAGTCTACCACGACAAGGTAATGGCATGATTGTACATATGTACGAGTATGTATGCAGATCCCAAAATCACTCGAGTCAACAAAAAATCATTTATTGATATCGTTGTGATTAAAATAAAAAGAAATACTCGTACGTAAATTGATTTCTATGTTTTTTTTATAATAAGGACAAAAGTTCATAATCCGTTAATGCGACACTTTGAATTTCAATATAAGAATTAAACCAACTTGATATATCAATGACTCAGAAGCATGACTTTTATGGCCTAAAAACGCCCCTTTCAACCTGGAAGTTACGAGTTAGATATCAGCTGGAACCCGATTTATTTTCAAAACAGGGTTCCAGTCTGGTTTTCACTTAATCCACTTTAATATATATCTGGTTGGTTGTAAGAGACTACCACATGGTTATAAACCTCACCAGGTCACACAGTATACAATGAACGTATACATCTTTTGAAAGTACTAGAAGACAACCATTTTTGGGGAGACTTGTCGAATTTTGTGATTATATATGAACATTTAAAAGATACACTACACTACACATAAAAGCCAAATGTGTTACTATCACATATCAGAAGATCTAAAACGGTTTCTTTCGTCTTCCTTTTGTGCGTTTTCTTACCAAATATGTTCAACAGACCTTGCCTAGTGAAGCAGTTATCTACATGTACGAATATATCCACACAATGGAGAGATTTTAACATTGTTATGTACTTCTACTAGTAAGTATTGTGTAAAGTAAAAATAATAAATATCATAGATCGACTTTCATCAATCCTGACATATACCTGGGTGAAACTGGGTTTGACTGCTAATTACAAAGAAACAAAAAAAAAAATTTGTAAATATATTTCCAAATAAAATGCACTAAAAACAGTTGCATCAAGTTTCATTATTGCTCTATAATTATTTTAAAAAACTTAACGATTCCGGCATCTATGTGAATATTTCAACATTTTTTTTACACAGAAAATTGCATATTTTCTCACATATACGAACAAGTATATTATGTGCATTCTTGAATGCAATTTATTCTGCAACGAGAGAATGTTTCCCGTATAGATAACATTCCGTGAATATTTTCGTGAAGGTGGAAAATAAAACGAAACGATCAAAATATTTACACGAATTATTTTAATTATGCTTTTAATTACAATACACTTTCACTAATTAAATCATTAGGAATAGAAGATAAGATAATTTTATTATTAAGTGGTCGCAACAATTATAATAGTTGTAAATTATAAACAATGCCGCAATGAACTCAATTCTGAAAACGAAAAGTAACATTAAAAAACTTTTAAATCTAATGATAATAAAAATAACAGTTTATATTGCACTGTTCAGAGAACAGACTCTCCTCAACGGCACACATTGGGGCGAAACGCTCTAAAACATCTCAAAATTCAATAACTCCAAAACCAATGAGAGTATCAAAATGAAATTTGGTATAAAAGTTGATGAATATATATATACAATAATATATTTTTATAATTGACTAAAATCATAAAAAAAAACTTAGACAAGTTATAATAAATCAACGGAAGAACTTACAAAAATCGAGTTTTTTTCTGAAATATATGGGATGTTAGGAATAAAAATCACTACTTATTTTAATTCTGTAGTACATTCAACAACATTGAATTATGAGATGATATTTAACGTTTCGCCCCAACGTGCGGCACCCTGACTCGGGATTTCTAACTCATTATTATTGACAGATTAAAAATATTGCAAAAAAAACATTTTGAGTATATGGAGAGAAAGGTAGTGACTTAAAATTAAGACTATAGATTCATTTATTTAATTTAAATTAATATTGTAGAATTATTAATTAGAAGCAGACTCCGAGTAAGGATGATTTGATACAAGGTGGAAATGCAGATATGGGGTTTCTTGAACGAGAGTAGCATTAAATGTGATCATGGGTCTACACAGGACTCACAATACTATATATGCTGGTTTGCCCGAACATCGGGACTATGGGACAAAACTTGATTAGCTCGGGTGATTTCTGTTGCCTCCTATTGGAAATATGTGACATACTGTTGCCTCCTGCTTGCTTATTATAGAGGACCAGAAAATATGTAGCAACGTACAATTTGCATATGTACGAGTATATATAATTTCAGATAAACATTCTTACTGTAGGGGAGATCTTGTAATTGGAAAAAGAAACGCTGTGTCATATCCATCTTTACTTGGACTTTTAGATGAGACATTCTTTAGTTAGTCAGGATTTCAGACGTGTTAATTAATAACTCAGTTCCCGTGTCCAGTCAATGATGCCATATGTCTGTTTCCAGTAGGAGGCAACAGAGATTGTCCTATCGTTCGCAACAATCAGGTGCTGTCCAGAGTATGTAGTGCCGATGTTCGGACAAACTAGCGTGTGTTCTGAATATCCTCACAATCACATTCAGTACTGCTTTCGTTCAAGAAACCCTTTTTTTTTTGCATGTTCACCTTGCATCTAGTCACCTTCACTCGGAGTATATTCAGTGATATCTAAGTAGGCCCAATTAGTAGGTCTCCAGATGCCATCTTTCAGGAGAGTCTCGTTCAGTCGTTAGGTGTTGTCTTTCCATTTCAGAAAACGCGCTTTATCCGTAGGAATCTTCAGTCTTTGCGTTCTCTTCATGAAATAATTCCTGGATTTAACTAATGAAATAAATAATTAATGATCTGGACGAGGAAATAAATTGGAGTAGTTAACTCATTGAGAGCATTAATAAAAGGCGCGAAGATATGTCATCTCTACCAGCCTCAAAAGGAGCATGGCATGATCCGGTTTCTTGTTTCGTCATCTTGTTTTCAAATCATAGCACACATTGTTAATTAAGAGTCATGGTCCATGACTCAACACTATGTGTGACAGCTGGCTTGATTATGGTGTTGTTACACATGACATTCTATTTCAGAATACTACATTTTGTTGAGAGTTAAAATAGACAAAGAAGTATAAGAAACTAAAGCAGATTAGTGAGTTCTGTTATCTAGACTGTACCTGTGATAAGCGAGTTGAAAGGGACATTGAAAGAAGATTGCGACAGTGAAAAGAAAGGTTGCGACAGTGAACAAAGTAAACGGAGAAATTAATGTTGTATATAACAACTGCGTAATATCAACAGAAGCTAAAATAACAATATATAATAGTGTGTTAAATATGGAAGTGAAATTTGGACTTGACAGAAGGATAAAAGTAAGATTAATTTTGTTGAGACGCGTGCACCAAGGAACATTCTTGGAGTGTCAATGTTTGAAAGAAGGCGGAATGAAGAAATCAAAAATGATTGCATGGATGTAATCCATAATGGATGTTTTCAGTAGGACGAAAAAAAATACTTTAAGATGGTTTGGACATGTGGAGAAAATGACTGATGAAATAATAACTAAGCGAGTATAGAGTGGAAGAGGTAGACCGAATAAAACGTGGCTGGACCAAATTGACCACATTTTGAAAGATGGAAAACTGGGAAGTATGAATAAAAGAAGATTGTACAGGATGTATAAATGTGACGGAGGCGAAAGTTGTGAGCTTAGATATTTTTTGTGTGATTTGTTCTCTCTGTCTACCCCACAAGGAACACGGCATGATAATATATAGTATAACGTAAAAAAATAACGAATTGAATAAATTAAAAATTTATTTTTACTTACGAATTCCAAAATTTAAAATTCTCATCCAAGTTTTTGGTTATTACTTTGCGCCCGTTGTTGACTTGTAAATAAGATAAGCTTTGAAAATACCGAGAAATTTGACTTTGTTATTGAGTAAGTTTTCTGTAATACAAAACTGATTTCAACAAGAAAAAAAATTGGAAAATGTTTATGAATTTTAGACTTTCTTTTACAGACGTGGAAAATGAAAAAAAATGTATATGCAGGCAGTAAGATATGTATTTTATACATATAAGCAACTTGCATCTCGTTCTACTAATGAGGCTATGTGTTTTCTATATCTCAATATCTATCCATAAAATTACCACAAAATTCTCAAAAAATCCAATATTTGTTCTATGTATGCGTTATTCCACTAAAACAAATCTGAGTTCTTTACCTCTATAAAATAAGTCTTCGATAATTACGTAAGTCTGCTTGGTGAAGTTTGGTAATATTTTGTGGTATACATACATAACATATATTGAACTTAAATATACATATAATTATTAAATAATTTTAAAACAATGACTGTAATTTATCATTACTACTGCTTTTTGTATCTTCATGTTAGTTTAAGATAAAGTTGTATTATTTGTCAATAATTTTAAGTACTTGTATAACCTGTCACATGTTCATTTGTATATAAAGACACTGTTGTGTCATTAATTGAATAAATAAATAAATAAAAATATCGCCATGTCCCTTGCGGAGTAAGCAGAGAGAACGTTTTCTATCCAAGCGCAAAACTTTAACCCCCTCGACATTTATAAATCTCGTCATGCACAATCTTTCATTTTTCAATCTTTCCACTTTACTTTCTTTCAAAATCTAGTCCACTTGAGCTAGACACGTTTTCCTCGGTCTACTGCTCTTTTAGACGCTTAGTTATAATTTTCCATCCAAGCATACAACTTCGCCTCCTCCACATTCATACATCTCGTCGTGCAAGATCTTCTATTAATCATACTTCTCACATTACCTTCATTCAAAATTTGGTCCTGCCACGATTTCCTCGGTCTACCTCTTCCACGCACACTTCCGACTTGTATACTCGCTTAGTCATTCTTTCATCATTCTTAAACTTAAGTTGCTTTCTTTATCTTACTTAAAACATCCTTTTTTTCATACATTGATGCACAAACAAATGTTTCATCTCCACATAATTCATTTTACTTTTGTATTATACTTTCTATTATATTTATATATTTTATGTTAAACTCAATTATAAGAAAAAAAATCTTTGAATAAAATATTTTGTAACATACTTTCCTTTATAGGGTCTTTCAAATTGAGCGGTTTTTAATTCTTGAATAAAACACACAATTTGTATTGATTTCAAAAAAAACTTTTTATTGGTCATTGAAGTATAATGTATGACATTTAAACACAAAAAACAATATCCGCCAAATGCCCACCTCTTGCAGCTCAATAGATGTCCACTCTTATGTCAAAAATTTCGATGACATTTTGTCATAATTGCGGTTCTAACTCACCAATAACGCGAATAATTTCGTCCTTCAGCTCAGGAATTAATCGGGGGGCATTCTTATAGCCCTGGTTTTTCACGTAACCCCAGAGAAAATAGTCCAACGGTGTCAGATCACATGATCTTTGTGGCCAATTAACATCACCGTTTACGGAGATTCAATACATAAAATATTTCAACAATTTGAACACGTTGTTGTATTGTATACGACTCCATTTTTATAAATGTCATACATTACACTTCTCAAATTTCACAAGACGCAGGCAAGTTCGCGACGCCATCTGTGTTTTATCTAAGAATTTAAAAAAACCGCTCAATTTGAAAGACCCTTTATATACAGCCTGTCAGGCTTAAAGCGACGTTGCAATATTTTGACATTTAACCAGTAAGATGTTGTAGAGGCCTTAATTGAAAACCTGACTGGAATCCTTATGAAAAATCTTGATTTCAACAGGAACCAAGATTTTTAAAAAGCCCGCGACTCCTAGGTTGATAAGACAGACGGTACGTCATACCAACTAGTTCATGTAGATCGTTAATCTTTTATCTTCCATGCAAATATACACACACGTTTAATTAATCTCATAGTTTGTTCTATATTTTTACTACATTGATTTGTTGGTGTAACATTTCAATACCACCTCCATAAAGTGCAGCGTGGGTGGTTGATGAATTCATTCAGGGCGTTAAGCGGATCATTATGCAAACTAGCTTCTGCTGATGAGAAGGCAACCGTCTTGAGCGATGAACATATGTGTTTACTCCTAAAGTTGATTAATTAATTCAGGACGTTAAGCGGATCATTATGCAAACTAGCTTCTGCTGATGAGAAGGCAACCGTCTTGAGCGACGAACATATGTGTTTACTCCTAAAGTTGTATGACTCAGGAAAGTATTGTCTAGAAATATATCCAAATGATAAAATGACATATTTGATGATTATATTAGGTGTTAACATAAGTTTTGTCCGTTTTTTTCCAAATTTAAAAATGAGCACCAAAAGTAAAACAAAATGGTAACGGTTATACGTCATTCGAAAGAAAATTTTCTGATCTACAAGATATTGTGTTTACTTTTACGTTACATATATTATTTTATTTGATTACAAGCCTTCAAAATGGAATGTCAAGTAGACGAAAGTGAGCATTTTCGACACCTTCTGTTCGCGTTCAATCGAGGGAATAAAGCTGCCAAAGCTGCTCGCGATATTTGCGAAGTGTACGGTGAAGATGCTATGAATGAAAGGACAGCTTGTCGATGGTTTTCGCGTTTCAAAGACTGTATGACATGGAGTTATAAATATATTTAGACCTCAAAGACATGGAGCGTTCCTGACGACCAGTGGACTTCGATGAGGACCGCTTTAACCATATTATTCATGAAGATACCCTTCAAACCACCGTAGAATTGGCTGAGCAGGTGAATTGTAGTAACATGACTGTATACCGCCATCTTAAATCAATGGGAAAAGTCCAGAAGTTCGGCGCTTGGGTTCCACATGTTTTGGATGAAAACAACAAAAATTAACGTTCGACAATTTTTGCTGGTTTGCTCGCGCGTCATCGAACTACGCATGGCCACAAGCATTACGGGTGATGAAAATGGTGTCTTTATGTGAATATGAAGAAACGGAAAGAATGGGTGAGTTATGGTCAACAAGCAACGCCCAGAGCGAAAACGATGATTTGCATCTGGTGGGATTGGCAAGGCGTCATCCACTACGAGATACTTGAACGCAATCAGACAGTCAACGCGGAGCTATACATTCTGCAAATGCAGCGGCTCAACACTGCAATTCAAGAAAAAAGGCCGGATCGGCAATATGGCGTTATTCTGCAACACGATAACGCCCTCAAATCGTCAACATTACGAAAAATGCCATTTAAACGCCTGGTTGGAAAGTCCTGCCGCACCCTTCATATTCTCCAGACCTCGCGCCGTCAGTTTTCACCTTTTCCGGTCGCTTTCGAATAATTTGCGCGGCGTTTCCTTCAATAATGACGTCGAATTGCGGACATGGTTGGACGAATTCCTCGAGTCAAGACCGGATGGTTTTTATCGCACAGGCATTGAAAAACTTGTAGAACGTTGGCAAGAAGTTGTAAATAATGAAGGAGAATACATAGAATACATTATTGACTAATTTATTGTATTTTTTTTTGTTGTGTCCTCTTGTTCTCTTCATTTGAAAAAAACGGACACAACTTATGTTAACACCCAATATATTTCTTAGGATTGACACATTTTCTAATCATCGACGATGAATGAAACAGTGTTATTCAATAGTTATTCAATTGCATTTAAAATTTACTCGATACTCCGTCGTTGGCCACTCTGCGGCCCAGCCCCGTATTAGCACTGCGCGCCCCCTTGTAAACTGTTGAAGCATCTTAAATTATAGTGTCTATGTACATCAATTAGTTATCGATGTACATAGACACAACAATATAAATTTGTAGAACATTTCAAAATACTGAAAATAATTATTTAAGGAAATCGAATTCGAGTCAAACAAAGTAGCCATTTACTTAGCGATTTAGAATGCTCAACCCAAAATAATTTGAAAGAAGGTTAATGTAAAACAAAAAACCTTAAATAGATAAATTTAAACAAACGTGTAAACAACTATGAATTACAATTAATGAGGGTTCAATACTGACTTGTTCCTTGTCGAGAGATTCTCAATTTAAGAA
Source organism: Odontocerum albicorne (assembly GCA_949825065.1). Lineage (NCBI taxonomy): Eukaryota > Metazoa > Arthropoda > Insecta > Trichoptera > Odontoceridae > Odontocerum > Odontocerum albicorne. The sequence goes on from OX463846.1 coordinate 36,778,106, forward strand.
AAATATTTTTTTTGCTTAAATTAAACTCTTTTTTTTAACAAAAATAATGTTCCATTAGATTCGACAGAAACGTTATTTTGGTATTTTTTTCTAGCTGATAATACCATACAGTGTAAACCACTTATTTCTCTTAGCGTAATATACTTAAGGGTTAAACCAAAACAATTTTAATGGTCATGTATTATAGAAGTAAGTTTAAATTATACATAAATGTGTGAAGTAAAACCTGAAATAAAACAGCTTTTAAGTCTTAAAGCCGTTTTCGTACGAAATATTTCTATTTTGGGGTGGTAAATTACTCACGTTTAATTCGTTTAATATTTTCGGAAAATATTTTTAGCGGCGTTTCACATTAATGTTAAAAATAATTTTCTTAGTAAACGTAAATTCAAAAGCATGAAACAAATTCAATATTATTCTTCATAGTCAGCTGTGACAAGTCTTACAATATATGGACTAACCGGTCTATACTGAGAAGATCCAAAATTCGTCTGATTAAATATCTAGTATCCTATGCAGCGGCGGCTGGTCTAGAGGTGCGTTGGTGCGCTGAACCGGAAAAATAATTCGCAATAATTAAATTATATATTCGCAAACATGACATCCAAAAATGTTAAATATTTGTATAGATTAAATATGTATAAGAATACTGACAAACAGTACGAGAATTTTTATTTAAATGACAATTCAAAAAAACATTAAAATATATTTTTTTAAATATGCTTTTCAAATTGACTGGCCAAGTTTGCCAATACTACCGGAGCGATCTCCAATACGCACCGGACGGAAACGCAAATTCATATAGGGCAGACAGAGACGTACAGTAAACCGTGAGACAGCGATATTTCATATTCGCTTAGCGTCTCGAGGGGCGTTAGTGCCCAGCGCACCTCGGGACCGGCCGCCGCTGATCCTAAGCACTGTATGGAGTGCATGAATGACGAGAAAAAAAGGAAATAAATATGATATATAGTATACATTCGAAATGTGGTGTTGGAGACGGATGTAACGTAACCCATGGACCGCAAGGTGCACCAGCACCTCTATTGTCTAAGAATTGGAGATTAGCGAAAAACTTTCGACAGAATGCAGAAAAAAAATCCTGACGTACTTGGGGCATGTTGTTAGAAAGAATAATGAAAGTCTGGAGAAGTTGGTGATGACGGGGACAGTGGAGGGAAGGGGAGCAAGAGGAAGGTGTCTCATGAGACGGAAGGACCAAATAAATGAGTTAACAAGGTACTATACTCTAAGCGCTACATCCAACATAACCCAGGACAGGGAGAGATGGAGACAGATCGTGCGCCGAGTTCGAGACATAGAAGAGGGCCACAATAAAATTCGTTCATTACTTCTTAATAATGAAACTCGTTATGTATAAAAATGTCCCCCGTTATATAGCATCCACTAAAACCATGATATTTATCCTGTTCAGAAGTTGATGACAATCATGAGTATCCTGAAGTAGATAAGATACTAAATAAAGATATGATATAACAATAGAAGACTTATCATACAGAAGTTGATGACAATCATGAGTATCCTGAAGTAGATAAGATACTAAATAAAGATATGATATAACAATAAAACTGAATACTATATTAAAATACTGCTAAATAAAATTAAAACAACCTTATTTTTTGTCTTATTTCAGAATCAGCAATAAAAAATCTATGGAGAAGTCTCTTTGTTAACATTAAAATCTGGTGAAATCATATCCCAATAACAAGGTTATAAAAAGCTTAAATGGGAAAAATCAGAGGATAACATTTTTTGTCACTAATGGCATAGAAAAGTTAGGAAAGCGTTGGAATGAATGTGTCGCTCTTTAAGGAGACTATGTTGATGAATAAAGAAGAATTTTGGCAAATAAATGTTGTTTTAGTAATTAGTCCCGGGACTTATTGATCGATGTTATGCTCAATATATTTGCTTAATTGAAGAAGACATGGATAAAAAATTGTCATTAGCAGTGTATTAATCGAGCGTTGAAGCTTAAAATCATATGAGTAAGCACGTAACTCGATGTTCGTCGCCAGGCGTGGAGAGGTTACAATACTGTCGAAGACAAACTATTTACTTTACTGGGAACCTTATTTATGATTGTCAAATTGAGGAAACTTTGCTCTCTAAAAGGCGCCGTATAAAGTGTCCTAATGTAATATCATTATTTCTTTGGCCCCTATTGTCGCCTATGTTTTTATAGTCGCCATTGTGAAGCGTTTAAAGAAGCCTAAAACCTCCGAGCAGACTACAAACGCTTCTCTACTAGACTACTAAAGTGTTTCATTTCCGATATGCATTTCCTCTCCACCCTGCCTTCCTTCATTCATTAATTGATTATATCTCACTTTTATTGTCGTAATTTACCAAGAAAAGTATGGTTCGATCAAGTATATGATATTTTGAAAAAAGAAAATGTTTAAAGTCGGAGTAATTTTAACAGTTGAATTAAAAGTTGTATGGATGTAGAACAGACGAATGATGTGTGTTGTAATAGAAAACACCGACGCTCTCTCCACTTTACCTACCCCGACACGGAAAAAACGTGATAATATAAAGGGTCTTTCAAATTGAGCGTTTATTTTTAATTCTTGGATAAAACACAGATGACGTCGCGAACTTGCCTGAGTCTTGTAACATTTGAGAAGTGTAATGTATGATATTTAAAAAAATGGAGTCGTATACAATACAACAACGCGTTCAAATTGTTGAATTGTTTTATGTATTGTAATCTCCGGAAACGGTGATGTTAATTGGTCACCAAGATCATGTGATCTGACACCGTTGAACTATTTTGTCTGGGGTTACGTGAAAAGTCAGGACTATAAGAATGACCCCTAATCAATTCCTGAGCTGAAGGACGAAATTATTCGCGTTATTGGTGAGTTAGAACCGCAATTATGCCAAAATGTCATCGATAATTTTGACAAAAGAGTGAACATATGTGGATCTGCAAGAGGTGGACATTTGGCGAATATTGTTTTTTGTGTTCCAATGTCATACATCATACTTCAATGACCAATAAAAAGTTTTTTGAAATCAAAGCAAATTGTGTGTTTTATTCAAGAATTAAAAAAAAATAGAAATAAAAAAACCGCTCAACTTGAAAGACCCTTTTACATGTCAACAATAATTCTAATATTTTTTGTAATCGTGTAACTTCCTTAATTTGATTTTGGCTAAAAGTGTTGGAAGATATTGCTTCCTGACAATAAGACCTTCAGATTGTGTTACAATAGACTATACATTAAATAAAGGTTGCCACGATATAATCTAAGAAAGATTTCTAGATTAAGTGAATATACGAGTACGTAAAAAATATGATCAAGTACAACACATAACTGATAAGAGTTACGTTGTACCATACTTTACAGAAATATAAATTCCAGATGAGTTTTCCAAGGATTTAGTATAATATATCCATACAGAACACACATTTCATGCGTCTAGAATTCAAGGTGGCATAGCAACATTCTATTCGAATTAACGATATACCGTTGACTTTGAAATTATTCAAAATTAAGCTTTGATCAGCAGTAAGATAATTTATTAACCATACAGAATGTCAGTTTAAATATACTCGTATAATACATATTCCTTTAATTTAAGAAGTCTTTGAAAGGTAATACATATTCTCAAAACAACATTTTCGAGGTAAAATCTGATTTATATATTTATTTGTTTAATTCACGACACAACAGTACCTTTTACAAATATAAAATTAATTTAAACAATTATTACTACTGTTATATTGTATAATTAACTAGTACTTATAAAATAAAATTACAAAAGTTTATGTAAAACTAATATTAAGATAGAATAAGGCAGTAGTAACAATTACAAAATTATTGTCTTAGTAAATTTTATATTTATAAATTTAGTATATTAAAATTGAATATATGTATGCATATAACAAAATATTACCAAATGTAGTCAAGTAGACTTCACCATCATCGTTATGCTGGGCCTCGTATAATCGAGGATCCCCTCGCCACTACAACGTCAATTCAGTTGGAAAGCGAAGTTGTGCCGTGGAGTTTCTTTGTTTCTTTTTAAATGAGAGCCGTTGCACACCAGCACACTCACCGGCCACACAGCTGTATCGGATCCGATGGCAAACCGAAGTGAGACGATCGGAACACACCGGCATGTTTTTTTATTTTTTTTTTTAAGAATATATATATAACCGAAGTCATAGGTATGCTTATACCCCCGAATAGTTGGTGGAAAAAATGTTTGTGTCATTCGAGGGGAGTAGCACGGCATGGGGATCGAACAGGCGATCTTCCGCACAGAAGTCTATTGCGTTACCGCGCAGCCATATGTACATCTCAAACTTGCATAACAGTTGAATACATATGATAAACGTATTGAAATATTATGCCCATTTTTTAAATTCTCTAATTGTTTGTATTTCATCATCACATATCATCACGTCATGTCCCTTTTGGTGCAGGTAGAGAAGACAAATCTCCATCCATAAATCACCTTTCTATCCATGCACATAGCTCTCGCCTCGCCAGATCCATAAATCACGTCATACATGCTCCTCTATTTCCCATACTTCTTACCCTACTCTCAGTTAAAATGTATTCAACTATCTTCTACTCTCTTCTCGGTTTACGTTTTCCTCACTCTCCGTTTATATCAGCCACATAAGTATATTTATTTCGTTAACTCGTTTCATTAATGTGGCCAAACTTTCTCAAAATTCCTGTCTTAATTCTATTTATAACATTCATATACAACAGTTATCTCTTCCTCGATCATTTCTTACTATCAAATATTGTAATACCAGATACTTTACAATAAGAAAAATAAAGAAAGTCTACGATAACAATTTCACATTTCTTGCAAATATTTGGTTCCGAAATTGTATTTGTGTCACCCAATACATTCATTCGAAGTGAACTAGAAGGGTATCGATTTTTTATAACAAATGGATAAGAAACAATACATATTTTACTGTCATGCCCGCTGAGATAAAAATATATATCACACATTAGGGGTACATTCCTATTTTCCTTGACAATATAAATAAACCCTAAAGAAATATAAAACTATTGTTTTATTAACAAGTAATAAATAACCAAAATCAATAGAAATAATAAAACTTCATATACACGTCAAAATATAAAATTGCGCACGCTTTCGCTTGTGACTTAACAATTCCCGACGATATTTTACAGCCGCATTTGTTCATACAACCACTTGTAAATAAAAGTTCGCGTTATCAGTAATAGTTTTAAAATTTTTCGTTAGTTTTTAAATTTTACAAAAAAGGGTGCATTACAAATATTTTATAGTGCCCAAATACAAAAAAACACAAGTCTTAATACATATAGATGTACCATCACGCCATTTATCTATCAGAGAGGACAGATAACCTAAATTTCAATATCTCGACACGCATATTTTGCCTCTTTCACATCCATATACTTTATCATTGAGCTCTTATGATTTAACTTATTTCTTACATTTCCTTGCGGATTCGACTCCCGTTGGAACCCAGATTTTTAAAAAAAGGATTCCTGTCTGGTTTTTACTTATGACCTCTTTAACACCTTTCTGGTTCGTTGGAAGATATTGCCACATGGCAATAAACCGCCATATTGTACTATATACAACGAAAATGTTATCCAAAACAATAAGCTTTACAAACTTCAGTTTTACAATAACCACTTGTAGATTAGGTAACAAAAAGCCACAAACAATAGATATAACATGAACAGAATAACGATAATCCTGTCATATATAAAATTTAAAATAGAAAAGAAACAAGCTATCTGTTGAACGTCACGGGGTTGGTTAGGGTTGCCAAAAATACTATATTGACAACTGCGAAAATCAAATAACTTTCGTCATAAAAATTAATAAAAAAATATCGATAATTTAGAATGTAATTGCATAAATTAATATTAAATTAGACAATGAACGTAAAAAGGGTCTAGGCTGAAAAATATCCGAAATATTCAGAGTTTTAAATTCATGCCATCCATGCAATGATTTATGTACAGTAAATTATATACAGTGTATGTTATATCACCATTTTTGACAACCAATATTATAGTATGAAATTTCAAAATATTTCACCGAAAACGTTTAACGCTCTCCCAATCACGGACTAGCTTCAGCAGAAATTGCCTTTTGGCATTTCTAGTTCATCATTCATCGTCTTTTGCTGTCTGTGATGATTTGGCTACCGACCTTCGCTGATTTGGCTAAGGACTTAGTTCCATATCTATTCAGTGCATTTCTCCATAGTTCATATTGTCTTGTCCTTTCCCATGTTCCTTCTCCTTTTGTAGTCTTTGGTGACATTTGAAAATATTTTTATTTTACTTCTTCTTTTTTCCATTTGGTGTTAGTATTCTATAATATATTAATACTACTCAGGATAGTCGAGACTCCACTGCATGCATAATAATAAAACCATTTATATAATAATAATAAATTAAGTGGAAAATTGTACCGTGTCGACTGGGCTTAACTATGTTAAGTATGTGTGTATTATATATAAATATACTGTTTAAACAATTTTTATATTATTGCCTTGTTATCATTTTTTTATGTTATAGTTTATGTACTCGTATTTGAGAGAGTGGGCTGAAAAACATCTGATGTCTTCACGGCTGGGATCGCCCTCTATTGGTGGGGGTGTATGTCGCCTGGGGGGATGTTATGAAATAAGCCCAGACCTTTTGACATTTTTTCTCTTAAATATATATTTTTTATTATTTACATAAATGTACGAAAAATTTACTAAGATTGGCGTGCAAAAACCGATCTTCCACCATGACAACGCGACGTCTCACAAATCGACCGTCGCAACGGCAAAATTGCATGAATTGGGCTTCGAATTGGTTCCTCATCCACCGAATTCCCCAGACTTGACCCAGTTCGACTTCTTCCTGTTCCCGAAATTAAAAAAAATGGCTAGGTGGAATTAGATGCTCGTCAAATCAGGATATCATCGATGCAGTAAATTACTATTTAGCAGAATTTGACAAAACCTAATTTTTCAGACAGGTTGAAAAAATGGAAAATCGCTACATGAAGCCTTCAAATTAGATTATGCTGAAAATTAAAATAATACCAAAAAAACATTTTACTCGCATTTTCAAATTACTCTCGTGCATATTATGTTGCTATCAATACACCTATATTTATTTATAAACTGTAAGGCTGAAATTCATTTGAATCTCTTAACAAGTTTTTCAAAATACTGAGGGCAGTTAAAGAGCTGTAGAAATTCTATGAAAAATATATCATTCTAGTTTGGATGCGACTTTTGACATCCCTAAAATAAGGCAAGTGTTCAAAGTACAGTTAGAATGCCTGGAAGATAAACCATGTAATCAGGAGTCCAGCAACCGGCTCGGGCATAAAGCGTGGAAACCATAAACCTGACCGTCAAAACCGGTCATCGCCGACCCTAGCGGGGTTCAGCAACGGAAGAGAGCATGAATGGGAAGTGTACTGCAGTTATAGAATACGGGGCAAAGCAAGATTACCTGTGGAGTAATCACGCCGAGTCATGATTTTGACTGAGTCGAAGCCTGCAATTTGGTACCAAGATCATTCAGGGGTTGAAAATGCATTAAGTCAGTCATGTTTATGAATCTTTTTTAAATAAAAGCAATTTTAAACGCGTAATCTACGAAACACATTTTATACATTTTTATAATATATACTAAAAAACTTTGAGTGTTAATACGAGTATACTTACGTGATATGTGTGAACTCAGTGTTATATAAAATTACAATTTCTTAGTATATAACATTGTAGGAAATTCTATTACGTTTTTTAATACACGTTCGTTATACACAGTACAACTTGACGGGTTTATACCAAGTGGCAATATCTTACAACAATGCAAAAAGGTATGAAAGAAGTCAAAAGTGTAAACCAGAATGAATCATTTTTGAAAAATCTGACTTCTAACAGCCCCCCAAACCCATAGGTCTTACAAACTAAGCCATTTCGTCCTAAGAAAACTGTCAAATAACGCGATTTTCTTCTTTTCATTGTATTATACTACCTTGCTCAAAAAGTTTTAGGGCCGGCCACCGTGTGGCGCTGCCAGTCACCCGATTGGAATTCTTTTTCTTTTGTTAGGTTACCACATCTATCATTGACACTTCCCTCTAAATTTCAGCGTCATAGCTTGACATTTGTAAAAGTTACGCTGTACTGAGTACCTTTGTGCGTGTTTTCGATTTTTTACAAGTTTGAAAATTGCATCAACTGTGTGTGCATCAACGAGTTTGCATTAAATTTTGTGTGAAAAACGGATTTAACGATCCGCATACCTTGGAAATGTTGGAGCAGTATTTTTCGGTGTCACGAACGCTTCAGAAGTGGTCGTGAGTCGGTCGAGGATGACGAACGCAGTGGCAGTCGAAAACCGATGAAAACATCGATAAAATCAAAGACATGTTGGCCGCAAACCGCAAATTGACCATCAGAGAGCTGGTAGAGGACTTTAACATCGCTTATGGATCCGCTCAAGACATTTGGTTAGTGATTTGGGCCTCAGACGGGTGGTTGCAAAACTCGTGCCGAAAGACCTCAATTTCATGCAAAATAAGGATCGCGTTGAAATCGCGAAAGACATTATTTCCATGAGTTTTTGACCAAAAACAACACGACTACTATCCAGCAGCCTTTGAATTCACCTGATCTAGCTCCCTGCGACTTTTTCCTGTTCAACCGAATTAAAAAATCGCTTCGCGGAACGCGTTACAGCACCCGAGAGGATGTAATGAAAAAATCGAAAACGGCTCTGATGGACATACCGAAAATTGAGTACCAGCGGTGTTTCGAGGAATGGATCAAGCGTTGGCGCAAGTGCGTTGCAGTCGATGGGGAGTACTTTGAAGGGGGCCATATCGATTTTGATGAATAAACTTGTATTTTCGATTTTATGAATAAAGTCGTAAAACTTTTTGATCAAGGTAGTATTAAAACTTTCGTTTTACACTGTATAACTTGGACAACTTATTGTCATGTGACAATCTCTCTTAATCAATCAGAAAAATATAAACAGCATGGTCGACACCAATTGTGTGTATAAATTAGACTTGTATATATTTTCAGTTGAATTATAAACGGAATATCTTCCTTTGAAAGAAATACATTGTTTACAAATACCTTCCCTAGTCTAACGCTTAAAAAAATATATGATCACAAACTTATTTATTTATATACACATTTATATTTATCATTATTTATTCATTTCTTTATTAAAAATAAGCTTAATAATATTCCAGTAAAATGAATGAGATGGAATTATAACACTGAACGTAAAAATTAATTCTTAATTCCCACAATTTATTTTTTTGCTGAAAATAATGGGCAAGAGATTAACGGAGAAGATGAGAATAGCCACGAGAAATATTAGAGTTGGTAGGTCTACTGACACAGATAAGTGAGGAATAATTATTGCTAGAGAACAGGACCGAGGGAAAGAATAAAAGACAGTCGTATTTTATCCTCCGTTGGAAGACAGTATGGGGTGTAACGGTCTCGAGATATCCTTAAAATTATCATTATCTTCACCACTGCAATACAGTATGGATCTTGATCTCCTCTAGAATTCATCTCCATCAATCTCGGTCCAATACAGTAAATCGTATGTACCTTACGCTGGTATCTAGTATTCTCCATAGCACTGTATGGAGTGGAAACGTGGACAGTGCAAAGGAATGAAAGAAACATGATAGATACCTTCGAAGTGTAGTGTTGGAGGCGAATACTCCGTATCCAATGGACCGCAAGGCGCACCAACGTTTCTATCATCCGAGAATTGGAGATTGCCGAAAGACTTTCGACAACATGCAGAAAAATAACCCTAAAGTATTTATTTTTTAAATTTTAATTCTTTTGTGTACATGATTAAACATAGTACATCTGGCGAATTAATTGCAATACACCAATTATTATAATGAACCAGTTTATCTTGGCTATATAATATTAAACCGTTTTATCACAAGACATATTTAAAAAATATATATATTAGTTCAAATTTAAGTAAAAAAAATTAAGACAAAGCAATTAGTACTTTGACCATGTTGCTATAACAATTATGAATGTCTGGAAAAGCTGATGATCACGGGGACAGTTGAAGGAGGGTAAGAAAGGGGAAGGTATCCTATGAGATGGGCCGATCAAAAAAAGAGTTAACAGGATCATATTTATGCACTGTATTCAGCATGGGCCTGGACTGGGAGGGATGAAGACAGGTGATGCACCAGATTCGAGTAATATTAGACGACAACGACGCTCAGCATTGGACACGCAATGGTCGTACAACTCCCACCATTTTTCTGTTTTTTAACATTTCCTTCTTTTAGAATATCATTCACTTGATCCAACCATATTTTTCTCAGTATTTCTCTACTACGCCTTCCACTCACATTTTCATTATATATTTGTTTTGATAGTATTTCTTTATTTATTCCTACCCCTAATTATCTTAAGGGTGTATTGTTGCATTACACTATCGCTGTATACAATACAACCTTATTAATTTATTTCCATAACACAATTATAATATATTGTATTACACTATCGCTGTATACAATACAACCTTATTGATTTATTTCCACAACACAATTTTAATATATTGTATTACAATATAGCTGTATACAATACAACCTTATTGATTTATTTCCACAACAGAATTGTAATATATTGTATTACACTTCCGTTATATACATAACTACCTAGCACGCTTATTGCCATGTGGCAATATCTTTCAACCAACCATAAAGATGCTTAAGGGGCCTTAAGTGAAAAACAGACTGGAATCTTTCTTTAAAAAAATAAATTGTTCCAACGGGAATCGAACCCGCAGCCTCCAGGTCGGAAGACAAATATTAGGCCACAGTACCAACCAAGCTACGGAGGTCGTCACAATCTCTTACAACAAACCAGAAAGATATTAAAGAGACTCGAAGTGAAAATGAGACTGTAAGATTTTTTTTAATTGGCCACTTACAGGAACCAAACCGAAACTCTCGAGTCGGAAGATAAATACGAGTACCTTAACAACTAGGTCACGGAGTGCTCTTTTTCATCTTGACTAACAGTGCCTAATGGTGTGAAGGTGCCTATCTCAACTTATAATTTCAACTACCGACTTATGAAAGAATGCAAAATAACTGTATGGAGTACTCATAGTCTTAGTTTTGCAATTCATGGCTAGATGGATGTTTCAAATTAGAAAAAAACTTAATTAAAGAAGAGAACAAAAGATCTATATTTGCTGTACCAAAGAAACCTTCGTCTATAAATCGAGGATGCAACCTTCAAACAATGGTTTTATTGTTACTCAATCGTAGATTTCATTCGTATTCAATATATGATTGAATACGAATGAATTCTACATTCTGACAAATTAAACATCTAAACCGGCACATGTCCAATCTGGCCTGAAGACAGTCTGATTGGAAACCGAATGTGATGGGTTGGGTAATTACGGCTTTTTCAAAATCTGCTTCGTCACTCTTTCTGTGTCGTGTCGTGAGATCAGATTTAAATCGAAAAATATATATTAAAGCATTTATACACGGCGTGAAAAATAATTTGAAACGAGTTAATTTATTTTTACAAGTGTATTTGAATCGATATTCCTTTTTAATGATACGAAAAACGGGAAATGTTGGATTAATCTTACATTCGTTTCGATATGCTCATCGCAGATGTCTTCATTTTGAAGAGTTGTACTAAGCTTGCTTAAAGCAATAAAAATATACTTAAAGGTAAATATTGGCTCAGATAAAAATCCAATACTCAAAGGAGTGGAATAAATACTGTAGAAATGCGTACTATCAGATTAATATATTGACAATCCACATTTTTTCTTACTACACACATTTCCACAGTATTAATCATAGTCCAAGTTTCACTCTCTATTAATGTGGAGTATCCATACTAAATTAAGGTGGGCACCAATACACTATTATAATTTTTGTTACTGTTGATATTACGTGGTTGTTGTAAATAACATTAAGTGCACGCAAATGAATAGTGTTTGGTAATTAAGACCTTAAATCTGTTAAGATGATAGTTTTAAACGGTATTTTAGTTTCAACTTTTATGTATGAAAGTGAATAAATGCTGTATAAATGCGTGCACCAAGAAGAATACACGGGGTGTCAATTTATAACAGAATACTGAATTAAGTAATTAGGGATGAATGTGAACTTAAAGGCTGATGTGTTGAGTTAAATGAAGAACAGCACTCTATGATGGTTTGGGCACGTGGAATGAATGAATGAATAAAGGCTAACAAAACCAATATAAAGTGCAAATGTGAGTGTAAGACGTGATAAAGAAGACCAAGGAAAGTATGGTTGGATCAAGTATACTATAATTTTAAAGAAAGAAACATAAGTCAGAGGAATCGTAGGAGCTGTATTAGAATGTGCATGGATATAGAAGAAGCAAAAAATATGTGTCGCGATAAGAAAATATGGTGCTCTCATATTTCTGCCTACCCTGACAGGAATACGGCGTGATGGTTTATTTGTGTATATTTGTTTTGCAAGTTTTGAGATTAAAAGTCCTAAAACTTATTTTATCGATATTTCTAAACCACCTAAATATTTATTTCTTAATTTTATTTATGAAATTCGATTCGAACAGCCCGAACTTCAGTATTTTTTAATCTATTGTATCTTACACTATAATGCTAAATATTATTCGCATGTGTACGTATTTCCACCACATTTATTCTGTTCCTATCAATATTCTTTCATTTCAAGGCTTCACTTCCATACGTCAAAGTGGACGCTAATATCCATTTGTGCAACGTTTTCGTGACTAAGAAATTGATTTATTAAAAAATACAGTACTTAGATAACCATTAACCTTGTTTCCTGTAACAACATATATTTAGATATCTTTCTCCATCTTTATATCTCTCGGAAGCATGTTTTCCTAATAGGAAAATTCCTTAACCTTCTCGAGCCTATATTCGGTGACATTGACGATATTTTTTCAAATGAATCGTGTTAGTATGTAACCTTTTAAAAAACTTTAAAATTAACATTTTTCAACAATAATTCGACTTGAGATATGTTGCATTTAATAAAAGACGAAACGAAAACCCCTTGTTGAAGAAATATTATTCGATTTATTATGAGTTATAATGATACAGATTATAACGAAAATTAATAATTAATAACCGGTTAATTTTAATGGAAATTGAAAATTGTAAGTGGGCCATTTAAAAGATACGCCATAAGGTGGTTACGAAATTATACTTTTAAACTTATTCGAGAATTGGTCTATTCAGTTATCAAAAAATATACTACCAGCCCCGACTCACTTCAATAAAGGTTCAAAAGTTTCCGGCCTGAGAGCGTGTATGGAAAGTATGGTTGGATCAAGATAATTATATTTTGAAAGAAGGAAACATAGTCTGGCGCTCTGTCCTCAATGTCTACCCTGACAGGGAAATGGTATGTATGTATAAATAAAACAGAACCCAAAACTGGAAAAAGTATATAAAAACGTTAAGGGTTCAATAATGTGCAACATGTCGAATATATTATTTTTTAGTCTTATAGCAGGAATGTTACAGTTAATGAAAAAAAGTAGAAATATTTTATCAAATTTTCAATCCAAAATAAATAATAATATCGTTACTTCAAAGCATTGAAACGCTTTACACAACTTGTAGCATCTTTGTCCAACGCCTGAGTAGAATTAATTCTAGCAACTTTCGTAATAGTTATTAAAAATTGCAATAAGTCTTGTTATAATGCAGTTACTTTTCCGAACGTGTATAGATAAAAGTCATACAAGAACTAGCCACCGGAAGACATTATGATTTGAGATCTTGCGGATACACGTTGTGCAAAAACAAAGCATGCAATGTATCTTGATATATTATCAACTAATGATGAATAAAAAATAGCTCATGGAAGAACTAAAGACGCAAAAGCGTCGATTTACATGAGCTTTGTTCATTTTGAATTATTTCTCGTGAATTGTATTATTAATATATCCATTTGTTTTAAATTCTTGTTGTAAAATTTGTTGTTTAAATATATAATATTAACAATTAAATTGATATTCAAATATTGATTTATTTTCTTATTAAGAGTTTCTACTACGACAGTTGCATAATAATACTAACAATAAAAGGGCAATTTATCTGGCGATATTTAGAAAGCAGTCTCCTAAAGGGCGCTCTAACTCAGGAATCGAAACCACGAAAGATTAAAGAATTACAAAAAGTTAAATTAATTTAATTAAACGATAAGAAGGTAGCGGCTGCGGCCATACGGTTGGGTTCTTCCCCGTATCTGTATATGTTTAGAAAAACATATTTGGTAAGAGAACCGCAGAAAATTTAAAAACGGAAGACGAACTACATATACTTTTTTTGTAGATTTCCGATATATGATAGTAACACATTCGGCTCAAAGTGGAGTGTAGTGTATGTATGTATTTATGTAGTGTTCATACAATCACACATTTTTATAAGACCTCCCAAAAAAGTCTTAACTTATCCTAAAGCGTTGTCTTCAAATGCTTGCTGAGTTAGAGCGCCCTTGAAGAGAGTTTCTAAACGGTGCCATATAAATTTTTATTTTATTATTTTTATTCTTAAAGCTGCACACCTCACCCATATATATAATACTTATGTGGAAACCATTAGACGCCACGTGACCAACAACTTTTTTTAATGATTTATTATAATAAATTATTTGCAACCTGTCATAACCTTGTTTTTTTCCCAGATTTCTCAAAATTCTGATTTATTTTTATATTTTAGCATCTTGTAAAGTTGTGGACGACATTAAGTTTTTATTGTGCTTAAACTATGAATATCTTTCTTTTAATTTTTATATTATAATGTTGTTTGTATGTAAGAATACTTTTCTTTCCGCATAATTGTCAAGAATGAGACTCGGTGTGGTGCGGTGCGGGATGTCGTCTTGAGACGATCCCGTATCCTATTAATAATTATGTGTATTGTTAAATTTTTGCATACTTATGTGTTATTCGAATTATTTTATGGTGTTAATGTATCTTTTTATTTGGTTTTAATATAATTGTTTTAAATATTTTTCTTTGTAATGAATGAAACACTACTTATATCTTTTTTAATCTCGTTGTAAGGTGCATTGTACCGTTGATGAAATAAGTAAACAAATAATACCCCGCTCTATTGGTTTTATGACTAGATGGTGGAATATGATATCGTTCCTATGACTAGATTGTGGAATATGATATCATTCCTATGACTATGATAGATGGTGGAATATGATATCGTTCCTATGACTAAATAGTGGAATATGATATCGTTCCTATGACTAGATGGTGGAATATGATATCGTTCCTATGACTAGATGGTGGAATATGATATCGTTCCTATGACTAGATGGTGGAATATGATATCGTTCTTATGACTAGATGGTGGAATATGAGATTAGGTACTTCCCCGCATCTGCATTTGTTTAAAAAAACACATTTGATAAGAAAGCCGAAGAAAAATTACCAAAGGAAGATGAACTACATAAAACCTTCCAAGATATTCCGATATATCATAGTAACACATTCAGCATTAGAAATCTACGAGTATAAATATATATTCGTATACATACGACGAAGCATATAACATAAAATAAAATCAATTGTTCAGAATAATATTTATTCCGAACTTGGTGTATCATTGAGAAAACTTGGATAGCATCCAGAATAACATATCGTCTCTAATGTCAAGGAAATGGGGGTTGAATTGCATAATACACCACAAAAGATTTACAATTTATTATTTTTATGACGTTCTCTAAATGCCTAATGATTTAGCTTTTTTTAACCCAATATTTTGTGATGAATTAAAATGAGTTTAACTTACATAATACGAGTACATCACAAACGATTGTCAATTTATTATTTTTAATACATTTTCTAAATTTCTAATGATTTGGCTTCTTTAAACTCAATATGTTGTGGTAACAGGTTAGTCAAAAAGTTTTGAAAGCGACATCTATGGAGCAGTAGAAAACCAAAATTTCTACGCCATTTTAATATTTCATCTTTTATAAGAACGTACTCAAAATTTCATTTCGATCTGTCAATTCATTCTTTGTTTACAAGCCATTTGAAGTTGACGTGTCAGTGTATTTTTTAACAATGGAAAAATCCGAATATCGTGCAGTGATTAAATTCTTTGTTTTGGAAGGTTTATCAGCTACTCAGATCCATGCAAAGATGGTGAAAGTATTAAAGAAGTCTTCTCCTTCATTTCCAACCGTTCACCGATGGGTTTTGGAGTTTAAGCGTGGCCATACAAGCGTTGAAGACGATCCACGCTCAGGACGTCCAAAAAGTGCATCAACACCAGAAATCATAGCGAAAATACAGGATATGGTTTTGGAAGATCATCGATCGACTGTGGATGTGATAGCTGACACCATAGGCATCTCACATGGAACAACATGGCATATTTTGGCTGAAGTTTTGGGTTTCAAAAAACTGTGTGCACAATGGGTGCCGCATTTGCTAACAATGCAACAAAAACACGGTTCGAATGCGACTTTCCAAAATCATTTTTCATCAAGACAATGCACCTGCTCACACAGCTCAAAAAACCATCGCGAAAATCAGTGAATTGGGGTACGAATTGTTGCAGCATCCACCCTATTCGCCAGATTTAGCTCCCTCTGACTTCTGGCTTTTCTCACACCTCAAAAAATTCCTTCGTGGAAAGCATTTTTCATCAAACGAAGAGGTTATAACCGTCGTAGAGGAGTATTTTGCAGGCCTTCCAGAAAGTCACTTCTGTGATGGGACAACAGAGTTAGAAGATCGTTGGACCAAGTGTATTGATCTTATGGGAGACTATACTGAGCAATAAAAGTGATTTCCCCCAAAAAAAAATGTATTTTCATTTCCGCTTTCAAACCTTTTTGACTAACCTAGATATTATGCAATTCAACACCAGAGGGGAAAGAGTTGAATTGCATAAGTCACCAAAAGAGATTTTCAATTTATTATTTTTATGACATTTTCTAATGCATGATTTAAAATCCCAGGGGGGAAAAGAGTAGAATTGCATAATACACGACAAAAGATTTTCAATTTATGATTTTATGACATTTTTAAAAAAACTCAATGATTAAATCTATTTAAACTCCAATATATATTTAGTTAATGAATATTTCATTGTATAACAATTTGTCAATCCTATTGCCAGGTGGCAATCTCTTGCAATCAACCAGATAAAGTAAATTTAAAAAGTTACATGGTCACAAATATTATTCAAATAAGTATTTACTTGTACAACATTAAAAAACAACATAAACATTAAAAATAAAACTGAGATATCATCAATCAAAGGAAACAAGGGATGGCGGAGCGGAAACTAATCGGGAATAAAACACGTCACATTACTAACTGGAAATTAATTTTTTTCAGACATGATAAATCATGCCAATGATAGATAGAGTCTTACTCTAGTTGGTAACTGGTTCCACAGTCACTGCATAGACAGTCAAAGATAACATAAAAACCGAAGGGCGGTGAACTGACAAAGCCAATAAACAATATCTGCTTGAGCGTAGTACAAGTCCATGATCGGAAAGACGCTGATAGTCTTCGGCGATAGTAAAGGGGGCGACGGGACAGTTAAGGATATTATACAATAGTGGCACGTGAATTTTGCATTTTTTTCTCACATTAAAGCAGATAAGCTCTTTCTTATATGAAGTGATACATAGTATTTTTTATGATCGGAAAGACGCTGATAATTTTCGGCGATAGTAAAGGGGGCGACGGGACAGTTAAGGATATTATACAATAGTGGCACGTAAATTTTGCATCTTTCTCTCACATTAAAGCAGTTAAGCTCCTTCTTATATGAAGTGATACATAGTATTTTTCATGATCGGAAAGACGCTGATAATTTTCGGCGATAGTAAAGGGGGCGACGGGACATTTAAGGATATTATACAATAGTGGCACGTGAATTTTGCGTCATTTTCTCACATAAAAGCAGTTAAGCTCTTTCTTATATGAAGTGATACATAGTATTTTTTAAGGTTAGAAATAAATCTCAGACAAATATTTCGAAGCAATACGTCTAACTTTTTCACCGTAATATCAAAATAATAGACGATGCACAGTTAAAAAACGAAAAAAAAAATCACGAGCAAATTTTGGTTTTAGGCAGGACAACACTAGAAGGGAATAAAAGCTGAAGAAGATACTTCGTTTTACTTAATTTATTTGGTCTCGCCTTGAGTGTTGCCCACTAAAACTCCTAGGTTTGTTACCTGTTTTATTTAATATTATGATAGAATCATTGAAAAATATTGGAGGAAGTAAGTCAGTTTATAAAATTCTAATGTTACGAACTGAAATTTTCCTTTTTAAGGATTCCTTTTTAAATATCAAAAATATTCATCGTGTGTCTGTGAATATGAAAGAAAAATATTTTTCCTTTCATATTCACAGACACACGACAAATATTTTTGATATTTAATAATTATGAAAATATTGTCCAAAAATCACAAAATATAAATTGAAAGCAGTTTAAACATAATTTTAATAAATTTTAAGATTTACCCTTCAAACATAATAAATGTATAAAGGTTATGATCATTGACCCTTCCACCAAGCGTATTGTATAACACTTTTGTTATATACAGTAAAACCTTGCGGGATCATTGCCATATAGCAATCTCTTCCAACCAACTAGAAAGAACCAAAAGATGCCATAAGTGAAAACCAGTCAGGAATATTTTTTTTTAAATCTGGATTTCCGACAGGAATCGAATCCGCCATCCTCGGATTAGAAAACAGACGTCATACCGACGACCTCCGTGGCCTAGTTGGTAAGACTCTTCCAGCTTGGAGGTTGCGGGTTCAAATCTAGTTGGATCCCAGATTTTAAAAAAAGAATTCCAGTCTGGCCTCTTCAACATCTTTCCGGTTTGTTGGAAGAAATTGCCACACGGCAATAAATCCGCCAGGTTGTAACGTATACAACGAAAGTGTAATAAAGATGATATCAAATAGGCTAAAGAGGTCGTATACGCGTAAACGACGAAGAAGACATATCGACAATTTAGTATTTTTGTAGGAAACGTAGAAAGTCAGAGAAATAGTAGAAATTGTATGGATGTGGAAGATCTAGCACTCTGTCCTCCCTACCGACCCCAACAGGGTGATGGTATGTATGTATTTGTATTGCATTAACACAATTCTGCAAACGTTACTTGTTAACAACGTTTTACTGCTGCAACAGTTTCTTTATCGTTATGTCTTGTAAATAAAATAATGTTCTGCAGATATAATTTACGCATTGGTGAATGGCGCAGAAAATAGAAAAGCAATATTTAAGTCGCAGAGCAGAGCGCCTTCCACATTATTTCCTGCAATCAATTTGAGACATGGAGGCGACACAGCGTGGCGTGTTGTGTTGCTTTTCATACCACAGAAGAGGTGGAGGGGCAGGGGTCGAGAGTTCTGAATCACGTTACACGATACTAACTTTATTTATTTACCCTTGACGTTCCATTTGACCTTATTAATATCCAAAATAAAGTGTAAATAATAAATATAGGAAAAAATAATGTTATATGATGGATGCTCCCTTGTGTCATCTGAATCTGAGTAGAACTTTGAGGTTGATTTAATAAATATAGGAAAATATAATATTATATGGTGAATGCTCCATTGTGTCATCTGAATCTGAGTAGAATTTTGAGGTTGATTTGATAAATATAGGAAAATATAATGTTCAATGATGAATGCTCCATTGTGTCATCTGAATCTGAGTAGAACTTTGAGGTTGATTTAATCTTCATCGAATACGTGGATTATTCCGAATCGATCCAATAAGGCGAGGTATTAGCATGACAGAGCTTTGCCGTGTCAAATCCTGTAGTGTTGAATGGTCTGCCTTTAAGTGTTAGATATATCGGTGACTTGTGCAGCTTTAGGAAGCACTTGAAGATAACCCTTTTAGGAGACTTGATGACAATCCTTTATCAATATTAGGGGTTTTGCCGTTGCCGGTCCTACGGCGTGGAATAGTCTGCTTTTAAGTGTTCGAGATATGGGTGGCGGTGCAGCTGTAAAAATCACTTGAAAACAACTCATTTTGGTCTTATCAAAATTTATGATTATATATGAGCACTAGACCATACACTACACTACAACTAAACCGAAACGTGTCCCTGTCACATATCGGAAGATCTAAAAATGCTTTTTTTGTAGTTCGTTTTCCTTTGGTGAGTTTTCTACAGTTTTCTTATCAAATATGATTTTCTAAACATATGTAGATGAGAGTAAGTACCTAATCTAATGGCCGCAGTCACTATCTTCATATCCGTACACTCAGCTTACATATATTTATTCTATATTTTTTGTTGTTTTATGTTTGTATTTTTATATATTTTTGTTTTTATTTTTATGATTATGTGCGGTACATTGTGGGATGAATATTTTTGGTTTGTCTGGAGTGATGAAGTGTGAGGAGTTTCATTTCGCTTGATGTATACATATGGTATGTAATTGAGTGTCACTGTTTGTCAGGTTGATGATAATGTGCAACGAGGGTTCATAAAATCGAAAATCGGAAAGAAGTATCGATTTATTTTTCATGCTATATGTCCTCAGTGAGATACAGGCAAAAGCCTAGTTTACTGGAGACACGACAAATGAAAGGCAACAAACCCAGATCCATTAAAATTGTGTATAAATTAAATAACCAATTGGTTTTTTTCGAAAATCATGTATATATCTTGTCATGTGTAAAATAAATAAATATTATTTCTTTATTTTACACCTATGAATCTTATTTTATAAATATTAATCCCAAGCTAGAGCGCCCGGGAAGAGTCTTACACGCAAAGGCATCTTTCATCTATAAGCTGACTTCCGCGACCTGGTTGGTAAGACGCTTGTCTCCCGACTCGAAGCTAGCGGGTTCGATTCCCGCTGGAACCCATTTTTTAAAAGGATTCTAGTCCTATTTTCACTAAAGGCCTTTTTAATATATTTCTGGTTGGTTGGAAGATATTGTCATATAGCAATAATCCCACCAGGTTGTACTGTATACAACGAAAGTGTAATACAATACAAGATGGCTGACAATCATATTCGATCACGGGGGATAGCATATTGTTGTAACTTTTTGTACTATCTCATATTTATGTCCTATCAGAATGATATCAGTTTTTTTCACTGTATACAACGAAAGTGTTATACGAGTATAGTACAAAGTCGATGGAGATTCAATGACTTATATATTTATACATTATTATTCACATATTACATTATTATTCACATATATGTTATTTATACACTATTATTCACATATATTTATACATTATTATTCACATATATGTTATTTATTCATTATTATTCCAGATGGTTATTCGTGTACAGTGATGAAATATGTACAGTAAAATTCCAAGAACGTGCACAAATCGATTCTTTTGAGATGTAATATTGGCGTCGGATACTCCAGGGGTTAAATGTAACGGTACGGTATCCTCAACTCGGATGAAACACGGGTTTCTTTACTGCACGGAAGCCGTCTTTCAAGACGAACAGAGGATATCAACAATATCTAGAAATTAAATCTATGGATGCATCAAGAAACACTGCGAGTCCTAAAAAGGGTCATAACATATGCATCGAAACTGAAGTGGAACAAAATATTTTATTATACAATGACGTCATCATCATCATCATCAGCCCGTCTCCGTCCAAAGTTGAACATAGGCCTCCCCTCTCCTCCTCCATTCCTCTCTTTCCTGGACACATCGTTTCCAGTTGCTCCCGGCCACTCTTCTAATGCAGTCTGACCACCGTGTCTTAGGACGGCCCACACTTCTTCCCTGTCTTGGGCCCCACACCAGCACTCTCTGGGTCCATCTATCATCTGTGCATCTGGCAATGAGTCCCGCCCAGTTCCACTTCTGAATGGCGATTCTTTCGGCGACATCAGCTACTTTGGTCTGCTGCCTTATCCATCCATTGGTTCTCCTATCCCTCAGAGAGATATTTAACATTCTTCTCTCCATGGCCCTCTGCGTCACCATGAGCTTGTGCATAATCTGTTTATTCAGCACCGATGTTTCCAGCCCATATGTTAGCACAGGAAGGACACAGGAGTCGAATACGGATTTTTAAAGATGTCTTGCGTATTTTGGAGATTTTAGAATAAAGGACAGCTTTCCAAATGCAGCCCAGGCTTGGCCTCGTCTTCTCTTAATTTCAGCATCTTGATTCTCCTTACCCAGTCTTGTTGTATGTCCCAGATATACATAAGAATGACGTGACGTAGTTACAACTAATTATTTGTATTACTCCTGTATAACAAGACTGAACAAATCAGGAAATCAGTATGGGCATTGTTTAAGCTTTCACATATATGACTTTAACTACTTTTAAAAGTTAAGACGTTGTTGATGTTACCGGAGCGAATCGGGTAAATTATATGAGTTTGCTTTTTCATTGTCTTGGGTTTGTAATATTCCGTTTTTTTTCTATAATATTGTGCAACACTGTTCATATGCCAATGTTGATTTAATTTTTTTTTTGCTATCAAAAAAATCATTTGACCGTTCAAATAAAAAAAAACTGTTAGGGACCATCAGCAGATGTTTTGATGAAGTATATTAAAATTGGAAATTAAAAACCCAAAAACTTATTTGGGATCACAACGTAGAAAGACTACCCCAAGCGTCGTGTTTTTCTATACCACACAAGAGGTTGAAGGCAGGGGTGGAAGGCTCTGAAATACATTACACGGTACGAACTTTATTTATACCCTTGAAGTTTCATTCGAGCTTATTAGTATTCAATTTGTTGAAACTTGGTAATTTACCGTACCTGCCGTAACGTTTTGCTAAAAAGTTTGTTAATAATGGTATGCAACTACGAATAACTGTATAATACGTATATTTAAGATACATTTTCAACTTTATAACACGTATGTTTGAGATACATTTTCAATAACCATGTAACACGAATGTTTGGGATACGTTTGCAATTGTATAACACGTACTCTTATGATACGTTTTCAATAACTGTATAATACGTATGTTTGAGATACATTTTAAATAACCATATAACACGTACGTTTCAGAAACGTTTTCAATTGTATAACACGTATTTTTATGATACATTTTCAATAACTGTATAATACGTATGTTCGAGATAAATTTTCAACCTTTTCAATTACAACCTTTCAAAATTTTTATCACATTACATTTTATTAGAAAAATAATGTACCATGACCAGACCATGGACTACATCACAAACAGCTGCCCAGTATGCTTTTCCTTGAAATGGATAGATGAGAGAAGATACACTGCATGTGATGGCCAAATACAGAAGAAAACCATTAAAAAAGATAAATTAGTTGAATATTACAATTTCATGTATTATATCTTTTATGTAAAATCCCAAACTGTTCCGCCGCCCTTCGAAATGAATTTGCGTTACGGTGAAGCAGAGATTGCCTTTTAGCATATCCAGTTCATCGCACCTTCTTTACATCGTTCTTTACTGTCCATGCCGTCAGACTCAGGAACCAGTTACCGGCTTCCGTTCGACACTTGGCTTGCTTCAAACAGCGACTTCAAAAATATTACATCTCTCTTCAATGACGAAATACGTTTCTCCATATCTCCTATTTTCTTGGCCTTTTCCATCTAGCTTCTCCTTGGAAATATTTTGCTTTTGCAAATATTTTATATGATATAACTGTTTTTTTAATTTTTTTAAATGTTTTAGGTATATTTAAATCAGTTTTTAATCTCTTAAAAAAACGTTGTAGTCTTTCATCTTTTCATCACCTTCGTTGGCTTGCTTCAAATAGCGACCTAAAAAATATTACGTCTCTATTTATCGACGAAATGTGGTTTACTTCAAAACTCCTATTGTCTTGTCCTTTTTCACCCTGCTTCTCCTTCGCTAAACTTTTGCAAATGTTTTATTGAACTGTTATTTTAATTTGTTTTTGAATTTTTATGTACGTTTAAATCAGTTTTTTGCTGTTTTGGAAATTTCATTGTAGTTTTTCACCCTGTTATTATTTCGAGGCGACGCATTAATTGCAATTTTATCTACAAGTCATTTTATCCGTTAAGACAGATAATTCATACAGGACAGCGATAGTTCTTAAGGAATTCATTCACGAAGTCTATTTTTTTTAAATCTTCCTGTATTTTTTATACATAAATTATCGCAGTCAGCACATCAAAGTTTATACGCACCACTGTTGCTAAGAATTCCATGTTTGTCTTTCCCGTTAAATATAAGTTTCTGGAGATATATAGTAGTGTAAAAAGCTTACTTTTTGTGACTTGGATTTTTTTTTGTTTCACACATTTTCTATCGCACATAATCACACATTTTCAATCGATGATGCCAAATTAATAATAATAGTAACGGAAATAAATTAGACAGAATAGAGACCCTAGAAATATCTAAGTCAGTGTATTGGGATGAACATCTGGCAAATAAATACGATCTTAAGATATCACTGGTGCTTGCTGCAGTTGTTTCCTGCCTCCCTTCACTTCACAATCCCCAACCCATTTTTATACCGTTGCAAGCGTGCATGTTGGTACCAGTTCGGTCTTGTTTTTGGACACTTTGAAACCAGTAGGGTTACAATACCGTTATATAAACTAGAATACTTGACTGGATAGTTTGACAAAGCAAATTACAATATTTACTCAAATATTTTTTTCGATTACATGAATATTTAGCATAATAATTTAAATTTAAAATAACGAAAAATTAAAAAAGTTATAATAGCTATAGTAAGAAAACGTGGATAAAAGTAATATTGTATTGTATCAATGGAAGAAACTTGGGAGTAAAACGGCAATGCGCGACGCCATTCATTTTATGATCAGCTGACATGCAGACATATCAGTGGCAGACGCCAAGCAAGGAAACATTCAAAATTTACGTAATTTTATGATACAAAATTATACAAGACAAAAACGGTTTAACTTTGTCAAATGTTCGTGTTAAATATACACATGTAAATAGATATTATCTACATTTTTATTGAATATATTCCACATTTTTACTGAACATATTATGATAATGCGCTATCATTATGTTATGGGGTGACAATGTATTACAGAATACGGAATAAAATATTAAGGGATAAATGTGAAATTTAGGTTGATGTGTTTATGGCATTTATTCGTCGCACGTGGCCAAACCATCTCAGAGTGTTCTGCTTCCTTTTACTCAACACATCATCCTTAAATTCACATTCATTCCTAATCACTTCATTCCGTTTTCTGTCATACATTGTCACACCATACATTATTCTCAGTGCACATATTTCTACAACATTTATACGACTCCTTTCAGTATTCTACGTTTCACTCCCATCGTCGTCGTTGCTGGGCCTCGTAGTCGAAGACCCCCTCGCCATTCCAACGTTAATTTATTTGGAAAGCGCAGCTATGCTGTGGAGTTTTTATTTTTTTAAGTAAGTAATCCGTTGCACACCAACAAACTCACCGGCTAAACTGCTGTTCTGGATCTGACGGCACACCGAAGTTAGACGATCGGAGCACGCTGGCATACTTTTAATTTTTTCTCTTTAATGAAATAATAGATATGACCGAAGTCATATGTATCTTTATACCCCGAATACTAGGCGGAAAATTTCTGTGTCATTTGTGGGGAGTAGCGCAGTGCGGGGATCGAACCGACAGAACCGTACAGAAGTCGAGTCAGTGTCTTTACGCGCGACCATGCATCTCGGAGCACAAAGGCATGTTTTTTTTTGTTTCACTCTCACACTCCAACGTTAGTACTAAAATACTGTTGTAGACTCAAGGATTTTGATATTGTTCGGTTTGTGTAAATACATGGTGTCTTAAAAGTCACCTTATTTTATATATAATGAAAATCATGGGTTATTTCCCTTTGTTAATATATCTTCTGAAGAATAAAATAAAATTATGAAAAATCTGACATATCATGAGATTTTTAAATTCCTAGGTGCCTTTGGGACACCTGTATATGTTTAGTGCTTCATTGACTTTGTTTCTTTCGCAACCCTCTGTTCAATATCCCTCATAGTTCTTCCAAGATATGAGAAAATACTACCCAAATATTAGAATTCCTAAACCTGCTGTAAGTTTTCACTGATCACAAACATATAACGCATTTATTTTTTCTTTCACAATATTTTATCAACATGATTTTGAATTTCGCTATACTCGTATTCATTCTCACATCTCTCCAAAATAATTTTGATATTAAATGTAATTATTGTATTTTATTATGTAAAGAAATTTGAAGAAAAAATTGTTTATTATTGTAAATCATCGTATTATGTAAAGGTCTATTGTCATCTATTAACATTATTTCTTCCTTCCTAGTGTCATGTCAGATCCCCCCTACGTTGACTATCACCTGAGAGAAAGCATCTTTGCCCCCGACAGCCCTAAAAAGATCCCGAACGCTCCTTATACCAGTCAAATCACGTATATTGCGGAGCCAGGAGATTTGCCTCCTGCCAACCCCTCTTCGACCCTTTATTTTGCCTTGGATATCAGGTGCAGTAATTTGTACTTTTCTCCTCTAAGTACATGACCCAAATAGGACACCTTTCGGATTTTAATATTAGCAACTCTCTATCAACTTTGGCTCTTTGAAGAACTTTTGTGTTGCTGACCATATCCGTCCAGGGTATCCGTAGCATTTTTCGGTGTATCCACATTTCGAATTCTTCTAGTCGGTTCATACTACCAAATTTGAGGGTCCATGATTCCACTTTAATATAATAACACTGACCAAACGTAGCATTTGATTAACCGTTGTCGAAGTTTCAAATTTAGATTTTCATCGCAAAATACGCTTCTCATTTTATTAAAAGCCGCACGAGATGTTTCAATTCTGCACTTGACTTCGGTTTTTGGGTCGAGATCTTCCACTAGGATACTTCCGAGGTATTTAATTTTTTTCTCAGTATAAGACGTGCTCATGCGTGATCCTACCGGCCAAACGCCATGAATTTAGTTTAATTAATTAACATTACAACATATCTAATGTTTAAGGGTTGATTCTCTTCAGGTAGCTTTTTCTTTCTCGAATTGTAATATACATACTAAACGACCTTCATGGCTTTGCTTCGATAACCGATAAATAAAAAATAAATCGGTACCAGTCTGGTAAAACGTTCGCCTAGTAGCAACACACACGCAAGCGCCGAGTACGAGTGGTGCTGCCTCTTCACGTGCGTTAATGTTGCCAACACGTGTAATGACGAACTGCGAGTGTCATACCTACTTCAGTGATTGTAAACCCGAAGGCTCGATTACTGCAGTTTCAAGACAATATTGTCTCCCGGCCACGTTCGTCAATATTTTTGAGAATCTCCAGATTCGATATGTTGAAGGGCACCATACAAAATAACAAAAAAAAATATACTCGTATCTGTCTAGCCTTCGTTCAATGTCGTTAAAATAGTTTTTATTTTACGTGTGGAAAAATACTCAAAAGAGCCGAATCAATTCTGTAGAAATAAGTACACTTAGAACAATACATGAAATGACAATGTATGAAAGAATACGGAATGAAGTGATAAGGAATGAGTGTGAACTTAAAGCTGTGTTCAGTCAAATGAAGAACACTGAGATGTTTGGGGTACGTGGTATGAATGAATGAAGAAAAACTATAATAATAAAACAAATATACAGTATAAATGTGAGCGGAGGGACTGGCAAAGAAAGATCAAGGAAGGTATGGTTGGATCAAGTGAATGATATTTTGAAAGAAGGAAAAGTATGAAGAGAAATTGTAGGAGCTGTATGAGACAATGTATGAATGCGGAAGAATCAAGATAAGAAAGATTGATTGGATCTCTGTCTATTCTGTCTATCTACTAGTATATATCATATGTTGACTTTTGAAATAAAATACAAATTATTTAATACCGCATAATAACAGCGCAAAATGAAGGTATACTTTTAATATTTTCATTTTAGTGAATTTAACAGTGAACAACATTATCAATATTAATGATGAAATAACACCAGATAATATTTGACAAGTTTATGCCCCCATCTCAAAAGAGAACCATTACAGAAAAGCATTATTCATATAAAAGGTGGAAAATAAAATGGAAGACCCATGTCTAGTGTTGCAGGAGGGACAGTCAAATCGAGAGAATGAAATTCATCGTAAACACGCGAGAGGAGATTATCGCTTAAATTTAAAATTGATGCAGTGTTCAGTTTAATGTAAAAGCACTGTAACTTTAAAAAAGATAATATCAATACAACTTGGGAATATATAACACTTGAAAAGGCTTTGTTTACAAAACCATTTTAAAATTTATTACGTAGTTGATATCGAATAATTTCACTTTCTTCTGAAATGAAAAATCGTTAATTTATGCACCCAAGTGAACGCGTGACATTAGACTGCAAAAATACAGCAAATATAATATGCAAGTACGCAATATTGTCAACTTCTTAAAAATATAATTGTGCAATAAATTATTTTTGTACATACTCATATACTGAAAAAGAGTCATAACTTACCATATCACACTGACCACCAGTTTCGTCATAAATTAGATTACTGCACTCATCCATCACTCAGTGTTGTTGGCCTGTGGATGAGGCTCCCGTTGGGAGGAAGCAGCACGGGCCTCTGGTCTTCAGCAATGGTCAAAAGTCACCACCACTCCCTTGTTACAGCCACAGCCAAGTTTCTCTACTCCATGACCGCCAAGAGAAGACGACAAAACGACCACTCGATTAAACGACACTGTAGTACGACAGCACGAAAATACAAAAAAATAACCAAAAAACACGGTTAACTGCAATTCACGATGAATCTTTAAACTGATATGCAATACAGCGAACGTACTCGGACGCAGATTCTTAGCGAAATGTTATGATGTAGAAATGCAGTCTGTCAAAATGAAGATTGTCCACTTCTTGCAAATATGTTTTCTTCCTTGAATGATTCTACGTTTTTGGTCAAGTGATTAGAAATATATTATGTGGTTGCTGGAATTGTAGATTTAAATAGATTTTTGGTGTTGAGTTTGTTGCCGACGCATTTGTTATGGCTGGAGCGATACGACTGAGCCGGGAGGGCTGATGCGGAGGGCGGGGAGAGGACGAGGGGTTGCAGAAAGATCGATCCGCCCCTGGCGCCTGCGTTTTCACTAACCCTTATTACGGCGCACTATTTGAAAAGTGTTTTTCGCATGTTTTTCTCGATGTGTAAATTTGTGGGTTTATTTACACACTCGTATATAAAGAAAATTATATGATTTCAAATTGGAACATTTGCTGCAATTGATCCTGTGACAAAACAGATTATTGAAAATTACATAATACTTCTAATTTATCTACAGTACTCGTACATGCTTGAAAAATAAGCCCATAAGACTAAAAACGAAAACAAACATAAATCGGTAAAAATAGTCTATCTTTAACTTAACAAATTTATTAAATTAATTACAGAAATAAAATGCAATCAAACTGTAAAATTGCCATTATTAGTTTAAAATATTATCAATATCCGGTCTTATAAGATTTTTTTTCTCTAGGTTTTTAATTCTAGTGAATTCCACTTGAATTATTATAATGATTATAATTTTATTGATTGAGAATTAATTTATATAATAAGGTGCATGGCTGCGCGGTAACGCACTGGATTTCCATACGGAAGGTCGCCGGTTCGAACCCCACGCTGTGCTACTCCCCTCAAATGACACAGACTTTTTTTCTGCTTAGTATTCGGGGGTATACTTGTGACTTCGGTCATATCTATTATTTTAAAAAAAATATAACAATAATCATACATACGAGTCATATATTGAGCCGTTTTCCTGTCAAGGTGGACAGCGAAAACAAAGTGAAATACCGTTATATCACAACATTCATCTTTAACATTCTCCACACTCATACATTTTCTCACACAACTCTTTCAGTTTTTCTGATTTATTTATACAATTTAGTCAGTCATTTGGTTAGTCAGTCTTTCATCTCTTATTATTTCTACATGACCAAAACATATACGACTGATATTCTTGATTCTGTTTATTACACCAGTCCCTAGTTCACATAATTATCAAAAACAAAATATTGAAATAATTTTTTTTTTAAAAGTAGTGACTGCTGGATACGAACCAAAAATCCAAACAAACTTTGCTATAATATGTTAATTTTTGTAGACCACGCGCTAATTTATTTCATCCACGATCGATAGCAACTTCAAAATGATTGATATTCAACAAAAATATAAATTGTATGCATCATATATCATATGTTATATAGCAGGAAAATTTAAATCTACAGAACAATGACTGGTGGGTACTAATCTTCTTTCTCTTAGGTTAGACCTGTGGTATGTTATCTTGATATGTTGACGCTCAACATTCCGTCAACCCCTTTGAAGGTTTTTCTGGAGGGACGAGTGCCAGCTGGTATTTTGTGCATTGCCGCGTAGGGAACCTAATGTTATTCCTTCTTTTCTCTTCTCGTCTTCTGCGGTTTTCGTGCCCCTTCATAATATGTTCTACTTCACATATTATATTTCTCGGTGTCTAACTGTTCTCTAAGTGTTTGCCTGCAAAGGCTTTGTAGGTTTTCATTTTATTAGTTCTGAGAATACTGATTATTTTTATTTAATCTGCTCAAGACTCTATTTCATTAGTCGTGATTGCCATCGCACATGCTTGGTAAATGTTGACCTTATAGTGTGTTCTCATGTATTTTTTTCCATTCCACATATTTTAGGCGTTCTGAGACAGCAGAAGCTTTATGTACTTGGTCTCTTATTCATGTGTGGAGATCATTGTAACAGTACAAATTGATACCTGGATATTTAAATTCCATCACTTGTTCCATAGGTATCTCATTAATCGAAATTTGGCATCTCATTGGATTTTTTGAGAATGTTAAATCATTTAGTTTTTATACAGATATGGCCAAATTATATTTATGTGGTGAAAGACAAAACATACTGTATCGTCAGCATAGCAATTATACTTATTAAGTTATCCCCCATTCTGTAGCCCAGCCTAAGGAAAACGTACTATTCAACTCAGCGAAAGACAAAACATGTTCTATCGTCAGCAAAGCAATTATACTTATTAAGTTGTCCCCCATTCTGTAGCCCAGCCTAAGGAAAACGTACTATTCAACTCAGCAAAAGACAAAACATGTTCTATCGTCAGCAAAGCAATTATACTTATTAAGTTGTACCCCATTCTGTAGTCCAGCCTAAGGAAAACGTACTATTCAACTCAGCGAAATACAAAACATGTTCTATCGTCAGCCAAGCAATTATACTTATTAAGTTGTCCCCCATTCTGTAGCCCAGCCCAAGGAAAACGTACAATTCAACTCAGCGAAAGAAATAAACATATGCCAATGTTCTATTAATATATTGATAAACTGTATGATTAGAATGATTGAAGATGGTGTAACCAAATAATGATAATCAAATAAATTAATCGGATTCACCAGGAACTCCTTGCAACTGTGATCACTCATTAACAATGCAGATAAAAAGATGGACTAAACAGTCGAGACGACCGTGACGAAGCAAAAAAGGGCATCTCCGTCCTCCTAACGAGTCTTTAAAACAATATAATCAATTCGTCTTGAGCGGTCCCACAGTTCTTACGAGTCAAGTGAATCAAATAAATACGCGTACAGTCAGATGCAATGATATATCTTCGGAATTAACGAAATGTGGTCTAATTGGTAAGACGCCGCTTGACTTATAACCGGGGATTTTGGGTTTGGTTCCCAAAAATATGGTACCCAAAAAAAAAAAAAAGGGTCATAGTTGGGCCTTCTTCAGTTTCCATCCTGGGGATTGGTTAGCGGCCAATCCCTGCATCTCCTCTCCTCCTCCACTCCGCTCGGTCTTCAGCAATCTTCTTGAGCTCTGTATAGGAGCTGCAGCCCATATCGTGGCATATTTACTCCAGATACTCTCGGCGAAGACGCCCTCTGCCAATCGATCCATCAATCATTCTCTTCAGTATATTGCGCAGGAGATTTTCATATCGCAGCATATGACCCATCCATTCTGCACGCCTTTCCAATATGGTGTTTGACAGGTGCCTGGTTTCTTCGATCCTGCTGAGAACCTCGTCATTTGTAATGTGGTCTCTCCAGGAAATCCTTAGGATTCGTCTATAGGTCCACATCTCGAAGGCCTCCAATCTTTTTCGATCTCTTTCGCCTATGCACCATGTCTCGCAACCATACATAAATACTCCACATATATTTTTTGACCAATTGCTTGCGGAGCTTTATTTAGGTTAATTACTATAGTTAGGTAGTAAATAAAAATAACATTTGAATAAAAGTAACAAAAATTAAAATAAAAGATAAAAAGTAAAGCAGGAATGAGGATGGGAAGAGGTGCGTAATCGCGCGGTAACGCACTGGACTTCCGTGCTGATGGTCGTCGGTTCGAGTTCCACGCTACGAGCTGTTCTGTGACCTCTCGAATGGCAGAGGCAGTTTTTCCGCCTAGTATTTGGGGATATAAGGATACTTATGAATTCAATCATATCTATTAATTTAAAAAAATGTTTTTAACAAATGACAATGTTTTTAAACCTCTACAGTATTAATGCCTTAACTATAAATAATATATCTTATACATTTTGTAATTTGTTGTACACAGTTTTTCCGCTCAACATAACAGAATAACCCTACCGGTTTCAAGGTTTTCACTTCATCATCAGGGGAGCACAAACATCTTACATGTACTCCCTTGATGATGACGTAAAAAACTTTAAACCGGTAGGGTTGTACCATTATATTAAATGGAATAAACAGTGTTTGATTTATCCAATTACAAAAATAAATATCTTAAATTTACGACCATTAATATTTATTAACGCATCTAACTGTGCGTACTGTAATTTCAGTTCTCACAACGCATACTTAAAGACAGATTGTGTCCGATTAGGAACACCGAGTGATTAAAAGTCTCGGATGATGTCATTGTGTTTCCGTTCCTAGTTCTTTTGGTGATGAAAATGATTGTGCTGTCGCTAGTGCCGGTACTGGTGGAAGCTTCCGCTGGAGACAATTAACGATGTTGTGCTATTAATTAGAAACACGCTATAAAAAGAGACGTCTTTTGATAGCTGGAGATTAAGCAGTTAATAATATTGTTGGTCGCAAGTTATGTTGGAATTTTAAAATGTTCGTGAGAGATATTCTTTTGAAAGAATTTGTGAAATCTTAATTTATGCTAAGAAGATAATTGATATAGGAGTCTCAGTATTTACTTCTCAATTAATCCTCAGAGATGAGGACGTGTTCAAGAGTTTGGTCGGTGAAAAATACTGTCTTATACATCATCAATCGAACATTCGGATTAAGTTCCGCACTTTCCATCATCTAGCGTATTTATACTATCACACGTCAAAATATGGAAATAGCCTTGTAGACAAACTCTTTATCAGATAAACCTTTTTTTTTTAGTTTTATGTTAAAAACCAGCGTTTTATCAACTATAGATGAATTAATCAACCGATCAAGAAAATATTAGCAGCAGGTAATAGAGTGAATTGTGGTTATATCATACATTTACCGATCGGAGAATTTCAAAACTCATAATGGAATTTTGGTTTAAATCTTTGGATATGCAAGTGAAACTTGAACGAGGCAAAACAACGAGGAAAATATGACAAATGCAGTGCAAATCATAGCGTAGCGTATATTGTATAGAAAAAACAATGGATGATAGAATAGGACATGAGGAACTTTAAAAAAATATAAATTATGACGTGCTTAAGATGAAGAAGAGAACAATGTATACACATACAGGTAGCATAGAATGTATTTTTGGGAAGACCTAGAAATATGACGTGCTTAAGATGAAGAAGAGAACAATGTATACACATACAAGTAGCATAGAATGTATTTTTGGGAAGACCTAGAAATATGACGTGCTTAAGATGAAGAAGAGAACAATGTATACACATACAAGTAGCATAGAATGTATTTTTGGGAAGACCTAGAAATATGACGTGCTTAAGATGAAGAAGAGAACAATGTATACACATACAAGTAGCATAGAATGTATTTTTGGGAAGACCTAGAAATATGACGTGCTTAAGATGAAGAAGAGAACAATGTATACACATACAAGTAGCATAGAATGTATTTTTGGGAAGACCTAGAAATATGACGTGCTTAAGATGAAGAAGAGAACAATGTATACACATACAAGTAGCATAGAATGTATTTTTGGGAAGACCTAGAAATATGACGTGCTTAAGATGAAGAAGAGAACAATGTATACACATACAAGTAGCATAGAATGTATTTTTGGGAAGACCTAGAAATAATACGTGCTTAAGATGAAGAAAAGAACAATGTATACACATACAAGTAGCATAGAATGTATTTTTGGGAGGACCTAGAAAAAAGTGAAAAAATCTAAAAAGAGAAGAGTAAAAAACATTTATAATAGGATAGTATTCATGACGAGCTACGGACGTGGCTTAAGTAAAAGATATATCAAGAATATAATGAAATAGAAATATTTTCTCTCTGCTTACCGTAACAGGAACATGGCGTAGTATGTATATACCTGAATTTCTTTAACTTAAACTATTTGATTTTATATTTCTTAAGGTGTTTAAAAAAACAATTTAAAAATGAAGATGTAAAGAGACTTTTACTATATATTTCAGACCATTATTATTCAATTTCTGAGATAAAACACTTTAGATAGACTCGCGTAATGGTTTTCTTAAACACACAATTCCCTCGGGATATTTACCAAGCCCAGTGTAAAGGAAATTGTAACAATTCAGCAAGGGAGTATAAAACCTTAATAATAATATAAAACCTTACAAGACAAAGGCTAATTTTCGCAATATATCGGATAATTCATTTCCGTGTCCGGACCATCAATTATGCCACGTGTTTCCAGCAGGAGGCAACAGAGATCGTTCTATCATTCGCATCAATCAGGTCCTGAGCATGTAATGCCAATGTTTGTACATCAAACCAATATATAGGATAAACACGAGCTATCGGGAAAATCTATTAATAAAACCTTTTTGAGAAATAACTCAATTCGTTACTTGGATAGCTACTTTTCGCGGATAAAACATCGATAAAGACGTCACGCCGAAAAGTATTGACGTTTACAATTTATTTATTTATTTTACATGACACGTATATGTAATGTGTATGTATGAAATATTAAAGACAACTTCCGTGGCCTAGTTAGTAATATGCTTGTCTCCTGACCCGAGGGTTGCGGGTTCGAATCCCGCTGGAAAACTTAAAAAAAAAGGATTCCAATCTGGTTTTCACTTAAAGCCTCTTGAACATCTTTCTGGTAGGTTTGTAAAATATTGTCACATGGCAATAAGCCCACCAGGTTGTGCTATATACAACGAGAGTATAATACGAGTACAATACAGTTACATAAAAAAACAAACGATACAAAAACAAGACATTTGAAGTGCAAATAGAAAATTATATACATGTCCGTCATTTTTCGTAATCCCATAAAACTAAGCACTTGCCTGTATCTTATTGAGGATATTTGAATATGAAAAAAGATTGATACTTTTTACCGATTTTTGTTTTTATTTTTTTAAATTGAAAAAAAAAACGCTTTTGGATGAACGTCAATAAACAGACACATAATAATATTTTGCTACATTTAGTAGAATAATCTACATATTAGACAAACGATTCCATTCGATTCGATACAAACGCTACTTTGGTGTTTTTTTCTAGCTGGCAATACAGTGTACACTACTTGTATCGCTTAGCGTAACATAATTAAGAATAATTTCTTTATATAAAAAGATGACGATTATGAATAATGCTTGATATTAAAAAAATAAGTTGATAAGAGCTACTATGATCAGTCACGATTAGCTACGGCTATATTGCAAGACAAAAATGGGCATGCATGAGAAGCATAGCACAGCGCGACGAAGGTCGTGTTGACAGTGGGTTACCAAGAATTACTATGCAAATACTGAAATATTTCGATGGTTTCATTATTGCGGATTTCGAGTTACAGCGGTTGACATTTTCCTAATTTTAATATATCATTCTAATAAGCATGAAAGGTACTGCGTTGTTATAGCGACATATATGTTACAAGAAAAATGGAATTTATATTAGTGACTTCACCGCGTAGACACACTTCTTGAGGGGTGCGTTATCGGTCATGCGTGTTAGTATTTTTAGAAAAAAATGCATTAAATTTCTTGGTGTCTATCTTGATAGTAAACTCTCCTTCGATAGACAAATAGATTACACTGTTTCTTCGTTCTTCTATAATCTAAGAGAGTTAAAATATGTCCATCGATGTCTTCCAACAAAGTAAATAAAAACTATCATAAATTACTTTGTTGTATTGCGTCTGGATAGTTCCTTCCTTCCGTGGTTGCAGTCCTAAGACTGGTTTGCAGCAATTTGAACTCTTCTCCTCCATTCCCCCCTGTCCTGTGCGGCTCTCTTTAAGTCTGTATATGTTGAGCAGCGCAC
This sequence comes from Odontocerum albicorne, assembly GCA_949825065.1. NCBI lineage: Eukaryota > Metazoa > Arthropoda > Insecta > Trichoptera > Odontoceridae > Odontocerum > Odontocerum albicorne. The sequence continues at coordinate 36,814,649 of OX463846.1, forward strand.
GTCCACCAACAGGTCCTCCAGGTACTCTCGGCGTGGGCGTCCCCTAGAGTTTGTCCCCTCGGTCATACCCTCCATTATGGATAGTTGTAATTATATTTATTCTGGTCTGCTTGATTCATTAAATTCTCGAGTTCAGTCTGTTTTCAATGCAGCTGCTACGTTGATATATAATAATAAAAGGTAGTCATACATATTGTCATATAAGTCCGCTTCTAAAAAAATCTATAATGACTCAGGTATCGCGGACGGATTGAGTTAAGACTTTGTCCTTTTATACTCGTATTTCAGTATCTAAATGGGATGTCTCGACGTAGTTAAAACTAATTATTTGTATAACGCCTGCATAACAAAACAACACAGATCTAATATTGGATTTTTCTATTATGAAACACTGTATACATGTCAATATTGTTTTTTTTTATCAATTAAACATGTTGTTGAATAAACAATTTAGGCTGTTCTATATAATCTATAAATAAATAATTATAGATAAAACAACCTAAGTTTTTGCATGTAATAAAACTACATTAATAAGATCTTTTTAAATGAGAAACGAAATGTTTTATGATTTTCAAATTTCGAAACAAAAATTATTTCAATGATCTCTGTTAATAATGTAGAGCATGAAATAAAATTGAGCTGACAAAAAAAAATCGGAGAAGAAATTATATTGAGTGATTCATCCAGAAAAATTATATTGAGTGATTCATCTAGATTTTTTTTTAATTTATCCAGAAAAATAAACATTAGTACTCGTAAGTTTATGGCAAGCAATTTACTTTGTAAATATTTTATTTATTTATTTATTTTACACATGACAAGAAATATACACCATTTGTGAAAAAACAACAGGTAATTTAATTTGGACACAAAATTTTTATGGATCTGGGTTTGTTCCCTTTCATTTGTCGTGTCCCCAGTAAACTAGGCTTTTGCCTGTATCGCACTGAGGACATATATGTTAGAATGAAAAAATAATTTGATACATCTTTCCGATTTTTGAATTTATAAAACTCCGTTACAAATTCTCATCAACCTGACAAACAGTGACACTCAATTACAAATGTATACTCGTACATCACGCGAAATCAAACTCCTCTCACTTCATCACTCCAGATAGACCAAAAACATTCACCCCACAATGTACCGCACGTAATCATAAAAGTAAAAAAACTAAAATTTAACAATAATACTCGTATGTACAATTAAAAACACCACCCTCAACAACTCACACAAACATTTTCCACAAGTCATTCCTCTTGCAAGTCCAATATACTCGGATATTATGTAATTACATATACTCGTATACCACTAAGGTTCAAACTTTCCGATCTGACCAAGTTAGAATGCGTATGGACAGATATCACCCCGGTCACACCCAAGCATGGTCATGCGATGTTACACTTAAAATTTAATACATCTTCCTTCAGTAGTATGCACAAGTTATTTCGTTAGATTCTGAAATATTAAAAACTTGAATATTTCGCGGTCTTCAAGTTTCTTTCAAAAGGAAAAGTTCGGCAGAAATAAACGATATTTAGATTCTGCCTACGAAGAATCATCTACGGCATATTCTGCCTACGAATAATCATCTACGGCATATTCTGCCTACGAAAAATCATCTAGGCATATTCTGCCTACGAAGAATCATCTACGGCATATTCTAGAGCACGCCAAATGTTTTTCAGCTCATAAGTCTTGTACACGAAAATTATATTACATAAAAATAAAATAAGCAGTTGTATTATATTATACTACACTTTCGTTGTATACAGTACAACCTGGCGAGCTTATTGTATGTGGTAATCTCTTCCAACCAACCAGAAAAATGTTAAAGATACCTTAAGTGAGAATCAGACTAGAATCCTTTTTTAAAAGATCTGGGTTCCAGCGGGATTTGAACCCGTAATCTCCGGGTCGGCAGACAGGCGTCTTACCAACTAGGCCATGGAGGTCGTCACGAAGGCAGTTAATATAATTAAAAACACAAAGAACATGTGCAAACAAAATATGAAGATAAATGTGAAACAAGAAAACTTTATAAAATATTTTAAATAAAATCATGCATATTATGTGCTATTCATCGAGTGGGTTAGCTTTCTTTATTTAAATGCGTTAATACTAAGTAACTGTCTACTTTACTAAGTGAAATGGGTTGCTGGCTTGCCCTGCATTATTTAAATGCGTTAATACTAAGTAACTGTCTACTTTACTAAGTGAAATGGGTTGCTGGCTTGCCCTGCATTATTTAAATGCGTTAATACTAAGTAACTGTCCACTTTACCAAGTGAAATGGGTTGCTGGCTTGCCCTGCATTATTTAAATGCGTTAATACTAAGTAACTGTCCACTTTACCAAGTGAAATGGGTTGCTGGCTTGCCCTGCATTATTTAAATGCGTTAATACTAAGTAACTGTCCACTTTACCAAGTGAAATGGGTTGCTGGCTTGCCCTGCATTATTTAAATGCGTTAATACTAAGTAACTGCCCACTTTACCAAGTGAAATGGGTTGCTGGTTTGCCCTGCATTATTTAAAAACTTGATCGTATGAGAGGAGAATTATCAAATTAATGATGGTCAAAATAGAGTATTAGTCATGCATAGAAAAACCAAAGTCACCCTGTACAAACAATTATTAGAACAGTGGTGGCATATGGATGCGAAGCATGGACACTGACGGCTAAATCTGCAGAGTTGCTGGATGCCTTCGAGAGAAGAGTACTACGTAGGATCCTGGGCCCCGTGAATGACGGCGAAACCTGGCGAATACGATACAACGACGAGCTATATAATATCTACAAAGCTCCCAGGCTATCTGTACATGTCAGACTGAGCAGATTGAGATGGGCCGGACATGTGCGGAGAATGCCATCATCACGAGCACCCAAAATAATCCTGGAAGGAGACCCGGGTGGGAGGAGAGTGGGCAGGCCAAGGCTGCGATGGGAGGACGAAGTTGAGAGGGACGAAACCCGGCTGCTACAGGCGCAAGATTGGAGGGTCAAGGCGGAAGACAGGAGGAGTTGGAGGTGAAGATTGACGGAGGTCAAAGCTCGATATGGGCTGTAGGACCAACGAAAGAAAGTCACGCGTTAAGTTTTTCGCATGCGTCAAATTTCCAGTTTCACATATTGCGATGTTTCTCCTTACAGCGTCAACCGCAATTATCGAGGGACTCCTGTCAAAATAACAGCCGATCAAACACGAAACTCTGGTACCACAATGGTCGCCAGCTTGCATTGTTCATTTCCATACTAACACAGAAAATGTCAAAAAAATGTAGACATACCCTGAATCCATATCTGACGCAAGATTTATTTAAGACTAAACAAAGAGAATTGGGCATATATCGATATCAAAGCGACATGGTACGTCACATTATTCAAATACTTTACATAACATTACGCATTTCCCTGTACGGGTAGGCAGAGAGAACCGAATGCCAGACTTGTCTACCTCAACACACATTTTTCGCCCTTTCACATCCATATACCTTCTCATACAACACTTACGATTTCTCTGACTTTCTACGTTTTTTTCTTTCAAATTGTTCTTTACTCGATCCAACTATACTTTCTTTGGATTTCCTCTACCACGCCTTTCACTCATAATTGCACCATATATTTGTTTCGTAAGTTTTTCTTCATTCATGTCCAAACTATCTGAGAGTGCTCTTCTTCACATTACTCAATACACCAGCCTTAAGCTCGCTTTCATCCCTAAACACTTCATTCTATATTGTTATAAATTCTCCATATATTATTTTCAGTGCACGCATTTCTACAGCACTTATTCGACTCCTTTAAGTTAATCTTTCATAGTTATGTTTCATTCCCATACATCAAAGTCCGTACTAAAATATTGCTGTCGACTATCATCTTATCAGATTTTGACACTGTCCGGTTTCAGTAGATATGTTTTAGTGTCCATATATTTTGTTTCCTGTTGTTTCACGTTATTGTCAATCAAAAAGTGGTTGTATTACAATATATACAGTAAACAGTTAATATATTATCCAATTAATAAATGTTTGATTGTATCAATTTCACTTTGATTTCTGCTTCAGTTATCCTAACGTCAGATATGAATTTATGTAGTCGTAATTTCCTTTTCTAAGAAGGATTAGGACAGAAATGTGATTAGATTTGCTGGTTATAATTTACATTCAAAGAAGTATTAACTATGACAGTTCATTCATTCACATGACACCCTTCAACATATATTAATTTATCATAAACAATATTGTATTTATCCCCAGTAATCGAGCCTTCGAGTTAAGAAACACAGGGGTAGGCTCCAGCGCCTATGTAGCTGCCAGACGTGATTTCATCTTCTCTATTTGAATTTATGAAGTCAATTTTGATTTATGAGATATTTGGATCTTTGGATATTTGTGAAGCTATGCACAGTATTTCATAATATATATAGTTTATTTCTTAAATGGTTTTAATCGACAACAGTGTATTTTTCGTAATTTTGAAGAGTTTAATTTGTAATTGCAACGGTTTTATTATTATTCCGTAATATTTAATGAATTTATGTCTTCTTAAGTAATATTTCAATTGGATCAATATTTTTTTTAAATGTCAAGTAGAACCGAGGAATGCGGGGAAGTACATAATTCGTTGGCCGTAGCACCTCCCTATCCTTACACTCAACTGTTATACCGAGTGGCGCAGAGGAAACGCATGTTTTTGAATGGCTAGTATTTTGCAAAGAGGGGAAACGCATGTTTATCATTTAAGCATAACATTGTTTATTTTTAAGATAATTTTTTGATTAATACAGGTAAATGAAGTAATAATATTGCACCTTTAAATTAAATGTGAAAAATAATGTCAGGCAAGTGGCAAAACATGCGTTTCCTCTATTTGCAAAATACTAGCCATTAAAAAAACATGTGTTTTCTCTGCGCCACCATGTATATTTATTTTATAATATTTTTGATGTTTTAGTGTTTTTTAATGTCAGTAATAGTGGGGGCGAATCTCGAGTAAGACGCCCTTGGGGAGAGACTGCTACCTAAACGACGCTTTATAAATTGGAATTTTATTATTATTACTAGACAAGTAACTCACAGTTTACCATCTTATTATTACTAGACAAGTAACTCACAGTTCACCACGTGTTTGAAATATTTCTACACGACAGCCAACAATGCTCGCACACATCTAGCTTGCATTTAATAAAAGGTCGAAAATAATAGAATCAAATAATATAGACCTAAAACTGAGAATACTCCTCATCAAGACCTATGTATGGAGTATCTTGATGTACGGCTGCGAGACATGGTGCCTATCCGAAAGAGATAGACGGAGACTAGAGGCTTTTGAGATGTGGTCCTATAGAAGACTATTAGGTATTTCCTGGAGAGACCACATCACGAATGAAGAGGTTCTCCAACGAATCGAAGGAGGAAGGCACCTGCTCAGGATCTTGTCCGAAAGGCGTGCAAGATGGATCGGTCATATAATACGACAAGAGGGCCTTTTGCATGCCATAATGGAGGGTATGACCGAGGGGACAAACTCTAGGGGACGCCCACGCCGAGAGTACCTGGAGGACCTGTTGGTGGACGTGCGCTGCTCAACATATACAGATTTAAAAAGAGCCGCACAGGACAGGGAGGAATGGAGGAGAAGAGTTGAAATTGCTGCAAACCAGTCTTAGGACTGCAACCACAGAGAGAGATCTAGCTCATGCGAGTATCGTTGCTAGACGAACTTTTTAAGCAGACTAGAACTGATTTTATTTTTTTCTGGTGCCATAGGGAATCAAACCCGAAACCTTCGGATGAAAGACCAGCGTCTTACCAAGTAGGTCATGGAGGACAACATATATAGTAGTTAAAAGTTTACAGGGGTATTATTTCGCCCACTCTCAGCAACTTCACGCTGTCTCCTAACATTCCCAAATATACAAGTATTGAACTACATGTCCTTTGTATATAGTAAGTAACAATCTCTTCCAACCAACTATGTAGATATATGCTAAACATACCTTAAGTGAAAACCAGATTAGATAATTTTTTTTTTAAATATCTCGATTCAAATGGGAATCGAACCCGCATCCCCCGGTTTGAAAGTCAAGCGTCTTACCGACTAGGCCAAGAATGTCGCTTGCAATGATCATGTAGTAGTTAGGACTCTAGGTTATGAATAATATAAACAAAAAAGGGGAGTATTTCATGAAGTAAAATACACTTTTTTGCATTCATTCAGTCGGATCGATTCGTATAATTAAGTCTTTCGTTTTGTGGGTTTTTCAAGAAGGCTTTTAAAACGCAGTTGAAAAAGACATGCAATTTATCCGAAGCGTAACAAAACCTTTGACGTTGTATTATAACCTGGCAATTGAACGTTTCAAGATACGAATTTCAATCATAAACGTTATCCCAAGTTAAATCGAAATGTGCAACACTTTCTAGTGAATTGTGACAACGATAGTGTAAATGTGAAAAATAAATTGCAATAAATATTGAGAGTTCATTCTGAATAAACAGTATATGTATGTGAGAATATTTTAATATACTTAACTGTTAATTTAGATATTTCCAGGGTTGTAAAAAAAATCTCTTCAAACAGATAATTTTTTAAAGTTTTGTTAAATTATATATAAAGTATATTAAACAATAAATTCCTTAGTAACGGAATGATTCCACCGGAAGAGAGCCTCGATATACGAGTAGGCACAGTCGACGAGAAAGTGTAATGAATAGAATTTCGTGTTTGATATTCTAACATGGAGTACTTCAAAACTTAGGCCGAATCATTTGATAAATGAAACAAAATATATTAATGTGTTTAAAAGTGTTTAATAAGTACATAAGGTACAAATTAAATATTTGATAGCATTTATTCTACTCTTATTTATTCTACTCCCTTTCTATTTCCAAGGTTCGCTTCCCCACATCAAGGTTAAAACTAGAACACCAGTATCCACAATTATTTTTGAAGGTTTTATGATTGATTCCTTGCAAAAACAGTGTAACACTTGCATTTGGTCTTATTCCCTACAGCAATACGTTTTTCAGTGTTATTGCATGGAGTGGAATCATGGACCCTCAAAGTTCGTAGTATGAACCGACTGGAAGCATTGGAAATGTGGATGCACCGGAGAATGCTACGGATACCCTGGACGGATATGGTCAGCAACACGAGGGTTCTTCAATGAGCCAAAATTGATGGAGAGTTGCTGACTAATATTAAAATCCGAAAGGTGTCCTATTTGGGTAATTTACTTAGAGGAGCACAGTACAAATTACTGCACCTGATCATCCAAGGCAAAATAGAAGGCCGAAGAGGTGTTGGCAGGAGGCAAATCTCCTGGCTCCGCAATATACGTGATTGGACTGGCATAAGGGGCGTTGGAGATCTTTTTCGGGCTGCCCGGGACAAAGATGTCTACTCTCAGGTGATATTCAACGTTGGGGGGACCTGACATGACACTGGGAAGAAGAAGAATACGTCTTTCGATACCTTAGTTTTACCATATCTCAAATGCATGAAGTCCAAAATAGCAGAACTCCTTAACTTAAAAAAATATTTTATTATTCAGACACATATTGCAATTATTTATAGAACATAAAAATTGAACTAAACTACGGAATATCTCAAGATATACTCGTACATTATTTTTTTATCAATGCATTCATAGTCTAAAATCGAATAGTATGATTCAGAGCGCCTGCAATTTTTGTTGTTAGTGTATCATCCCTGAATGTACATATCACGTTTGGCTTAACCAAAAGTAGAAAAAGGAAACGTGAGGAAATTTTTAAATGCGCTATTACTGGCACATCCCATTGAGTGCGAAACACTGGTATATCGGTTACATATTTAGCATAAAGACGACTCACATTTTATGGGTATATTGAATTGTATAACGCTTGCGTTGCATAAAGTTCAACCTAGCAGGTTTAATGCCCTCTGAGAATTTCTTTCGACCATCCAGAAATAAGTTTAAGAGGTCTTAAGTGACAAAACAGACTAGGAATTTTTTTTAGGTTTCCATCAGGAATGGAACATGAAACCAGGGGTTGCTATGTGTTCTACCAACAAATTAACGGGTGTTATCAAATGGCGTCATTTTTTTTTCTTTTAAGTACAACATATATTGTGAACATTAAAGGAAAAGCGCGAGGTTACCGTTTTTCTTTTTTGTGTCCGAATATATTCTTTATAAAAAGGGGGGGAAATATGCCGGTGTGCTCCAATCGTCTCACTTTAGGTGGGTCATCGGATCCAGTGCAGCGGTATGGCCGGTTAGTTTGTTGTTTGCTGGTGTGCAATGGCTTACTCTTTTAAAAAAGAGATAACGGGAAAAGAGAAGAAAACTCCACACGAAAACTCCAAACTGGAGACGGCGAACTAAATTAACGTTGAAATGGCTGATGGGATCCTCAACTACGAGGCCCAGTCACGACGATATTCACAATCATTTACCTTCTTCCATTTACAAGTAATTTTCATTATCTTGTGATGTCGGACCTTAAGTCCGTCGTCGCTATTATTAGTTTCACACTCAGGTGTGTCGCCACCGGAGGAGGAGGCCCTTTGATCAACTGGTCTACTTCTTTCTTCATTTAAGTACATTTTTAACACTGTTGTATTATAACGGTGATGGTTATTAAGTAAATAAATTTGAAGTTAACTGATTATGTAGCATGTAATAGTGACCAAATAACGAATAATTAAACAAGATATAGTTGGAACTCTATAAATGAAACCCACGTATGCGAAAACCGGGCCATGGAGTGAAGTTACATGAGATCGTGATGTTTGGAGGACTGTAGTAAGATTAGCGTTGAATTTTCAAGACCCCTAAGCAAAAGAAATAGAGAGAACATTGATCGTTCTTAAATAAATATTGATAGAGGTCCAAAAAATAATTAGCGCAAGTGCCTTTGGAATAAAAACCGCTGCTGCATTTCGTTCCTCACATATCTTGTTTGGGAAAGTTTCCTCGTTACTGAAAGCCGTTTAGCCTTTGATGGTCAGACCAGAGTGGGTGCGGCTGCATTCAAAGCGACAAAAAAAGGAAAGTAAAAATTAATCCACTAACAGGAACATATGGGTCAAGATCGGAAAACACTCGCTTTACTCTTGTGGACGGTATTCAAGCAATTCTCTGTCGTAAAAAATACTGGTTATAATTCCGCTGTGTACAATTTAACTTGTTCTGTCATCACTTGACACTGGCGTATACTCCTTCATATATTGTTCACGGCTATTATTCAAGAAGAAGAACTTATTTTGTAAACTAAAACAACATCCGTGTCTTAGTTGGTAAGACGCCTATATAACAACCCAGGGATTGCGGGGTTGATTTCCGTTGAAATATTCCAGTCTAGTTTTCACTTCTGTATAAATCAAATATATTTTTTTACTCAATAATATTGAAATATGGACCATAAAAAAGATGTAGATTCATCTAAGAATGCTTAGAATTTCTTGGTTTCATCTTATCTCAAACATTGAGGTACTGCGTAAAACAGGTGTAGAACGAGAGCTCTTAAATACCATAAAATGCTAAAAGATTGGCTGTCTTGGTAATACACTGAGAGGAGAAAAATACTACTTCCTAAAATTAATATTGACGGGCATTATTGACGGTCGGCACAGAATCGATAAAAGACACCTGCCTTGGTTACGCAACATTCGCGAATGAAAATGTATCCAGACAGTTGAGGTGCTGTTCCGTGTCGTCAAAGACAGATATATTGTCTATCCCAACGTCAAGTGGATCGGATACAGTACATTAAGAAGAAAAAATATTTAAAATTATTCAATAAATATACCTCCGCCTTAGTTGGTAAGGCGCCTGTCTTTCAACTTGAAAGTTGCATTTTTTTTTATTACAAATGGAACCTAAATATTTTATATCTGGTTTTTACTTAAGTTTTTCTACATGACAATAAGTATACAATAAAAATGGAATACAATACAATACTGCTTATAACGATTTTAGGTGGATGTTTTGAGATAGATATTTTTTTAACAAGTGTCCTTTTAAGACATAAGTCCTGCCTCTTAGATGTTTTGAAATCCTTCACGTCACAATAGTTGTCGTCAGACAAAATGGCGTAATATACCACCACATCTTGTCAGTGGATACAAATCAATATCAATAATTTATTCAGTAGCATCAAATGATTACACAATAAATTTTACGTATTAGCAATTTGATTCAAAATGCGTCGTTGTTTATTAAACGATTATGGTATGAAAATTATAATAATTATTTAATAATTTATTATCTTTATTTATTGATATCAACACAAGGAGTTGCTTACCAGAGGCATTGAACTTAAATTCTTTAAATCCTAATGTTTCTTGACAGTTATCTTTAATTTTAATGTCTGTTACATACATATCATCAAACCATTTCCCTATCGGAGAGGCAGATAAGATAGGGAATCAAACTTTCTTATCTCGACACACATCCCTCGCCTCTTTAACATCCATACGCCTTCTCATACAATTCCTCTGAATTTCTTCTTTTTAATTTTTTGTTCTTCAAAATATTATTTTTGTACATTAAGTTGGAAACACGGCTATGGATACCGATAATAATAATAAAAAAGCTATTTGATTGTAAGAAATTTACATTAAGCAATAATTCATCAGATATATTTGTGTGCTTAGTTAATAAATACCTCTAAATATCTAAATATTGGCACAAACATTAAAGCCAGGATCACTTGCATTATATTCAACGAAAAAGACTTCCTTTCATATGGGACACACTTTCTCTGGAATGTTGATAGGCTGAAAATACAGATATCTTCAAAAGGCTTCTTAAGATGAAAATTGAGTTGAGTAAGATGAAGAAGAGTACTATGAAATGGTTTGGACATCTTGAATGGATTAATGAAGAAATACTAACAAATATACAGTTGAAACGTGAGTGGAAGCCGTGATCGAGGAAGACCAAAGAAATAATGGTATGGAGGGATCAAGTAAATTATATTTTGAAAGAAAGAAACGTAAAAAGTCAGTGAAATCTTAGGACTAAGGAAAAGGCCAGAGAAATCTTAAGAGTAATAGGAAAGTCTAGCTAAATGTCGTGATGATATGTAAAATGACAGTTTTTGAGAAATACTACGAAGAAACGGAAGAGCTTTTTAAGTGAATTGGTCTCTAAATATTGTGTTGTAAGAATAGATCGATTGCTTGATTGAATGTGTACATAGCCACTAGAGACAAGGGGTCTAAAAATGTCTTAGGATTTTCTTAACAAGTACCACTGGAAATATAATTACCAATACACTCTTAAAAGCCCCAGTTGTCAAAGATAGATCGTTATATTGATTTCCACTTTCGTTGTAAAACATCGATCAATAAATACCTGGACTAACTACTAAAACAACATTTGTTTGCCCAAATTCTTCTTTATTCATCAACATAGTCTCCTTTAAGAGCGATACATTCATTCCAACGCTTTCCTAACTTTTCTATGCAAGCCGTGTAGAACTACTAATCTTTGGTTTCAAAATAGGCGTTAGTTTCGGCAATCACTTCTTTATTGGAGCCAAATCTTTTCCCTGGAGCATCTTTTTGAGGTCTGCGAACAGCCAATATTCGCTGGGAGCCAAATCTGGAGAATACGGTGGGTGCGGGAGCAATTCGAAGTTCAACTCGTGCAATTTGGCCATCGTTACCATCGACTTGTGACACGGTGCATTGTACTTATGAAAGAGAACTTTTTTCTTCTTCATATGGGGACGTTTTTTTGCAATTTCTGCCTTCAAATGCTCCAATAACGCTATGTAATATTCGCTATTGATGGTTTTTCCCTTTTCAAGGTGATCGATGAATATTATACCATGCATATCCCAAAATACGGAGGCCATAACCTTCCCGGCCGACTGTCGAGTTTTTAGTCGCTTCGGACGACTATCACCGGCTGCTCTCCACTCAGCTGACTGCCGATTTGATTCCGGAGTATAGTGGTGGATCCAAGTTTCATCCATTGTCACATACCGACGCAAAAACTCCTGTTTATTTCACGTAAACAGTGCCAAACAGCGCTCTGAATTATCGATCCGTTGTTGTTTCTATTCCATTGTGAGCAAACGCGGCACCCATTTCGAAAAAAGCTTTTTCTTGACCAAATAAATGTTCATGCAAAATAGTGTAAACACTACCAAATGATATCTTCAGGATTTCAGCTATCTCACGCAACTTTACTTTGCGATTTTCCATCACGATTTTGAGGGTTTTTTTTATGTTTTCTGGTGTAACAGCTTCATTTGAACGACCAGAGCGTTCAGCATCATTTGTGTCTGTACGACCGCGTTTGAAATCAGCATACCACCGACAAATGGTTGTTTTCGACGGAGCAGAGCCCGGATAACACTTTTCAAGCCATCGCTGAGTTTGAAAGGTATTTTTCCCATTAAAAAGCAATGTTTTTCAACACCCGAAATTCGGTTTTTTCCATTGTTTTGAAAAAAGGAAAAGTAGCGTCCCTAAAACCACTGTAACTCAATGAAACAATGTCATGAATGTTTGACACGTAACTTTTAAAGGTTGGTACTAACTGATAATGGTATGGATTTGTTATTAGAGGCGCCACCTGTTGGTTAAGCTCGGGAATTGTTGATTGATACGTTATACAATATACTACCTGGAGTAAGTGAAAACGAGACAGGAACCCATATTTTAAAAAACCGAGTACAGAAATGCACATTGAAGACAAACTCTGTTTCAAAAACAAGTGTTGTTTGTAAAATGCATTTTTTCTGACAGATTGCTAGGAGATAGTTTGAAAAATATTTAGGAGGCGCAGTTAAGAGTAACAGATTGCGTAAGTGAGCACTCATCAAATGGACTGATATCATAAAGAATCCTACCATCGAGGACTCTTACAGGATGATTCAGGATCGCTCCTGATGAAGGAATAACATCTTTGTCAAAACAAGGAATTTCCCACCAAGATAAATATATGAGATAATATAGAATAAAAAACTGAACTGGCGTAGTTTTCGATGTCTGATGAAAATAATCTTAAACAGAAATCATTTCACCTACCAGTGAAAGCTTTGGACACAGAAAGAGTTTACTTTCGATTCAGCGGTAAAAAATTACCATACGAATGGTTAAGATGCAAGTTAAAAGATATCGCTAGCACGGAAGAAAGTTATGTTCTTTCACAACCCGACAGCTTCCGGTGATTCTCAGAAGAGTGATATAAGCATATTTGAACTGTAACTAAAATTGACAGAAGTACAATAGACATACTAAATTAATGTGAAGAAAAAGTTAATGCTATACTCTAGAAGTAAAACTAATAAATGCGAATAATAACTATATTTTGTATGTAAGTGAGTTGAACGATAAATGTAATGGATATAAGGATGGAATAGTATGCTTGAGTTATTGGTTGCTGGTGTGGGACTGTAAAGTGTTGTTGGTCATGGGTTTCTAGTTGTATTGTTGATCATGGTGTGAGCAACTTTCTCATAACATATCATATATAAGAACTGCGTTATTTGTTGATGATACAACCTGGCTTATTACCACGTGGAAATATCTTCCAATCAATTAGAAAGACTTTATAGATGTCATACGTAAAAAATAGAAAGCGAAAAAGAAAAAAAAACATGTCTTATCAACTGGATCACGGAGGTCATGTCACTAATTAAGTTTAACTAAAAAATACTACTAAAAATGTTGATAACAATTATAATAAAGAATACGCATAGGCGACGTCCGTGGCTTAGTTGATGAAATAACTGTCATCTATCCAAGGGATTGCGAATTGGATTCTCGTTGGTACCCAGTCTGGTTTTAGTCTGGTTGTCACAAGGTTTGTTGATTATCTTTCTGGTTGGTTGGAAGAGATTACCTGGTGGTAATAAACCTTCATGATTGTTTATATATAACAAAAGTGTTATACAATAATACTATACAAAGAATCTCAATATAAAGTAGTGTCATATCATATCATCCCCTTGTTGGTAAAAAAATTGAGTGTTTTAAGTTGTCTTAGTACTTGTGATAGAAAAATACATTCCAAGATTAAATAAATCAATTTTAAATACTTTGTACTTGTAATAAAAAATTAGGTTGTACAGGAAGGAAAATCAGTATGCACATTTGAAAGGCCCATTAAAACTCTCCTTAAACCCACATGAATTTGTTTTAAGAAGGCTTTTTCTTAACTCGAATATTTCCGTGAAGCATCGTAATCATTTGTGACATTGTTAAATTTTATAATTCATTGTTGTCTTATGATTGTCTTTATTATTTTCTTGTATTATTAAACTGAAAGTCTCAAGACCACAGTAGTACGGAATCATTATTCAGAGGTACGGAAACATTGTTCATAATAGGATAGGCATGATGATGCAACCCTTCATCTACTAGAGAAAAGCTAGTAGAACCTCTGTGGCTAAGTTAAGTTAGTAAGACGCTTGTCTTCTTACTCGGGGATCACTGGTTAGATTCACATTAGAACCAAGATTTTTTTAAAAGAGTTTTAGTCGGGTATCCACTTAAGACCTTGGTGAAAATTTCTGGTTGATTGGAAGAGATTGCCTAATGACAATACACCCGCCAAGTTGTACTGTACCCATATACAACATTCATTCGTATGGTAACTCTCAACACATGTGAACTGACATTGCAAAATATTGAAGAGAGATATATTCGATTACATTGATCGAGCGTTTGGGATTTTAAGAACCACTAGAGTATGCACGTAGCTCACAGTTCGTCAAAGTCTGATAAAAGAATACTTCTATAAGTATTATTAGGATAAGTACCGTTTTACGAGATTAAAACCCTTTTTAATTTTTCAATTCGAACCTGAAACCCCCAAATAGAAGTTTAGCATCTGACCAACTAGGCCATGGGATCGTCGTGGTAGAGGTGGAGTATACAGTTAAGTTCGATCCCACTTTCACCCACGCTGTTATGGGGGACAAAATAAGTCACCATCCAGCGCGAGCTACACTCGAAGATCGAAATCTTCTTATTTTTTTATGAGCGCCACGTCCCATAGTGACGAAGAAGGAACTGCCCAAAGGCACTCCTTCTCCCATGGCGACACACTTGAGTGTGAAAGGAATAGTAGTGACAATGTACTTATGGTCCAACATCACGGGAAAAGGGAAATGACTCACAGCGCAATTTTTTTTTTGTATTCTTATAAAATGGCTAAAGGCCTGGAGTTCAAACAGCCCAACAAGTTGCGAAACATGAAATTTCAAATGCAACAAAACTATCCTTTGACGCCACCAGATCGGAGTAGCTAATCGGTCCGAATATGAACCGATGTATGGTTAAGTGGAGTTACCTTCAGGAATTACTGACTCAATTTTCATCGCAGTAGCACAGAATGTTTTTTTTTGTATTAAACAAAGTAAATTATTGTACAAACATTTGTCAAGGCTATACCTACGAGTATATACAAATTTATTACTTAACTAATCTTAATTATATGTTATAATTTACGCACTTACTTAATCTTATTTTCCTACATATCATTTTATTTTATTTATTCAATCTTAATATATGAGATCTTAGAAATAATTAACACCTACATACTACTTATAACTAGATAACAATTCTTACACGAATTATTTAGCAAAAACAAGTCCACTCGTTCAGGCTACTTGTATTCCATCACATTCACTCAGACCTTGGTCGTCCCAGCTAATATTGTAGGTGGACTAGTCAGGCAACAGATAATGCTTCGGGAGCTTGTGCTTATAACGGAAGGGTAGGTCGGATTTACTCTCGTAAGCCCCCAGGGCAGCGACTAAGGGATTGCTGTGATTTTGTTAGATTTTATAGAACTTCACGGTCCAAGCGAGGATGTACTTTGCGGATTGATCCAAATGGCCGCAAAAATTCAACAGGGCGAAGGGACAAGATTGAAGCTAAAAAGTTTACCATGGAAGTTCAGGTGGAAATATACAACGAAAGTGTAATACAATACAATAATACGTGAATGCAATACAATAATAATTATTATTTTCATAGTATATTCACACAATATGGCCTGCCAAACTATATTCCTATTCAAACAAGCGATTTTCTCTACCACGTCATAGAGGCCTTGATTTATGATTTTTTTTTGTTCATATTTTTATATTTAAATATGATACATACATACACACATAGTATCAGGCCGTTTCCCTGTCGGGGTAGGAGGACAGAGCGCCATACTTTCATATCTCGACACACATTCTTAGCCTCATCCATATTACTTTTCATACACCTTCTACAAAGTTCTCTGAATTTCTACATTTCCTTCTTTCAAAATATTATTCACTTGATCCAACCGTACTTTCTTTGATCTTCCTCTCAACATTTGCACTATATATCTGTTTTATTAGTCTTTCTTCATTCATTCGTTCCACATGCCCAAACTTTCTCAACGTACTCTTGTTTATCTTACTTAACACATCATTCTTAAGTTCACATTTATACCTTATCACTTCATTCCGTATTCTATCATACATTATCACATCATGTATGTTTCTCAATGCACGTATTTTTACAACATTTATTCAGCTCCTCTCAGTCTTTTTCTACGTCCACGTTTCACTCTCATGCATTAAATTTGGCACCAAAATACAATGGTGGACTATCAGAAAAAAAAATTTACAAACTGAAAATCAACAGATATTTCAAATGAATTTCTCGACAGGAAAGAACAAATTATTAAAATTTATCATATCGTACAGATTTATTCAAAGTAAATATATTGCTTTCCTTCCATAAATTCCTGAAAAAAAGAAAGCCTTTACTAAAAACACGTATTGAAGGTATCCGAGAAAAGATAGCGGCAAATGAAAAATGGATTCGAAAAATGAGAAGGGAAGATAAGAAAGAACAAAACAGGAAGACATTAATAAGGAGTTAGCAAGCGTAAAAGGGTCGAAGGAGATACAACGAAGAGGAAATCCGGATATAAAAATGCAATTTAAGGACATAAAACTGTGAAAGAAAACATTTCCGAAGTCATGCTTCCATTATTCATTGCATAATCGGATTCGAGTCTCGAGTTCTATGGATAAAAATACGTCGGTATATTTCATGATGGTGACATATTTTTTTCTTTTCATAGTAACAAAGCCGTTTAAAATACGTGTACAGTACCCGACGGTAATTAATACACATCGGGTCATCGTGCGACAGAGACGACGCTCTACAAAGCCATGTGTATTACTTACCACCGGGTACTGGTAACCGGCGGTAAGTAATACATGAGTAATACACATCGGGCCATCGTGCGACAGAGACGACGCTCTAAAAAGCCATGTGTATTACTTACCGCCGGGTATAGTACCCGGCCATAAGTAATACGTATGGCTTTGTAAAGCATCGTCTCTGTCGCACGATGGCCCGATTTGTATTACTTACCGCCGGGTACTGTACATATATGGTATACGATGTTTTATTTACATTAATACATGTCATTACGTCGTTTTCTTGTCGTGGTAAGGAAATATGAGAGAGCGCCAGACGTTTATATCGTAAAATACATATTTCGGCTCTTCTACATCCATAGACCTTCTGTTATAACTCAAAATAATAACATTTCTCTAATTTTTCACATTTCTTTCTATCAAAATATCTTTCACTTGATCATACTTCCCACGGTCTTTCTCTACCACGCTTTCCACTCATATTTGCACTATATTTGTTTTGTTAGTCTTTATTCATTCGTTCTACATACCCAAACAATCTCAGAGTGCTCTTATTGATCTTACTTAATACATCAGTCTTAGCTTTACATTCATCTTTTATCACTTCATTCCGTAGTCTGTCATATATTATCACCTCATGTATTCTTCTCAATGTACTCATTACTATAGCATTTCTCAATCTTCTTCCACTTCCACCTTTTATCCTATACATCAAAGTTGGTACTAAAAACTGTAGTGGATCAGAAGATTTTGATATTTTCCGGTTCTAGTATATATGTTTTAGTGTTCTATTAACTTTGTTCCCTTTCCCTCTACATCATTTAATATCCCTCAAAACCCTTCCATCATCTAAGAAAATACTGTCTTAATAGCAGAATTCTTCATCATGCTACATTTTTCTATTAATCACCCATATATCAGATCTACTTTGCTTTTTACACTTTTTCATCACAATGACCAGTATATTATGTTTCTTTTTTAGATGAAATATTATCATTTTATTTTTATTTACACACACGTATGTACAAGTAAGAATTTTTTTATATAATTTATTTCTGTATCTATATTTTTCGCATGTTTAACTTTCAGTTCAATTAGTATGTACATGTGCGAATGTTTTTTTTTTTTTCATTTATTCCCGTATATATTATTTATCATATTTAACTTTTAATTCAATTAGTATGTACAGGTGAGAATGTTTATTTTTTTCATTTATTCCCGTATCCATTTTTTCCCATATTTACCTTTTGGTTCAGTTAGTACGAGTATGTACAAGTGCGAATGTTTTTTTTGCCATTTATTCCCGTATCTATTTTTTCTCATATTTAACTTTTAGTTCAGTTAGTACATATGTACATGTACGAATGTTTTCTTTTTCATTTATTCCCGTATCTATTTATTCCCATATTTAACTTTCAGTTAAGTTAGTATGTACAGGTTCTAATGTTTTTTTTTCCCCATTTATTTCCGTATCTATTTTTCCCATATTTAACTTTCAGTTCAATTAGTATGTACATGTGCGAATGTTTTTTTTTTCATTTATTTCCGTATCAATTATTTCTCATATTTAACTTTTAGTTCAGTTAGTCTCCTCATAATCAAAACGTAGAAGTTTCACTCTAATAATCATTAGCGAAAAAAAGTACAAATATGAGAAAGCGAGTAAAAAGTAGAAAAGTATCGAAGACCCTATTCAATGTGTATGGAAAATAAGTAACCGCGGTAAACTAAACAAACATCTTTGAATTTCAATGTATGCTGATACGATACGTATTTCTCTAAGTGACAAGCTCATTAAAATTGAAATATTATTTAGGCATATGAGGTTTGTTAGTTATTTACGTCTAATTGGTGAACTCCAGTGTAAATCTAAAGCTCATTAGACATGATTCTATATTCTGCACAATTTATATTGTTGACAGTTTCAATCTAATTGGTTGATTATATAAAAAAACTTACGAGACATTGTTTATACGTCGGTAGCGAATGTGAAAGGAATATTGTATACTCGTAAATTATTAGCGATATTAGCTCTACGAAAACGTGAAGTATTTAAAATCTCCACGAGTTTTCTGTTGTCGTCTATGAGTCGTAAATCTATTTATTTATTTATTTATTTATTTATTTAACACTTTTATTGTAATACAATCTGGCGGGCTTATTGCCAGGCGGCAATCTCTTCCAACCAACCAGACAAAAGTAAATGAAGCAAGTTACGTGGTCGCATAAATCATTCAAATGACTATCCATCCCCACGAAATCCATAAACATATACGTGAGAACATGCCCACAAACCCCACAAAGACGGACAATCACCCGAACACTATTTTTCATATAAAGTGAGATATCATCAATCAAAAGGAAAGGAAAGGATGGTGGAGAGGAAAGGAAAAGAAAAATCAGGAATGAAACACGTTATTTTACTGACTAGAAATTAAGAGTTTTTTCAGTCGCTTCTTAAAGCATGCCAAGGACGGAGCGAGTCTTATATTGGTTTGTAACTGATTCCAGAGTCTCACTGCATGGACAGTAAAGGACGACGTGAAAAAAGAAGAGCGGTGAACTGGAAAGGCCAATAAACAATCTCTGTTTGAGCGTAGCGCTAATCCATGATTGGAAAGACGCTGAAAATTTTCGGCGAGATAAGAGGGTGCGGCGGGACAGTTAAGGATATTATACAATAGAGACAGTATGTGAATTTGGCGTCTATTTCTAACATTCAACCAGTTCAATGCCTTCTGGTATGAAGTTATATGATCGTACTTTCGTAGGTTGAAAATAAATCTTAGGCACACATTTTGAAGACGCTGTAATTTGTCCAGCTGTTCCTCTGTAACATCCAAGTAACATACGTCCGCATAGTCCAGAATCGGAAAGAGCAGAGATTGTACGAGTAAAATTTTGGTTTTAGTTGGTAGAAATCTTTGCAACACTTTAAGGGAATGAAGGCTGAAGAAGATCCTTCGGCTTACCTCATTTATTTGATCTCGCCATGAGAGAGTGTTATCTATTAGCACTCCTAGGTTTTTAACAGTTTTATGTAATGGTATAATAGAGCCATCAAGTAATATTGGAGGAAGTAAGTCAGTGTTGAATTTACCGAGAAGCTGAGGGCTGCCAATGAGGATCGCTTGAGACTTCTTAGGATTGATGAGTAAGCCATGCTCCCCAGTCCACTCCGAGATCGATTGAAGGTCCGTATTTAAATTGTTCAAAGCTTCAAAAATCTATGTAAACGATTTAAAATTATTTATTTATTTAAACAATCAAATGACATTTGGAAAGTTGTTAAGATTACAAAAAAAAAACAACAAATTAAAGTCAGCAGTGTTATTCAATAAAAAAAAACAGTAAAAGGCAAACCCATATGTCGTACAATCACACTGTTTTCCTGCTTGGCAAGGCAGAGAGGACAGAAGATTAGACTTTCCTATCTCTGTAGATATATTTCCCCTCTACCACGTCCAAACATATTCACATACAGTTCCTACGATTTCAATTATTTCTTACATTTCCGTTTGTCAAAATATAATTTACTTGATCCAACCACCACGCCGTACACTCACATTTATTGTACATTGTATATTTAATATATAAATGTTTCTCAATTCATTCGTTCCACGTGCCCAAACCATCAAAGAATACTTAATTTTAGTCAACACATAAGTCGTTAGTGCACATTGATCCCTTATCACTTAATTCCGTATTCTATTTTATATTGTCACCCCTTCTTCTAAGTGGAAACATTTCTATAGCATTTATTCGGCTCCTTTCAGTCACCCATATCATGGCTAAGTTGTGTTAAAAAAAATCTCTACAGCCGATAGTAAGCAGCTGGATATTTCAATTTTTTTAAACAGGTAATATGTAGGTTGACTAATGCGTTCATATTAACATCCATATTTTTTAAAACAGGTAATATGTAGGTTGACTTATTCATTCATATCAACATCCATATTTTTTAAAACAGGTAATATGTAGGTTGACTTATGCATTCATATTAACATCCATATTTTTGTAAACAGGTAATATGGAGGTTGACTTATGCACTCATATTAACATCCATATTTTTTTAAAACAGGTAATATGTAGGTTGACTTATGCATTCATATTAACATCTATATTTTAAAACAGGTAATATGTAGGTTGACTAATGCGTTCATATTAACATCCATATTTTTTAAAACAGGTAATATGTAGGTTGACTTATTCATTCATATTAACATCCATATTTTTTAAAACAGGTAATATGTAGGTTGACTTATGCATTCATATTACAATAATATCCATATTTTTTAAAACAGGTAATATGTAGGTTGACTTATGCATTCATATTAACATCCATATTTTTTTAAAACAGGTAATATATAGGTTGACTTATGCATTCATATTACAATAATATCCATATTTTTTAAAACAGGTAATATGTAGGTTGACTTATGCATTCATATTAACATCCATATTTTCTTTGAATAATCTTTTTCATATTCCTATTCTTGGTTAACAGGGCCGAAGATAATATCCATCTTCAACAAATCTACATCACCAAGGGCGATATGTTGAGAAGTTCGATACGAATAAGTGAATTTAAGTTGACATAGTATTTTTAAACAATGGTATATAAAATATGTAGTTACCTTAATTAATATTAATTTGAATGTCTTCTGAAAAACACGGTTTGTTACTGCACTCACCTGAAAATAAGAGAGATATAAGTTTAAAAAGTCTTAAAAGGAATAAAAAAAGGACAATTTATATAGCACAGTTTAGAGAGCAGACTCTCATCAATGGCGCTGCAACTCAAGACTCGAACTCACTTTTATTGGCAGATTAAAATTGAAAGTGTAAGATAATTAAGTACTTAACCGCGTCTACATATGTTTAGAAAAAAAATTGGTAAGAAAACCACAGAAAACTTACGAATGGAAAACAACTACAAAGAAACATTTTGATAAAACAAATTACAAAGAAACCTTTGCAGATCTTCCGATATGTGATAGTAACACATTCGACTTAGTGTGGAGTGTAGTGTTTGTTTCGTCGTCGTTGCTGGGACTCGTATCCCCTCATCATTCAAACGTCAAATCAGTTGGAAAGCGAAGCTGTGTAATGGATTTTTATTCTTCCTTTTTTTCTTTTCTTATTTAAGTGGATTCAATGGCACATCTGCAATGAGATAATCGGAGCGCACCGGTATGGTTTTTCCTTTTTTTTTAAGTATAGATATGACTGAAGTCATAGGTATCCTTACATCCCTTAATACTGGGCGGGAAAATGGCTGTGCCATTCGAGGGGAGTAGCACAGCGCAGGGTTCTAAACGTCGACCTTCCGCATGGAAGTCCAGTGCGTTACCGCGTGACCATGCACCTCATAATGTATACACACTCAACGATAGAAAATGTGTGCTCTCTGGCTCTCCTGAACTAAGAATTCGATATGACCGAAGTCATAGGTATCCTTATACTCTCGAATACTAGGCGAAACAAATGCCTGTGTCATTCGAAGGAAATAGCACAGCGCGGAGTTCAAACCGGCGACCTTTTGCACGGAAGTCCAGTGCGTTACCGCGTGGCCATGCCTCTCAATGTATGTGTAGATATGTAATAGTAACACATTCGGTTTTAGATAAACATATACTCGAATTAGAAATTTTATGTCACTGACGATATATTTTTTTATTCAGTATGAATTATGGTGTTGCTTGAATATATTTTGGTTCAGCTTCTTGCTGTTGACTTGGAGTAAACAAACAACTAAATGTTTTAAATAAACAACAGTCATTTTCCTTAAACAATATTTATTTCCTTAAGCTTTAGAAGAGATCTACACATACGTGTTTATACATATGCTAACGGGGAAAATAGCAAATCCTTTGTTGACTTTTGTTTAATAATCTGGACAATTATTTATATCATCATGATTTAATATTGTTTTCGGTGACGTATTCAACTCTTAAGAGCATCACCACTCGCAAACGGAATGATTTTGTTGAATGAGTTTTCTGATATCGATATATTCCACATTTCGGTGGATAAACTGAGGAGAAAACTCCATAATAAACTTTGTACTTCACAGGAAAGCATGAGTAACATTGTTCCTGTTGTTATTATGATATGTTTCGACTTTTTACTTAAATTTTTACTCTTGATATTTGATGTGACTGGGTGAAATTTTTATTCTTGATATTTGATGTGACTAGGTGAAACCTGCATCAAATATAAAATAAAATAAAATAAACAGTAAAAAAATTGCAAAGGCGATTGACTTGAGACTTCGAATAAAATTTGAAAGCAAAATGCTTAGAAATTGAAGAATGCAACGCCTAAACAATGACCGGAAGCAGTTGAATAGAAACGCACGCCCTGTTTATGTTTTTTGATTACGAAATTAATTTCTTTATGTTACAATAAAAATCATACAAAGTGTCGAGAATGGATGCATTCACGGGAAACGTAAGTTATAAAATCTCTTGCTGTGATTTTCTTATAGTTTTCGTTGGGTAATATTTCTTAGAAGTATGATTTAATCAGAGTTCTTTAAGGCTCAAGAACCTTTTCACTGGTAAATAAAATGCACAATTTAACTACGATAAATATTATATTATTTATAGTTAATGCATTAACACTGTGGAAGTTTAAACACATTGTAATTTGTTTAATCAAACACTGTTTATTCCACTTTATATAATGATATAGCCAAGGAGTCTTGTTTGTGCTCCCCTGATGATAAGGTGAAAACTTTGAAACTGGCAGGGTTATACCGTTACATAAAGTGGCATAAACAGTTTTTGATTAAATAAATTACAATATGATAAATATTTTATATCCACATGTCTCTCAACAAAAAAATATATTGACAACCTCTGTGGCCTAGATTGTAAGAAGCTTGTCTTCCGACTCGGGGGTTGAGTGTTAGACCCCAGTTAGTAGACGATTTTATTTTTAAAAAATTTTCAATATGGTTTTCATTCAGCCTCTTTGACATTTTTCTGGTTGGTTGAAGATTGCGATCACAGAAAAAAATACACCATTTGTTTAAAGGAATTTTCAAAATAAAAGAACGAAAACTAATTACATCAAGAAAGATTGAAAAAAAATTAGATGTATTTGAATTATTACTTAATTTCATCCAATATTTGGTAAAGTATGATATACACCTTTGTGACCTCGTTCGTGGTAAGACGCCTGTTTTCGAACCAGAGAATTTGGGATTCGATTACCAATGGACCCGAAAAAATGGGGTTCCAGACTGTCTGTAGTAGAGGCTTTTAGAAAATCTTGTTGATCGGGAGCTTTTTTTCGATTGCAATAAGTCCATCAGGTTGTACTTATTGAATACATATTACCCGTAACGAGTATAATAGAAGGCACATTACAAAGTGTGGGACAGGGTATTGACGTTGGTGGTACTGGAGATAACTATGTAAGTCAAAATATGATAGGCATATCGTGTTACATATAGGGCAACTTCAGTACTTGCAGCTTATCTGGTTCTTTTTCTCCATTGGGTCCGTGGTAGCTAGCAACAGTTCTACGCCATTTGACTCTATTTACTGCTGTTTGCTTCCAGGTGTGCTAAGCATTAATATTTTTAAACGTATCATGTTCTTATATTGCTTGCGAAGCCCATAGTGCTTTTTTCTGCCTTCCGTCAGCTCATCAAAGAGGATATTGTCTTGGAAATTCAGGTATGCGAGTCACCCGTCCACATCAACGTGAAACCAGAATCTCGATGCTAAAGCAGTGCCCTCTGGTGAATAAAGGGGTCTCCAGGACCTTAAGCAACCATCTAGATTTTTCTGTTAATATCATCCATTTCGATTTCACGCTATTAAGATTGTCAACACTGACACACGGAATGACGTTCGGTGAATAAATTGAAGGTTAAGCTCAAAAATAAACATTATATGATTAATTCACGCTATTAAGATTGTCAACACTGACATGATTAATTCACGCTATTAAGATTGTCAACATAACATTCACGCTATAAAGATTGTCAACACAGACACACGGAATGACGTTCGGTGAATAAATTGAAGGTTAAGCTCAAAAATAAACATTATATGATTAATTCACGCTATTAAGATTGTCAACACTGACATGATTAATTCACGCTATTAAGATTGTCAACATAACATTCACGCTATAAAGATTGTCAACACAGACACACGGAATGACGTTCGGTGAATAAATTGAAGGTTAAGCTCAAAAATAAACATTATATGATTAATTCACGCTATTAAGATTGTCAACACTGACATGATTAATTCACGCTATTAAGATTGTCAACATAACATTCACGCTATTAAGATTGTCAACACTGACACACGGAATGACGTTCGGTGAATAAATTGAAGGTTAAGCTCAAAAATAAACATTATATGATTAATTCACGCTATTAAGATTGTCAACACTGACATGATTAATTCACGCTATTAAGATTGTCAACATAACATTCACGCTATTAAGATTGTCAACGCTGACACACGGAATGACGTTCGGTGAATAAATTGAAGGTTAAGCTAAAAAATAAACATTATATGATTAATTCACGCTATTAAGATTGTCAACACTGACATGATTAATTCACGCTATTAAGATTGTCAACATAACATTCACGCTATTAAGATTGTCAACACTGACACACGGAATGACGTTCGGTGAATAAATTGAAGGTTAAGCTCAAAAATAAACATTATAAACACAACTGAGCCACTTCATATGGAAACATGAATTGTTCATATTATTATTACATTTAAATAAATAATTTCAAGTTAAGGCGTTAACACTGTGGAGGTTTAAAGACATTGTAAATTGTTTAGTCAAATACTGTTTATTCCACTTAATATAACGGTTTAAGTCTATTTGTGCTCCCCTAATGATGAGGTGAAAATCTAGAAACCGGTAGGATTATACCGTTATATTGGGTGGAATAAAAAGTGATTTAATAAACAAATTATAATTACATTTAGAATTTTATGTATTTAACATTTTATTATACGAGTATTATGCATTTCGTTTGATATAATTGAGATAAATCCGTATCAAATGTAAAATAAATAAATATTGCTCCTTGTCGCTAAACAGCATCGAACAATATCATTCTCTTGCTCCAGTCATACTTTCCTTGGTGTTCTTCTCACACGCCATCCATTTATTTACATTTACACTTTATTTCTGTTTTGTTAGTACTTTTTTCATTAATTTGTTCCACATGCCCAAACCATCTTAGGGTGACCTTCTTCGCCTTACTTAACACACCAGCCTTAAGTTCACATTCATCCCATATCACTTCATTCTGTATTCTGTCAAATATTGTCACATCATGTATTCTTCTCAATGCACACGTTTCTAGAGCATGTATTCTATTTAAAACTCTATCAAATGTAAAATTAAATAAATACAAAATAAACGATTTCGTCATTGATTTGATAAAATATATATATATATATATATATATATATATATATATATATATATATATATATATATATATATATATATATATATATATATATATATATATATATATATATATATATATATATATATATATATATATATATATATATATATATATATATATATATATATATATATATATATATATATATATATATATATATATATATATATATATATATATATATATATATATATATATATATATATATATATATATATATATATATATATATATATATATATATATATATATATATATATATATATATATATATATATATATATATATATATATATATATATATATATATATATATATATATATATATATATATATATATATATATATATATATATATATATATATATATATATATATATATATATATATATATATATATATATATATATATTGGGTGTACAAATAAGTCACCGCCGTTTGACAAAAGTTGGCGCCACCAGTAAGTTATGGTTAAAATTGTCAGATGTAAAATGTCATTATCGTAAGGTTGGACATCTGTCAACAACATGACCTTGAAATATTAGTGAATTTTTATCAGTATAACATATTTTTTTGTGTTCGAAAATGTCAAGTTTTGAGCCGAATAAGCGTCATTTGCGGGAACTTTTGATTTACTTCTTCAATTTGAAGAAATCTGCAGCTGAGTCGCATCGATTGCTTGTAGAAGCATATGGTGAGGCTGCCTTAAGTGAGAGAAGTTGTCGTGAGTGGTTTCAAAAGTTTAAGAACGGTGAATTTGACATCGAAGACAAAGAACGTAGCGGAAGGCCGAAAGTGTACGAAGACGCGGAATTGGAAGTATTATTGGATCCAGATTCGTGCCAAACGCAAGAAGAACTTGCACTTACATTAGGAGTGACTCAACAAGCAATTTCACATGGGTTGAAATCATTGGGAATGATTCAAAAACAAAGAAATTGGGATTCATATGAACTGACACGGAGAAACTTTGAATGCCAATTTTCCACATGTGAAATGCTGCTTGCCAGGCATAAACGAAAGGGTTTTCTGCACCATATAGTCACTGGTGATGAAAAATGCATCCATTATGATAATCCAAAAAGGAAGAAATCATGGGGATCCCCTGGTCATGCTTCAACATCTACGGCTAAGCCAAATATTCATGGAAAAAAACTCTTGTTGTGTATTTGGTGGGATCAGCTTGGTGTCGTGTATTATGAGTTGCTCAAACCGAATGAAACCATTGCTGGGGCTGTCTACCGAACATAATTGATGAGATTGAGTCGAGCACTCGAGGAAAAGCGCGCCCACTACTACGCCAGACACGACAAAATTATTCTCCTGCATGATAATGCTAGTCCACATGTTGCGGCACCGGTCAAAACCTATTTGGAAACACTCAATTGAGAAGTTTTACCCCACCCGCTGTATTCACCAGACATTGCTCCTTCTGATTACCACTTGTTTTGATCGATGACGCATGGCCTGTCTGAGCAGCACTTCACATCATATGAAGATACCAAAAATTGAGTCGATTCGTGGATAGCCTCAAAAGATGATGATGATGACTGACGCGGTATTCGTATGCTGACAGAAAGATGGGGAAAAGTAGTGGCAAGCGATGGGTACTACTTCGAATAAAACATGAGGTTCCGTTCTTTCACAATAAATGCCCATTTTTTTATAAAAAACGGCGGAAACTTATTTGTACACCTAATATATATATATATATATATATATATATATATATATATATATATATATATATATATATATATATATATATATATATATATATATATATATATATATATATATATATATATATATATATATATATATATATATATATATATATATATATATATATAAATATATATATATATATATATATATATATATATATATATATATATATATATATATATATATATATATATATATATATATATATATATATATATATATATATATATATATATATATATATATATATATATATATATATATACTATTTCCCCAAAATTATTCACAGCTACACTGGAATACATATTTAAAAAACTAGAATGGGAAAGTAAAGGGCTGGCGATTGATGGAAAATACCTGAGCCATTTGAGATTTGCAGACGATATCGTTATATTCTCACAAAACCCGAATGATCTTCAGCACCAACTGCAAGAATTGGCAGAGGTCAGCAGGGAAGTTGGTTTAAAAATGAATATTTCAAAAACCAAATATATGATGAACGGCTTTGCTACCCCAAAAACCAATAAACGTGGATGGAAAACCGCTAGAACTTGTCCAGGAATATGTGTATCTAGGCCAACTTATTTCCTTTGTAGGTGGCATATCGGAGGAAATAGCACGAAGGACCAAACTGGCGTGGAGCTCATTTGGACGTTTGAACAACATCTTCAAAAGTAATCTCCCAATATCCTTGAAGCGAAGGGTCTACAACCAGTGCATTCTTCCAGTACTTACGTATGGCTGCGAGACATGGACGCTCACAGTAAAGAACACGCAAAAGCTCCAGACCGCACAAAGGAGCATGGAGAGATGCATGTTAGGATATACTAAAAGAGACCGTAAACGAAACACCTGGATTCGCAATATAACAAAGGTAGAAGACGTTATAAAGGTGTGCAAAAGAATGAAGTGGCAATGGGCCGGACATGTAGCCAGAATGTCAGACTCCCGATGGACATCCGAAATAATCCAATGGTATCCAAGAGGCATAAAGAGGCCTAGAAGAAGACCGAAGGTACGCTGGATGGACGAAATCAGGAAGCATGACAGCATCACGTGGCATCGGCGAGCAAAGG
Organism: Odontocerum albicorne; assembly: GCA_949825065.1. NCBI lineage: Eukaryota > Metazoa > Arthropoda > Insecta > Trichoptera > Odontoceridae > Odontocerum > Odontocerum albicorne. The sequence continues at coordinate 36,844,087 of OX463846.1, forward strand.
ACCGAACTGTTTGGAGTCAACTTGGGGAGACCTTCATCCAGCAGTGGATCGACCCTGGTTGACAATGATGATGATGATGATGATATATATATATATATATATATATATATATATATATATATATATATATATATATATATATATATATATATATATAATATTATATATATATATAATATAATAATAAATATATATATATATATATATATATATCTACTCGTATATAGGTATGTGACATAGAACGGTAAGTGAGATGCTCCATAAATCCAATCAGTGGAAAACAAATCAACAAGACACAGAGATAATATATTTTCTTTCAAACTTTGTTTTATGACAAATATCAGAGTTGGAAAATCGCTTAGTTTTTTTTCGGTATACCTACACCAGTCATCATAATTCATCTCTTCAAGTCACCGCCTCTTTCATTCCCTTCAGTTGTTTACATCTTCCGAATATTTCGAAACGTCTGTTTGAGATTAAGTGCTATCAATATACTCGTTTTCTCTACGTTTCAACGCAACAATAGACACAAAGCGAAGGCAGTTTTTTCAGACAAGGTCCCATTTCCCCTTTATCAAGATGATGGGGAAAAGTCTTTTTAACAAGTCGCTTTCAAGACATTGAAACTTTGACAGGATCTAAGACGTAAAGATAGAAGAACAATGGTGCATATTTTAATGTTAAAAAGGCAACGAATGAAATATAAATAGAGAATGAAGATCAGAATAATTTATTTCACATAATTAAAAAACTTTCTTTCTTTGAGAAGGAATCTATTGGGCTAGTTGGTTAGAACGTTTGGTTTATGGATTCATTTCCGAATGGAACCAGAAAATAATACGTCACGACTGGTTTTTTTTACAGTTTAAACAAATAAAATAAATAAAAGGTTTATTGATCGCAACATAGTATGTAAATATATATCCTGAAATTACATATTTATGTTAAGGTGATTATAAATAAAATACATTTAAGAGAGAAGTATCAAACGGGCTCATCTCAAAACATCCTCCTAATCGAGATACGCCCTCACCAATAGGAGGACGAGCTAGGCCGCGAGGAAGTTAGGTGTTTTGTTAAGATTTTTTTCTGGGTTGTTTTCTTTTTCACTCATTATACATACATCTTCTCAATATTCCTCCTGTCTCCTAGTTGCAAATGACATTGTCATATTTTACCATAAATCGTCAAATAATTACTGTTTTTTATTTAATTTATCTTAGAATTATGCCATTTATTATTTTATTCCGTATGCATAAAGCTCTAATGTCAATCTATCTAATACTGGAAACAAAATTGTTCAACATATTGCCCTTTTGCAATAAACACAACAAATTATACAATAAAGAAATAAATTGTTATATAAATAATAATAAAATAAGTACACAATGAAAGTGTGACAATATATTATAATAAAAGTTAGACTGATCTTACACCTTTCTTTACATAACATTACATTTATTTATTTATTTTTATTCATTTATTTATTTTCACAATACAGTCAATTACATTGGAATAAAAAATATATACCATCACGCCAATTCCTTGTTGGACTGGCAGAGAGAACAGGGTGCCAGACTTCCCAACCTCGACATTACATATCCTTTGTCTATTTTACACTTATACTCCTTCTCATACAACGCCAACATCTCATTCACTTGATCCAACCACATTTTCCTTGGTATTTTTCTACCACGCCTTCCACTCGCATTATTTATTTGTTTTGTTAGTCTTTTTTCCTTCGTTCTACATGCTCAAACCATATCAGAGTGCTCTTCTTCATCTTACTCAACACATCAGCATTAAGTTCACATTCATCCCCAATCACTTCATTCCGTATTCTGTCATACATAGTCACTCCATGTATTATAGTTAGGGCAATAACATTGTGGAGGTTTAAAGACATTGTAAATTTATTTTATCAAACACTGTTTATTCTACTTTTTGTAACGGTATAACCCTACCAGTTTCAAGGTTTTCCCCTCATCATCAGGGGAGCACAAACAAGATTCTGAAGTCTTGTTTGTGCTCCAGAAGTCTTGTTTGTGCTCCCTTGATGATGAGGTGAAAACCTTGAAACCGGTAGGGTTATACGTTACAAAAATCGGAATAAACAGTGTTTGATAAAACAAATTACAATCACTCCATGTATTATTCGACGTGCACACATTTCTACAACGTTTTTTTTTACTCCTTTCAATATTTTTCCATGTCCACGTTTCACTACTATACACTAAAGTCGGTACTAAAATAATCTGTCCACACAGATCATGTTAGCAAACGCCGTTCGATATCCCTCGTAACTCTTGGATAATCACAGAAATTACTACCCAAATAGTAGAATTTCTCAACTACGTTAGCTCCAATCTCTCATTGTTCATCCATATATCACATTTACTTTTCATTTCTACTTTTCTATCACTATGATTTTGCAACATTCATTATCTGATCTTTGCCTTTGTATCTCTCAAAAGCTTATCAAACTCAGTAATTCGTCCTCATTCTCTGGTAACATCACCATATCATCAGCATTCATCGATCTGTACTCATTCCCGATCAACATTTATATGCCACCCATTGACTTCAGTAGTTCATTCATATATAAATATATGGACATATTAAACAACCAGAGTAACATAACACATCCTTGATTTAACCATTTAAAAATAATAAACAACTTAGTCAAGGCATCGTTCACTCTAATACATGCTCTAATTTTGCCATGTAGTAGCATTAATTTACATTCAAAATCATATTCATTCTATATTTTTTATAGTTTGCATCCAGTCCACAAACGCACAACACTTTTACGTTATATATACATTTCTCTAAAATCAGATACTTTTAGAGAAATGCCTTACATTTCTCTAAAAGTATCTGATCCACGCGTCCTCTCCAACTTAAACATACACCCTAAGTATCCCACACTCTCTTTTCAGTATAATTAACGTATAATATTATTTCTCTAACAAGAAATCGTTCGCAAGAAGAAATGCGAAGTCATGTTTATCGACTATCCTTGATTTTATCAGCTTCATTCAAGTTCAAAGCAAGAACAGATTACTCACTAATGTTTTATGGATCAAGAGGCTGAAATAACACGATATCTATAATAAAACGCCATCGTGACTTTGATTATTTACAAGGGTCAAGTGAAGTTGTTCTTCCCGGAATGAATCGAAGAAATTATATTGATTTGCTCTGTTACTGTGCTGGGTTTATACTCGTATTATATTACTTTTTCTATTGTAAAATATTGCTTATAAGCCAATGCTAAGTTTTAATTGTTATTATATTGTAATGTTTTGTATCAAAAAATAAATAAATCATCTTGGATGGTAGACCTCTTTAAGTCATCAAGCATCGTCATCAAAGGGAAAATGGTATGAAATAGACTAGATATGAAATACACTAATGTGGTATGACCTTTGTGAACCTGCAGTAACGAGGTCCTAAGGAGTAGACTCAACTTGACACTGGCATATACTTCTTTCAATAAAGATGTTCTAACACATTTTCTAAGAGTAAGAAAGAGAAGAGTGCCAATAGACAAAAAATATCGTATGTTGTTGGATGTATTCAATCATTTGTATAGAAAGTACCATTTAACATATCTAAATAAGCGATTCATATATATTGAAAAGCGTGGCCGGGAGACAATATTATCATCGGCTCCATTAATAGGAACCATTGGTGTAGACACGGAACTCGTACTCGTCCGTCATGACACGTGTTGGTAATGCTAAAGTACGTGAAGAAGCAACAATATGCATATACTCGTATGACTAGCGCATACCAGATGAAGACTGCCAGAGAGCGATAATTTTTATTCGGGTACGATCGGGAATCGAATCCGAAACTTTCGGGTGGAAGTGAAGCATCTTACCAACTAGTCTACGGGGGTCGTTACATAAAGAAGTCAGAGGTTGGAGATATTAGAAAGATCAAAACGCTGGAACCTTGACAGCAGCAGGAAGGAGACAGCCGAGATGATATCAATGCTTAAAATTGATGGCATCCAATCATAGTCGTGTGAAAAAAACATAAATGGCGAGTTGTAATCCCGTTACAGGATTTAACGGAGCTCAATTACGTTTTAAACATTATTTCATACTTCAAAAGCCATTATTATTTGTGTGGATCAATGCCAAAAAAGTCTTTGTGGTGCCACGATCCATAATGATACAACGGTGACCTATTCAGCCCCGCTATTTTTTTTTTGCAAATCGTAAGTGGCCCAAAAGCAAGTCTATTGTTCTGAGATGGTCTTGCGGATATAGGAGCAAAACAACGTCGATAAAAAATACTATCATTACGCAAAAAGTAACGAGGTTATGTCAAATACTTTATTATCTGACTGTTATATTCAAAGTGCTTTTTTATGTTTTTAATTTAACGTCGAAGAACAATTAGTTGACACAAAATCGTGGATACCAGAAGTAAGCAAAGGTTGAAAAATGCGAGTGATATTTTTATGTATTATTGATAGTTTTTTAATGTATTTATTGATATTTATTTATTGAAGTCCGCAGCCTCTACATACATACATACATACCATCTCAACGTTTCCCTGTCGGATAAGGCTGAAAGCACGCAGCGCCAGGATATCATATCGCAACACACATATTTCGCCTCTTACATTCATACATATTCGCTTACAACTTTTACAATTTTTACATTTCTAACCATAATTTCCTAGATCTTCCTCTACCATACCTTCCACTCACTTAAGCACTGTATATTTGTTTTGTTACTCTTACATTCGTTCTACATGTCCAAACCATATCAGAGTGCTCTTTTTCACATTACTCAACAGATCTGTCTTAACTTCACATTTATCTGTGATCAATTATTTCCGTATTATCATATATTGTCGTCATATATTCTTCTCAGTGCACGCATTCCTGCAGCATTTATTCGCCTCCTTTCAGTATTTTTTTTAAAGCCCCCGGCCCCGATAAAATCAATAATCTCACCTTGAAAAAACTTCCGAAAAAAGCCATTTACGCCCTTACCGCCATTTACAATGCCTGCCTTCGACATAAATTCTTTCCAACCCCATTCAAAAACGCCGACGTCATCATGTTCCCTAAACCGGGTAAAAGCCACGTTATCCCTGAAAATTACAGACCGATCAGTCTGCTCCCGACTCTAGGTAAAGTGCTCGAAAAATTAATCCTAGAACGTCTCTCGTTAGAAACTTACTCACGTAACATCATCCCAGATTCGCAACACGGATTTAGGCCATTACACTCTACCAACCATCAGCTTCTTCGCGTTGTAGAACACATCATCAAATACTTCAGCTCCAAAGGCCTCACGACCCTCCTTTCACTAGACGTGGCGAAAGCCTTCGACACAGTCTGGCTCAACGGACTCATATTCAAACTGCACAAGTCAGGTATTCCCCTCAGACTAGTGCAAATCATCGCATCATTCCTTGAAAATCGCTCCTTCTCCGTCAAAATAGACGGTATAAACTCATCCCCTCGCCCCATTCTGGCAGGTGTGCCCCAAGGTGCACTGTTGTCCCCTATCCTGTATAACATATACACGAGCGATATGCCCCAATTTTCACGTACACATTGTATCACCGCGCAATACGCTGACGACACAGCCTTTCTCTCTTCATCGAAATATGAGTCCGTATCCCACAACAGACTGCAAGACTTCATTCCCATTCTGGAGCACTGGTGCACCAAATGGAAGATCAAAATAAATCCCACCAAAAGCACAGCAGTCCGCTTCTCACGCAGATACATCAAACCCATCAGAACTCTTAAACTCTTCGGCCAGAGCGTCCCATGGTCAAAACACGTAAAATACCTAGGCCTCACATTAGACAGTAGACTCTCGTGGCATAAACACGCCCTCAATATCAAATCAAAAGCTCACGGAACACTCAAATCATTATTTCCCTTGATCAGTAAATACAGCAAACTTAGCACGCGCACTAAACTCCACCTATATAAAGCGATCGTCAGACCGCAACTGACATACGCCCTTCCGGTCTGGGGCCACGCGAAGAAAACAACGCTATATCACATTCAGATCATTCAAAACAAAGCCCTCCGCATAATTTTAAAAGCACCCTACATCGTCCGTAATTCAAGACTCCACGCAGATACCAAACTACATACTATCCCCGAACATATGCGCGCTCTGGCCGAAAGGTTCTACAGCTCTATATCCCGTCATCCCAACCCAGTCATAAAAGCCTTAGATAACTACAACGCGAACACCAGTTACAGACACACTCGTCCGAAATCAATATTGCGAAACATCCCCCCGACCCCCCCCCTCTTCAACTCTAATCATCCCCCCAAATGACCCCCCGATTGTCACTCTGAACACCCCATCATCGATAATTCCTCCGGCAGACAGTTTACCCCCATAGGCAACCGCATTTCTCACCTTCAATAAACATTTTCTACACCTTAATATATTTATAAAAGTCACACACATTTCCCCACTCATTTACTTATCTACATATACTATATTCATTCTTATAATTTATTCACAATTCATTTTTTCATTTTTTTTTTTTTTTTTTCACCCATTCAATATAAAACAGTGTGTGACGACACAAATTTATGTATATTTGTATTTAATATTATGTACATATCATCATATTTATATATGTATTTAATCGTTTATAATTTCTCATAATCATTCATAAAATCAAAACAATTACCACAAACCTATCCTTTCCCGATTCCCAAAAAGATCCAAAAATTTCCAATAAATATCTTAACAGTCAGAACTTATCCGATGAAGGAGTAAGGTGTCCTACCATCGGACCGAAACTCCGAACAAGCTATCCATCACTTGACAGTATTTTTTTTTACTTTTACGTTTAACTCCCATACATATAAGTCGGTACTAAACTAGTGTTGTGGACTATCATCTTGGCAGATTTTGATACTGTCCGGTTTCAGTATATACTGTCCGGTTTCAGTATATACTGGTCCGATTTCAGTATATATGTTTAAATGTCCCATTGTTTCCTATCGCTACACGCCGTTCTATATCTCACGTAACTTTTCCATTACCTGAAAAAATACTATCCATTTTTTTTATTTAGACTTGCTTAAGTCTTTCATTAATCCCCCATATATCGTATTTACTTTTCCTTCCACACTTTCTATCACTATGATTTTGGATTTTGCAATAGCTTAGAGAGATACAAACCCACAACATACTTCTGCTTCAGAAGCCGCGTTCACCAACTATTAAATATTTTTTTAAGTTATGTGTTTGCAGTCAATATTTTATTAACAAACCTAAATATGTCATTTTATAACCCATACCTTTAGAAATCATATTTTTTCAAGTATTATTTATAAAACTATACAAATATTTTACCGTTAGATATACATACCTATTAAATATAACAGTTATATACCCCTGACTAGCAATAAAAGGAGAATGACGTCAATAGACTGTTTTTACGATACTTAGAAAAAAAGAGATCGTACGAATGAATATATAATTCGCCAACTCATCGGAGTAATGATCGATTGACGGAAGATAAATAAAATAAAAAATACTCGACATCAAAAAAATTTAACAACGTACATTGTCCAATAGAAAGTGACGGTTGTTAACTATTGAATGAAACCACTACAGTAAACTATGACATACATATATTGTTATTTAATGTTATGTTACTATTAATATACGAGTACTTTAACATATAAGACTCGTTTCAATGCAATTATTAAATGTATCATACATTATGTTTATTCTTCCATGCATGTTTATTAATGTAAATTTATAATGTTTGAATGTTTCTATTTTTTTATAATCCATCTATATTCTCACAAAAATCCACATTTGTTCTTAATTTGTAAACCCTTCTTCTCAACAATGTAACATATAAAAGGGAAAAAAATGTTTGCACTTAAACAAAATTACATGCAAATGTGCAGAACATGCTCAAACAAAAATCAATTTTTAAGCAAGCAAAAAACATTACAAATTCGCGTTTCAAACTTACTTTTGATTACGAAAAATTAGTTCATACAATGGAACGATCGGTTATAGAGTTAACCTTTAAATTTTGACACTCCTTTCATTGAAATATTCAACGATATAGAGAACAAGTAAAAAGTTAACGATTTATTAAGTTATTAATAAAATTTATAATTATTTACCTGAAAATTTAACAAATATGCTCCAGCATTTCTACTTTTCAGAGTTATACATAATATATGTAAAACATTTTAACTTTTAAAACTTCTGTTTTTTTAGAAATACGGTCTGCTTACACCAAAGTTATGTTTAGTTTAATTAACTACTTTTTTTTGTTAAATTAAAAAAATATTGAAATTCAAGGAAGTTACTCATAGCTCATTTCCAAAACACGAGTCCAATCAAAGGACGGCATTTAGCTAGTTTTATTTTAAACAGATTTCTAAATTGTTGTATAGATTTATTTTTTTGAGTTGTATAGATTTAATTGTTGAATAGATCGTTTGTTTTTTTCTTCTTCTTTTAATTTGAATATTTTAAAGTGATTTTAAAATGTCAAAATATTTAAATACATGCGCGTCAACATTTTTATCCCTTCATTTTATCATATTATTTATAGATTTATTTTTCTTAACTAAGTTTCAAATTCATATTATTGTGAAAATGTTTTATTAGTGGAAAATCGATTTATAATCTGTTACGAAGAAAGGAAAATATATGTTGATTTAAATAAGCGTATCGATTGAAATGTGATATTTTGAAAGAAGGTAACGTGAGAAGTATGAATAATAGAAGATTTTGCATGACAAGATGTATGAATTAGGATGAGGCAAAAATAGTGCATGTAAAGAAAAGTTTGGAGGTGTATTCTTTCTGCGTACCCCGCAAGGGACACGGCGTGATGATATGTTTGTATGTAAGTATATGATGTTTCATTCTTGCTCTTCTGATCCTGGCCTGTTGTGTGCCATTGTATCATCTTAAATTTCTTACTATTCTATTTCTTACTGTGTTATAGTAACATCTTATATTTTTACTGTGTTATTGTAACATCTTATATTTCTTACTGTGTTATTGTAACATCTTATATTTCTTACTGTGTTAATGTAACATCTTATATTTCTTACTGTGTTAATGTAACATCTTATATTTCATACTGTTCCAAAATTCCTCCTTTCTTTCATCACTTTCCCTATTGATCGGGGAATACTCTATCACGAGTAAATATTATATCTACTTTACTCGTAAATCTCATACACATCACTCGACGGCTTAGATAAATTCGTATTCTTTCATGTATTCCCACAACCGCTCGGATAATATTACTCCCACACCCTTCTTTGCTCTTTCATTATCATTCCCACTAGACAACACACCTAACGTTTCTCTTATCTCTTCATACCGACATCCTTTTCTCATTGTTTCATTCAAGCACACAACGTCTAAATTTTCGACATTCACCATATCACAAAATTCATTCATCTTATGATATATTCTTTCACAGATATTCCAAACAGCCATTCATAGCTCAATCCTTAGAATAAATTCTGTCAAAATGCGTGCACTTAGAAGAATGCATGACGTGACTTTGTATGACAGAATACGGAATGAAGTGATAAGGGATGAATGTGAACTGAAGGCTGATGTGTTGAGTAAGATGAAGAAGACCACTCTGAGATGGTTTCGGCTTGTGGAACGAATGAATGAAAAGAGAATAACAAAACAAATATACAGTGCAAATGTGAATGGTAGACGTGGTAGACGAAGATCAATGAAAGTATGATTGGATAAAGTGGACGATATTTTGAAAGAAAGAAATGTAAGAAGTTATAGGAATCGTAGGAGCTGTATGAGGTGTATGGATGTAGAAGAGGTGAGATGTGTGTAGCGATAGAAAAGTATGTTGCTCTCTCCTTTCTGCCTACCCCGATAAGGAGATGAGGTGATGGTATGTATGTATCTTGTATTTACTAGCACTCAGAAATTAAAATTGAATGGTCGAAATCGACAGTAAATAAATAAATATATAGGCCCTATATTTTTTTATAAATGATCAGCTCGTGTATAACCTTTTTCGTGGATTAAATAACAAAAATTGTGTAGAATAAACAAAAAGGAAAATAAGCTACAAAGCTGAGTGAAATTGATTTTAAAAAATCAATCAAAATTTGAATAATCCATTTGATACGAAAATTAAGATTATGAATTTGCATGTCCGAGTTATTGATTTGAATAAAATGCTCAACACGAATTAGATACAATTTTTTTAATGCGATGCCAGTTCCATGGATAATTATTTTTTTACAAAATGCATAATAATAATAATAATGACAATTATCAGCGATATTAAAAACCCTCAAATAACTAAAAAAAAAGAGTTTTGTGAGTCGAAAATTTTTTGCGTCTTAAAGTCTCAATATATAGGACACTATCAAGTTTCGTCAAGTTTTTTTTTTGATTTCATATTAATACTTACTGATTATTGATCAGCAATATTAAAAACCCTCAAATAACTAAAAATAAAGTGTTTTGTGAGTCGAAATTTTTTTGCGTCTTTAAGTCTCAATATATGACACTATCAAGTTTCGTCAATTTTTTTTGTTTGATTTCATATTAATACTTACTTATTATTGATAAGCGATATAAAAAACCCTCAAATAACTAAAAATAAAGTGTTTTGTGAGTCGAAAATTTTTTGTGCATTTTCGTCTCAATATAAACAACTATCAAGTTTCGTCAATTTTTTTTTGTTTGATATCATATTAATACTTACTGATTATTGATCAGCGATATTAAAAACCCTCAAATAACTAAAAATAAAGTGTTTTGTGAGTCGAAAATTTTTTGCGCTATTTAGTCTCAATATATAAGAAACTATCAAGTTTCGTCAATTTTTTTTTGTTTGATTTCATATGAACACTTACTGATTATTGATCAGCGATATTAAAAACCCTCAAATAACTAAAAATAAAGTGTTTTGTGAGTCGAAAATTTTTTGCGTCTTTAAGTCTCAATATATAAGAAACTATCAAGTTTGTCAATTTTTTTTTGTTTGATTTCATATTAATACTTACTGTTTATTGATCAGCGATATTAAAAACCCTCAAATAACTAAAAATAAAGTGTTTTGTGAGTCGAAAATTTTTTGCGCTATTTAGTCTCAATATATAAGAAACTATCAAGTTTCGTCAATTTTTTTTTGTTTGATTTCATATTAACACTTACTGATTATTGATCAGCGATATTAAAAACCCTCAAATAACTAAAAATAAAGTGTTTTGTGAGTCGAAATTTTTTTGCGTCTTAAAGTCGCAATATATAAGACATTATCAGGTTTCGTCAATTTTTTTTGTTTGATTTCATATTAATACTTACTTATTATTGATAAGCGATATTATAAACCCTCAAATAACTAAAAATAAAGTGTTTTGTGAGTCGAAAATTTTTTGTGCATTTTCGTCTCAATATAAACAACTATCAAGTTTCGTCAATTTTTTTTGTTTGATTTCATATTAATACTTACTGATTATTGATCAGCGATATTAAAAACCCTCAAATAACTAAAAATAAAGTGTTTTGTGAGTCGAAAATTTTTTGCGCTATTTAGTCTCAATATATAAGAAACTATCAAGTTTCGTCAATTTTTTTTGTTTGATTTCATATTAATACTTACTGATTATTGATCAGCGATATTAAAAACCCTCAAATAACTAAAAATAAAGTGTTTTGTGAGTCGAAAATTTTTTGTGCATTTTCGTCTCAATATAAACAACTATCAAGTTTCGTCAATTTTTTTTTGTTTGATTTCATATTAATACTTACTGATTATTGATCAGCGATATTAAAAACCCTCAAATAACTAAAAATAAAGTGTTTTGTGAGTCGAAAATTTTTTGCGCCATTTAGTCTCAATATATAAGAAACTATCAAGTTTAGTCAATTTTTTTTTGTTTGATTTCTTATTAATACTTACTGATTATTGATAAGCGATATTAAAAACCCTCAAATAACTAAAAATAAAGTGTTTTGTGAGTCGAAAATTTTTTGCGTATTAAAGTCTCAATATATAGGACACTATCAAGTTTCGTCAATTTTTTTTTTGATTTCATATTAATACTTACTGATTATTGATCAGCAATATTAAAAACCCTCAAATAACTAAAAATAAAGTGTTTTGTGAGTCGAAATTTTTTTGCGCCATTTAGTCTCAATATATAAGAAACTATCAAGTTTAGTCAATTTTTTTTTGTTTGATTTCATATTAATACTTAATGATTATTGATCAGCGATATTAAAAACCCTCAAATAACTAAAAATAAAGTGTTTTGTGAGTCGAAAATTTTTTGCGCCATTTAGTTTCAATATATAAGAAACTATCAAGTTTAGTCAATTTTTTTTTGTTTGATTTCATATTAATACTTACTGATTATTGATCAGCGATATTAAAAACCCTCAAATAACTAAAAATAAAGTGATTTGTAAGTCGAAAATTTTTTGCGTCTTAAAGTCTCAATATATAGGACACTATCAAGTTTCGTCAATTTTTTTTTTTGATTTCATATTAATACTTACTGATTATTGATCAGCGATATTAAAAACCCTCCAATAACTAAAAATAAAGTGTTTTGTGAGTCGATATTTTTTTGCGTCTTTAAGTCGCAATATATAAGACACTATCAAGTTTAGTCAATTTTTTGTTGTTTGATTTCATATTAATACTTACTGTTTATTGATCAGCGATATTAAAAACCCTCAAATAACTAAAAATAAAGTGTTTTGTGAGTCGAAAATTTTTTGCGCTATTTAGTCTCAATATATAAGAAACTATCAAGTTTAGTCAATTTTTTGTTGTTTGATTTCATATTAATACTTACTGATTATTGATCAGCGATATTAAAAACCCTCAAATAACTAAAAATAAAGTGATTTGTAAGTCGAAAATTTTTTGCGTCTTAAAGTCTCAATATATAGGACACTATCAAGTTTCGTCAATTTTTTTTTTTGATTTCATATTAATACTTACTGATTATTGATCAGCAATATTAAAAACCCTCAAATAACTAAAAATAAAGTGTTTTGTGAGTCGAAAATTTTTTGCGTCTTTAAGTCTCAATATATAAGAAACTATCAAGTTTCGTCAATTTTTTTTTGTTTGATTTCATATTAATACTTACTGATTATTGATCAGCGATATTAAAAACCCTCAAATAACTAAAAATAAAGTGTTTTGTGAGTCGAAAATTTTTTGCGTCTTTAAGTCTCAATATATAATAAACTATCAAGTTTCGTCAATTTTTTTTGTTTGATTTCATATTAATACTTACTTATTATTGATAAGCGATATTAAAAACCCTCAAATAACTAAAAATAAAGTGTTTTGTGAGTCGAAAATTTTTTGTGCATTTTCGTCTCAATATAAACAACTATCAAGTTTCGTCAATTTTTTTTTGTTTGATTTCATATTACTACTTACTGATTATTGATCAGCGATATTAAAAACCCTCAAATAACTAAAAATAAAGTGTTTTGTGAGTCGAAAATTTTTTGCGTCTTGTCTCAATATATAACAAACTATCAAGTTTCGTCAATTTTTTTTTGTTTGATTTCATATTAATACTTACTGATTATTGATCAGCGATATTAAAAACCCTCAAATAACTAAAAATAAAATGTTTTGTGAGTCGATATTTTTTTGCGTCTTTAAGTCGCAATATATAAGACACTATCAAGTTTCGTCAATTTTTTTTGTTTGATTTCATATTAATACTTACTTATTATTGATAAGCGATATTAAAAACCCTCAAATAACTAAAAATAAAGTGTTTTGTTAGTTGAAATTTTTTTGCGCATTTTCGTCTCAATATGAACAACTATCAAGTTTCGTCAATTTTTTTTGTTTGATTTCATATAAATACTTACTTATTATTGATAAGCGATATTAAAAACCCTCAAATAACTAAAAATAAAGTGTTTTGTGAGTTGAATATTTTTTGCGAATTTTCGTCTCAATATAAACAACTATCAAGTTTCGTCAATTTTTTGTTGTTTGATTTCATATTAATACTTACTGATTATTGATCAGCGATATTGAAAACCCTCAAATAACTAAAAATAAAGTGTTTTGTTAGTTGAAATTTTTTTGCGCATTTTCGTCTCAATATGAACAACTATCAAGTTTCGTCAATTTTTTTTGTTTGATTTCATATAAATACTTACTTATTATTGATAAGCGATATTAAAAACCCTCAAATAACTAAAAATAAAGTGTTTTGTGAGTTGAATATTTTTTGCGAATTTTCGTCTCAATATAAACAACTATCAAGTTTCGTCAATTTTTTGTTGTTTGATTTCATATTAATACTTACTGATTATTGATCAGCGATATTGAAAACCCTCAAATAACTAAAAATAAAGTGTTTTGTTAGTTGAAATTTTTTTGCGCATTTTCGTCTCAATATGAACAACTATCAAGTTTCGTCAATTTTTTTTGTTTGATTTCATATAAATACTTACTTATTATTGATAAGCGATATTAAAAACCCTCAAATAACTAAAAATAAAGTGTTTTGTGAGTTGAATATTTTTTGCGAATTTTCGTCTCAATATAAACAACTATCAAGTTTCGTCAATTTTTTGTTGTTTGATTTCATATTAATACTTACTGATTATTGATCAGCGATATTAAAAACCCTCAAATAACTAAAAATAAAGTGTTTTGTTAGTTGAAAATTTTTTGCGCATTTTCGTCTCAATATAAACAACTATCAAGTTTCCTCAATTTTTTTTGTTTGATTTCATATTAATACTTACTTATTATTGATAAGCGATATTAAAAACCCTCAAATAACTAAAAATAAAGCGTTTTGTGAGTTGAATATTTTTTGCGAATTTTCGTCTCAATGTTAACAACTATCAAGTTTGTCATTTTTTTCTGTTTGATTTCATATTAATACTTACTGATTATTGATCAGCGATATTAAAAACCCTCAAATAACTAAAAATAAAGTGTTTTGTTAGTTGAAATTTTTTTGCGCATTTTCGTCTCAATATGAACAACTATCAAGTTTCGTCAATTTTTTTGTTTGATTTCATATAAATACTTACTTATTATTGATAAGCGATATTAAAAACCCTCAAATAACTAAAAATAAAGTGTTTTGTGAGTTGAATATTTTTTGCGAATTTTCGTCTCAATATAAACAACTATCAAGTTTCGTCAATTTTTTGTTGTTTGATTTCATATTAATACTTACTGATTATTGATCAGCGATATTCAAAACCCTCAAATAACTCAAAATAAAGTGTTTTGTGAGTCGAAAATTTTTTGCGTCTTTAAGTCGCAATATATAAGACACTATCAAGATTCGTCAATTTTTTTTGTTTGATTTCATATTAATACTTACTGATTATTGATCAGCAATATTAAAAACCCTCAAATAACTAAAAATAAAGTGTTTTGTTAGTTGAAATTTTTTTGCGCATTTTCGTCTCAATATAAACAACTATCAAGTTTCGTCAATTTCTTTTTGTTTGATTTCATATAAATACTTACTTATTATTGATAAGCGATATTAAAAACCCTCAAATAACTAAAAATAAAGTGTTTTGTGAGTTGAATATTTTTTGCGAATTTTCGTCTCAATATAAACAACTATCAAGTTTCGTCAATTTTTTGTTGTTTGATTTCATATTAATACTTACTGATTATTGATCAGCGATATTCAAAACCCTCAAATAACTAAAAATAAAGTGTTTTGTTAGTTGAAATTTTTTGCGCATTTTCGTCTCAATATAAACAACTATCAAGTTTCGTCAATTTTTTTTGTTTGATTTCATATTAATACTTACTTATTATTGATAAGCGATATTAAAAACCCTCAAATAACTAAAAATAAAGCGTTTTGTGAGCTGAATATTTTTTGCGAATTTTCGTCTCAATGTTAACAACTACCAAGTTTGTCAATTTTTTCTGTTTGATTTCATATTAATACTATCTGTTTATAGATCAGCGATATTAAAAACCCTCAAATAACTAAAAATAAAGTGTTTTGTGAGTCGAAAATTTTTTGCGCTATTTAGTCTCAATATATAAGAAACTATCAAGTTTCGTCAATTTTTTTTTGTTTGATTTCATATTAATACTTACTGATTATTGATCAGCGATATTAAAAACCCTCAAATAACTAAAAATAAAGTGTTTTGTAAGAGACTATCAAGTTTCGTCAATTTTTTTTTGTTTGATTTCATATTAATACTTACTGATTATTGATCAGCAATATTAAAAACCCTCAAATAACTAAAAATAAAGTGTTTTGTGAGTCGAAAATTTTTTGCGCCATTTAGTTTCAATATATAAGAAACTATCAAGTTTAGTCAATTTTTTTTTGTTTGATTTCATATTAATACTTACTGATTATTGATAAGCGATATTAAAAACCCTCAAAAAACTAAAAATAAAGTGTTTTGTGAGCCGAAAATTTTTTGTGCATTTTCGTCTCAATATAAGCAACTATCAAGTTTCGTCAATTTTTTTTTGTTTGATTTCATATTAATACTTACTGATTATTGATCAGCGATATTAAAAACCCTCAAATAACTAAAAATAAAGTGTTTTGTGAGTTGAATATTTTTTGCGAATTTTCGTCTCAATATAAACAACTATCAAGTTTCGTCAATTTTTTGTTGTTTGATTTCATATTAATACTTACTGATTATTGATCAGCGATATTAAAAACCCTCAAATAACTAAAAATAAAGTGTTTTTTTAGTTGAAATTTTTTTGCGCATTTTCGTCTCAATATAAACAACTATCAAGTTTCGTCAATTTTTTTTGTTTGATTTCATATTAATACTTACTTATTATTGATAAGCGATATTAAAAACCCTCAAATAACTAAAAATAAAGTGTTTTGTGAGTTGAATATTTTTTGCGAATTTTCGTCTCAATGTTAACAACTATCAGGTTTGTCATTTTTTTCTGTTTGATTTCATATTAATACTATCTGTTTATAGATCAGCGATATTAAAAACCCTCAAATAACTAAAAATAAAGTGTTTTGTGAGTCGAAAATTTTTTGCGCTATTTAGTCTCAATATATAAGAAACTATCAAGTTTCGTCAATTTTTTTTTGTTTGATTTCATATTAATACTTACTGATAATTGATCAGCGATATTAAAAACCCTCAAATAACTAAAAATAAAGTGTTTTGTGAGTCGAAAATTTTTTGCGTCTTTAAGTCTCAATATATAAGAGACTATCAAGTTTCGTCAATTTTTTTTTGTTTGATTTCATATTAATACTTACTGATTATTGATCAGCAATATTAAAAACCCTCAAATAACTAAAAATAAAGTGTTTTGTGAGTCGAAAATTTTTTGCGCCATTTAGTTTCAATATATAAGAAACTATCAAGTTTAGTCAACTTTTTTTTGTTTGATTTCATATTAATACTTACTGTTAATTGATAAGCGATATTAAAAACCCTCAAATAACTAAAAATAAAGTGTTTTGTGAGTCGAAAATTTTTTGTGCATTTTCGTCTCAATATAAGCAACTATCAAGTTTCGTCAATTTTTTTTTGTTTGATTTCATATTAATACTTACTGATTATTGATCAGCGATATTAAAAACCCTCAAATAACTAAAAATAGAGTTTTTTGTGAGTCGAAAATTTTTTGCGTCTCAATATATAAGAGACTATCAAGTTTCGTCAATTTTTTTTTTGTTTGATTTCATATTAATACTTACTGATTATTGATCAGCGATATTAAAAACCCTCAAATAACTAAAAATAAAGTGTTTTGTGAGTCGAAATTTTTTTGCGTCTTAAAGTCTCAATATATAGGACACTATCAAGTTTCGTCAATTTTTTGTTGTTTGATTTCATATTAATACTTACTGATTATTGATCAGCGATATTAAAAACCCTCAAATAACTAAAAATAAAGTGTTTTGTTAGTTGAAATTTTTTTGCGCATTTTCGTCTCAATATGAACAACTATCAAGTTTCGTCAATTTTTTTTGTTTGATTTCATATAAATACTTACTTATTATTGATAAGCGATATTAAAAACCCTCAAATAACTAAAAATAAAGTGTTTTGTGAGTTGAATATTTTTTGCGAATTTTCGTCTCAATATAAACAACTATCAAGTTTCGTCAATTTTTTGTTGTTTGATTTCATATTAATACTTACTGATTATTGATCAGCGATATTAAAAACCCTCAAATAACTAAAAATAAAGTGTTTTGTTAGTTGAAAATTTTTTGCGCATTTTCGTCTCAATATAAACAACTATCAAGTTTCGTCAATTTTTTTTGTTTGATTTCATATTAATACTTACTTATTATTGATAAGCGATATTAAAAACCCTCAAATAACTAAAAATAAAGCGTTTTGTGAGTTGAATATTTTTTGCGAATTTTCGTCTCAATGTTAACAACTATCAAGTTTGTCATTTTTTTCTGTTTGATTTCATATTAATAGTATCTGTTTATAGATCAGCGATATTAAAAACCCTCAAATAACTAAAAATAAAGTGTTTTCTGAGTCGAAAATTTTTTGCGCTATTTAGTCTCAATATATAAGAAACTATCAAGTTTCGCCAAATTTTTTTTGTTTGATTTCATATTAATACTTACTGATTATTGATCAGCGATATTAAAAACCCTCAAATAACTAAAAATAAAGTGTTTTGTGAGTCGAAAATTTTTTGCGTCTTTAAGTCTCAATATATAAGAAACTATCAAGTTTCGTCAATTTTTTTTGTTTGATTTCATATTAATACTTACTTATTATTGATAAGCGATATTAAAAACCCTCAAATAACTAAAAATAAAGTGTTTTGTGAGTCGAAAATTTTTTGTGCATTTTCGTCTCAATATAAACAACTATCAAGTTTCGTCAATTTTTTTTTGTTTGATTTCATATTAATACTTACTGATTATTGATCAGCGATATTATAAACCCTCAAATAACTAAAAATAAAGTGTTTTGTGAGTCGAAAATTTTTTGCGTCTTGTCTCAATATATAACAAACTATCAAGTTTCGTCAATTTTTTTTGTTTGATTTCATATTAATACTTACTGATTATTGATCAGCGATATTAAAAACCCTCAAATAACTAAAAATAAAGTATTTTGTGAGTCGATATTTTTTTGCGTCTTTAAGTCGCAATATATAAGACACTATCAAGTTTCGTCAATTTTTTTTGTTTGATTTCATATAAATACTTACTTATTATTGATAAGCGATATTAAAAACCCTCAAATAACTAAAAATAAAGTGTTTTGTGAGTCGAAAATTTTTTGCGTCTTTAAGTCGCAATATATAAGACATTATCAAGTTTCGTCAATTTTTTTTGTTTGATTTCATATTAATACTTACTTATTATTGATAAGCGATATAATAAACCCTCAAATAACTAAAAATAAAGTGTTTTGTGAGTCGAAAATTTGTTGTGCATTTTCGTCTCAATATAAACAACTATCAAGTTTCGTCAATTTTTTTTGTTTGATTTCATATTAATACTTACTTATTATTGATAAGCGATATTAAAAACCCTCAAATAACTAAAAATAAAGTGTTTTGTGAGTCGAAAATTTTTTGCGTCTTTAAGTCTCAATATATAAGAAACTATCAAGTTTCGTCAATTTTTTTTTTGATTTCATATTAATACTTACTTATTATTGATAAGCGATATTAAAAACCCTCAAATAACTAAAAATAAAGTGTTTTGTGAGTCGAAAATTTTTTGCGCTATTTAGTCTCAATATATAAGAAACTATCAAGTTTCATCAATTTTTTTTGTTTGATTTCATATTAATACTTACTGATTATTGATCAGCGATATTAAAAACCCTCAAATAACTAAAAATAAAGTGTTTTGTGAGTCGAAAATTTTTTGCGCCATTTAGTCTCAATATATAAGAAACTATCAAGTTTAGTCAATTTTTTTTTGTTTGATTTCATATTAATACTTACTGATTATTGATCAGCGATATTAAAAACCCTCAAATAACTAAAAATAAAGTGTTTTGTGAGTCGAAAATTTTTTGCGCCATTTAGTCTCAATATATAAGAAACTATCAAGTTTAGTCAATTTTTTTTTGTTTGATTTCATATTAATACTTACTGATTATTGATAAGCGATATTAAAAACCCTCAAATAACTAAAAATAAAGTGTTTTGTGAGTCGAAAATTTTTTGCGCCATTTAGTTTCAATATATAAGAAACTATCAAGTTTAGTCAATTTTTTTTTGTTTGATTTCATATTAATACTTACTGATTATTGATCAGCGATATTAAAAACCCTCAAATAACTAAAAATAAAGTGTTTTGTGAGTCGAAAATTTTTTGCGTCTTGTCTCAATATATAACAAACTATCAAGTTTCGTCAATTTTTTTTTGTTTGATTTCATATTAATACTTACTGATTATTGATCAGCGATATTAAAAACCCTCAAATAACTAAAAATAAAGCGTTTTGTGAGTCGAAAATTTTTTGCGCCATTTAGTTTCAATATATAAGAAACTATCAAGTTTAGTCAATTTTTTTTTGTTTGATTTCATATTAATACTTACTGATTATTGATCAGCGATATAATAAACCCTCAAATAACTAAAAATAAAGTGTTTTGTGAGTCGAAAATTTGTTGTGCATTTTCGTCTCAATATAAACAACTATCAAGTTTCGTCAATTTTTTTTGTTTGATTTCATATTAATACTTACTTATTATTGATAAGCGATATTAAAAACCCTCAAATAACTAAAAATAAAGTGTTTTGTGAGTCGAAAATTTTTTGCGTCTTTAAGTCTCAATATATAAGAAACTATCAAGTTTCGTCAATTTTTTTTTTGATTTCATATTAATACTTACTTATTATTGATAAGCGATATTAAAAACCCTCAAATAACTAAAAATAAAGTGTTTTGTGAGTCGAAAATTTTTTGCGCTATTTAGTCTCAATATATAAGAAACTATCAAGTTTCGTCAATTTTTTTTTTGATTTCATATTAATACTTACTTATTATTGATAAGCGATATTAAAAACCCTCAAATAACTAAAAATAAAGTGTTTTGTGAGTCGAAAATTTTTTGCGCTATTTAGTCTCAATATATAAGAAACTATCAAGTTTAGTCAATTTTTTTTGTTTGATTTCATATTAATACTTACTGATTATTGATCAGCGATATTAAAAACCCTCAAATAACTAAAAATAAAGTGTTTTGTGAGTCGAAAATTTTTTGCGCCATTTAGTCTCAATATATAAGAAACTATCAAGTTTAGTCAATTTTTTTTTGTTTGATTTCATATTAATACTTACTGATTATTGATCAGCGATATTAAAAACCCTCAAATAACTAAAAATAAAGTGTTTTGTGAGTCGAAAATTTTTTGCGCCATTTAGTCTCAATATATAAGAAACTATCAAGTTTAGTCAATTTTTTTTTGTTTGATTTCATATTAATACTTACTGATTATTGATAAGCGATATTAAAAACCCTCAAATAACTAAAAATAAAGTGTTTTGTGAGTCGAAAATTTTTTGCGCCATTTAGTTTCAATATATAAGAAACTATCAAGTTTAGTCAATTTTTTTTTGTTTGATTTCATATTAATACTTACTGATTATTGATCAGCGATATTAAAAACCCTCAAATAACTAAAAATAAAGTGTTTTGTGAGTCGATATTTTTTTGCGTCTTTAAGTCGCAATATATAAGACACTATCAAGTTTCGTCAATTTTTTTTGTTTGATTTCATATTAATACTTACTGATTATTGATCAGCGATATTAAAAACCCTCAAATAACTAAAAATAAAGTGTTTTGTGAGTCGAAAATTTTTTGCGCCATTTAGTCTCAATATATAAGAAACTATCAAGTTTCGTCAATTTTTTTTGTTTGATTTCATATTAATACTTACTGATTATTGATCAGCGATATTAAAAACCCTCAAATAACTAAAAATAAAGCGTTTTGTGAGTCGAAAATTTTTTGCGCCATTTAGTTTCAATATATAAGAAACTATCAAGTTTAGTCAATTTTTTTTTGTTTGATTTCATATTAATACTTACTGATTATTGATCAGCGATATTAAAAACCCTCAAATAACTAAAAATAAAGTGTTTTGTAAGTCGAAAATTTTTTGCGTCTTAAAGTCTCAATATATAGGACACTATCAAGTTTCGTCAATTTTTTTTTTTGATTTCATATTAAT
The DNA here is from genome assembly GCA_949825065.1 of Odontocerum albicorne. Lineage (NCBI taxonomy): Eukaryota > Metazoa > Arthropoda > Insecta > Trichoptera > Odontoceridae > Odontocerum > Odontocerum albicorne. The sequence continues at coordinate 36,866,289 of OX463846.1, forward strand.
ACTTACTGATTATTGATCAGCAATATTAAAAACCCTCAAATAACTAAAAATAAAGTGTTTTGTGAGTCGAAAATTTTTTGCGTCTTTAAGTCTCAATATATAAGAAACTATCAAGTTTCGTCAATTTTTTTTTAATTGATTTCATATTAATACTTACTGATTATTGATCAGCGATATTAAAAACCCTCAAATAACTAAAAATAAAGTGTTTTGTTAGTTGAAATTTTTTTGCGCATTTTCGTCTCAATATGAACAACTATCAAGTTTCGTCAATTTTTTTTGTTTGATTTCATATAAATACTTACTTATTATTGATAAGCGATATTAAAAACCCTCAAATAACTAAAAATAAAGTGTTTTGTGAGTTGAATATTTTTTGCGAATTTTCGTCTCAATATAAACAACTATCAAGTTTCGTCAATTTTTTGTTGTTTGATTTCATATTAATACTTACTGATTATTGATCAGCGATATTAAAAACCCTCAAATAACTAAAAATAAAGTGTTTTGTGAGTTGAATATTTTTTGCGAATTTTCGTCTCAATATAAACAACTATCAAGTTTCGTCAATTTTTTGTTGTTTGATTTCATATTAATACTTACTGATTATTGATCAGCGATATTAAAAACCCTCAAATAACTAAAAATAAAGTGTTTTGTTAGTTGAAATTTTTTTGCGCATTTTCGTCTCAATATGAACAACTATCAAGTTTCGTCAATTTTTTTTGTTTGATTTCATATAAATACTTACTTATTATTGATAAGCGATATTAAAAACCCTCAAATAACTAAAAATAAAGTGTTTTGTGAGTTGAATATTTTTTGCGAATTTTCGTCTCAATATAAACAACTATCAAGTTTGTCATTTTTTTCTGTTTGATTTCATATTAATACTTACTGATTATTGATCAGCGATATTCAAAACCCTCAAATAACTTAAAATAAAGTGTTTTGTGAGTCGAAAATTTTTTGCGTCTGTAAGTCTCAATATATAGGAAACTTTCAAGTTTCGTCAATTTTTTTTTGTTTGATATCATATTAATACTTACTGATTATTGATCAGCGATATTGAAAACCCTCAAATAACTAAAAATAAAGTGTTTTGTTAGTTGAAATTTTTTGCGCATTTTCGTCTCAATATAAACAACTATCAAGTTTCGTCCATTTTTTTTTTGTTTGATTTCATATTAATACTTACTTATTATTGATAAGCGATATTAAAAACCCTCAAATAACTAAAAATAAAGTGTTTTGTGAGTTGAATATTTTTTGCGAATTTTCGTCTCAATATAAACAACTATCAAGTTTCGTCAATTTTTTGTTGTTTGATTTCATATTAATACTTACTGATTATTGATCAGCGATATTAAAAACCCTCAAATAGTTGAAATTTTTTTGCGCCATTTAGTCTCAATATATAAGACACTATCAAGTTTCGTCAATTTTTTTTTGTTTGATTTCATATTAATACTTACTGATTATTGATCAGCGATATTAAAAACCCTCAAATAACTAAAAATAAAGTGTTTTGTGAGTCGAAAATTTTTTGCGTCTGTAAGTCTCAATATATAGGAAACTTTCAAGTTTCGTCAATTTTTTTTTGTTTGATATCATATTAATACTTACTGATTATTGATCAGCGATATTGAAAACCCTCAAATAACTAAAAATAAAGTGTTTTGTAAGTTGAAATTTTTTGCGCATTTTCGTCTCAATATAAACAACTATCAAGTTTCGTCAATTTTTTTTTTGTTTGATTTCATATAAATACTTACTGATTATTGATCAGCGATATTAAAAACCCTCAAATAACTAAAAATAAAGTGTTTTGTGAGTCGATATTTTTTTGCGTCTTTAAGTCGCAATATAAAAGACACTATCAAGTTTCGTCAATTTTTTTTGTTTGATTTCATATTAATACTTACTTATTATTGATAAGCGATATTAAAAACCCTCAAATAACTAAAAATAAAGTGTTTTGTTAGTTGAAATTTTTTTGCGCATTTTCGTCTCAATATGAACAACTATCAAGTTTCGTAAATTTTTTTTGTTTGATTTCATATAAATACTTACTTATTATTGATAAGCGATATTAAAAACCCTCAAATAACTAAAAATAAAGTGTTTTGTGAGTTGAATATTTTTTGCGAATTTTCGTCTCAATATAAACAACTATCAAGTTTCGTCAATTTTTTGTTGTTTGATTTCATATTAATACTTACTGATTATTGATCAGCAATATTAAAAACCCTCAAATAACTAAAAATAAAGTGTTTTATTAGTTGAAATTTTTTTGCGCATTTTCGTCTCAATATAAACAACTATCAAGTTTCGTCAATTTCTTTTTGTTTGATTTCATATAAATACTTACTTATTATTGATAAGCGATATTAAAAACCCTCAAATAACTAAAAATAAAGCGTTTTGTGAGTTGAATATTTTTTGCGAATTTTCGTCTCAATGTTAACAACTATCAAGTTTGTCATTTTTTTCTGTTTGATTTCATATTAATACTTACTGATTATTGATCAGCGATATTAAAAACCCTCAAATAACTAAAAATAAAGTGTTTTGTTAGTTGAAATTTTTTGCGCATTTTCGTCTCAATATAAACAACTATCAAGTTTCGTCCATTTTTTTTTGTTTGATTTCATATTAATACTTACTTATTATTGATAAGCGATATTAAAAACCCTCAAATAACTAAAAATAAAGTGTTTTGTGAGTTGAATATTTTTTGCGAATTTTCGTCTCAATATAAACAACTATCAAGTTTCGTCAATTTTTTGTTGTTTGATTTCATATTAATACTTACTGATTATTGATCAGCGATATTGAAAACCCTCAAATAACTAAAAATAAAGTGTTTTGTTAGTTGAAATTTTTTGCGCATTTTCGTCTCAATATAAACAACTATCAAGTTTCGTCCATTTTTTTTTGTTTGATTTCATATTAATACTTACTTATTATTGATAAGCGATATTAAAAACCCTCAAATAACTAAAAATAAAGTGTTTTGTGAGTTGAATATTTTTTGCGAATTTTCGTCTCAATATAAACAACTATCAAGTTTCGTCAATTTTTTGTTGTTTGATTTCATATTAATACTTACTGATTATTGATCAGCGATATTAAAAACCCTCAAATAACTCAAAATAAAGTGTTTTGTGAGTTGAATATTTTTTGCGAATTTTCGTCTCAATATAAACAACTATCAAGTTTCGTCCATTTTTTTTTGTTTGATTTCATATTAATACTTACTTATTATTGATAAGCGATATTAAAAACCCTCAAATAACTAAAAATAAAGTGTTTTGTGAGTTGAATATTTTTTGCGAATTTTCGTCTCAATATAAACAACTATCAAGTTTCGTCAATTTTTTGTTGTTTGATTTCATATTAATACTTACTGATTATTGATCAGCGATATTAAAAACCCTCAAATAGTTGAAATTTTTTTGCGCCATTTAGTCTCAATATATAAGACACTATCAAGTTTCGTCAATTTTTTTTTGTTTGATTTCATATTAATACTTACTGATTATTGATCAGCGATATTAAAAACCCTCAAATAACTAAAAATAAAGTGTTTTGTGAGTCGAAAATTTTTTGCGTCTGTAAGTCTCAATATATAGGAAACTTTCAAGTTTCGTCAATTTTTTTTTGTTTGATATCATATTAATACTTACTGATTATTGATCAGCGATATTGAAAACCCTCAAATAACTAAAAATAAAGTGTTTGTTAGTTGAAATTTTTTGCGCATTTCCGTCTCAATATAAACAACTATCAAGTTTCGTCAATTTTTTTTTTGTTTGATTTCATATTAATACTTACTGATTATTGATCAGCGATATTAAAAACCCTCAAATAACTAAAAATAAAGTGTTTTGTGAGTCGATATTTTTTTGCGTCTTTAAGTCGCAATATAAAAGACACTATCAAGTTTCGTCAATTTTTTTTGTTTGATTTCATATTAATACTTACTTATTATTGATAAGCGATATTAAAAACCCTCAAATAACTAAAAATAAAGTGTTTTGTTAGTTGAAATTTTTTTGCGCATTTTCGTCTCAATATGAACAACTATCAAGTTTCGTAAATTTTTTTTGTTTGATTTCATATAAATACTTACTTATTATTGATAAGCGATATTAAAAACCCTCAAATAACTAAAAATAAAGTGTTTTGTGAGTTGAATATTTTTTGCGAATTTTCGTCTCAATATAAACAACTATCAAGTTTCGTCAATTTTTTGTTGTTTGATTTCATATTAATACTTACTGATTATTGATCAGCAATATTAAAAACCCTCAAATAACTAAAAATAAAGTGTTTTATTAGTTGAAATTTTTTGCGCATTTTCGTCTCAATATAAACAACTATCAAGTTTCGTCAATTTCTTTTTGTTTGATTTCATATAAATACTTACTTATTATTGATAAGCGATATTAAAAACCCTCAAATAACTAAAAATAAAGCGTTTTGTGAGTTGAATATTTTTTGCGAATTTTCGTCTCAATGTTAACAACTATCAAGTTTGTCATTTTTTTCTGTTTGATTTCATATTAATACTTACTGATTATTGATCAGCGATATTAAAAACCCTCAAATAACTAAAAATAAAGTGTTTTGTTAGTTGAAATTTTTTTGCGCATTTTCGTCTCAATATGAACAACTATCAAGTTTCGTCAATTTTTTTTGTTTGATTTCATATAAATACTTACTTATTATTGATAAGCGATATTAAAAACCCTCAAATAACTAAAAATAAAGTGTTTTGTGAGTTGAATATTTTTTGCGAATTTTCGTCTCAATATAAACAACTATCAAGTTTCGTCAATTTTTTGTTGTTTGATTTCATATTAATACTTACTGATTATTGATCAGCGATATTCAAAACCCTCAAATAACTAAAAATAAAGTGTTTTGTTAGTTGAAATTTTTTTGCGCATTTTCGTCTCAATATAAACAACTATCAAGTTTCGTCAATTTTTTTTGTTTGATTTCATATTAATACTTACTTATTATTGATAAGCGATATTAAAAACCCTCAAATAACTAAAAATAAAGCATTTTGTGAGTTGAATATTTTTTGCGAATTTTCGTCTCAATATAAACAACTATCAAGTTTGTCAATTTTTTCTGTTTGATTTCATATTAATACTATCTGTTTATAGATCAGCGATATTAAAAACCCTCAAATAACTAAAAATAAAGTGTTTTGTGAGTCGAAAATTTTTTGCGCTATTTAGTCTCAATATATAAGAAACTATCAAGTTTCGTCAATTTTTTTTTGTTTGATTTCATATTAATACTTACTGATTATTGATCAGCGATATTAAAAACCCTCAAATAACTAAAAATAAAGTGTTTTGTAAGAGACTATCAAGTTTCGTCAATTTTTTTTTGTTTGATTTCATATTAATACTTACTGATTATTTATCAGCAATATTAAAAACCCTCAAATAACTATAAATAAAGTGTTTTGTGAGTCGAAAATTTTTTGCGCCATTTAGTTTCAATATATAAGAAACTATCAAGTTTAGTCAATTTTTTTTGTTTGATTTCATATTAATACTTACTGATTATTGATAAGCGATATTAAAAACCCTCAAATAACTAAAAATAAAGTGTTTTGTGAGTCGAAAATTTTTTGTGCATTTTCGTCTCAATATAAGCAACTATCAAGTTTCGTCATTTTTTTTTGTTTGATTTCATATTAATACTTACTGATTATTGATCAGCGATATTAAAAACCCTCAAATAACTAAAAATAAAGTGTTTTGTGAGTTGAATATTTTTTGCGAATTTTCGTCTCAATATAAACAACTATCAAGTTTCGTCAATTTCTTTTTGTTTGATTTCATATAAATACTTACTTATTATTGATAAGCGATATTAAAAACCCTCAAATAACTAAAAATAAAGTGTTTTGTGAGTTGAATATTTTTTGCGAATTTTCGTCTCAATATAAACAACTATCAAGTTTCGTCAATTTTTTGTTGTTTGATTTCATATTAATACTTACTGATTATTGATCAGCGATATTAAAAACCCTCAAATAACTAAAAATAAAGTGTTTTGTTAGTTGAAAATTTTTTGCGCATTTTCGTCTCAATATGAACAACTATCAAGTTTCGTCAATTTTTTTTGTTTGATTTCATATAAATACTTACTTATTATTGATAAGCGATATTAAAAACCCTCAAATAACTAAAAATAAAGTGTTTTGTGAGTTGAATATTTTTTGCGAATTTTCGTCTCAATATAAACAACTATCAAGTTTCGTCAATTTTTTGTTGTTTGATTTCATATTAATACTTACTGATTATTGATCAGCGATATTAAAAACCCTCAAATAACTAAAAATAAAGTGTTTTGTTAGTTGAAAATTTTTTGCGCATTTTCGTCTCAATATAAACAACTATCAATTTTCGTCAATTTTTTTTGTTTGATTTCATATTAATACTTACTCATTATTGATAAGCGATATTAAAAACCCTCAAATAACTAAAAATAAAGTGTTTTGTGAGTTGAATATTTTTTGCGAATTTTCGTCTCAATATAAGCAACTATCAAGTTTCGTCAATTTTTTTTGTTTGATTTCATATTAATACTATCTGTTTATAGATCAGCGATATTAAAAACCCTCAAATAACTAAAAATAAAGTGTTTTGTGAGTCGAAAATTTTTTGCGCCATTTAGTCTCAATATATAAGACACTATCAAGTTTAGTCAATTTTTTTTTGTTTGATTTTATAATAATACTTACTGATTATTGATCAGCGATATTAAAAACCCTCAAATAACTAAACATAAAGTGTTTTGTGAGTCGAAAATTTTTTGCGTCTGTAAGTCTCAATATATAGGAAACTTTCAAGTTTCGTCAATTTTTTTTTGTTTGATATCATATTAATACTTACTGATTATTGATCAGCGATATTGAAAACCCTCAACTAACTAAAAATAAAGTTTTTTTGTTAGTTGAAATTTTTTGCGCATTTTCGTCTCAATATAAACAACTATCAAGTTTCGTCCATTTTTTTTTGTTTGATTTCATATTAATACTTACTTATTATTGATAAGCGATATTAAAAACCCTCAAATAACTAAAAATAAAGTGTTTTGTGAGTTGAATATTTTTTGCGAATTTTCGTCTCAATATAAACAACTATCAAGTTTCGTCAATTTTTTGTTGTTTGATTTCATATTAATACTTACTGATTATTGATCAGCGATATTCAAAACCCTCAAATAACTCAAAATAAAGTGTTTTGTGAGTCGAAAATTTTTTGCGTCTTAAAGTCTCAATATATAGGACACTATCAAGTTTCGTCAATTTTTTTTGTTTGATTTCATATTAATACTTACTGATTATTGATCAGCAATATTAAAAACCCTCAAATAACTAAAAATAATGTGTTTTGTTAGTTGAAATTTTTTTGCGCATTTTCGTCTCAATATAAACAACTATCAAGTTTCGTCAATTTTTTTTTGTTTGATTTCATATTTATACTTACTTATTATTGATAAGCGATATTAAAAACCCTCAAATAACTAAAAATAAAGTGTTTTGTGAGTTGAATATTTTTTGCGAATTTTCGTCTCAATATAAACAACTATCAAGTTTCGTCAATTTTTTGTTGTTTGATTTCATCTTAATACTTACTGATTATTGATCAGCGATATTCAAAACCCTCAAATAACTCAAAATAAAGTGTTTTGTGAGTCGAAAATTTTTTGCGTCTTAAAGTCTCAATATATAGGACACTATCAAGTTTCGTCAATTTTTTTTGTTTGATTTCATATTAATACTTACTTATTATTGATAAGCGATATTAAAAACCCTCAAATAACTAAAAATAAAGTGTTTTGTGAGTTGAATATTTTTTGCGAATTTTCGTCTCAATGTTAACAACTATCAAGTTTCGTCAATTTTTTGTTGTTTGATTTCATATTAATACTTACTGATTATTGATCAGCGATATTCAAAACCCTCAAATAACTCAAAATAAAGTGTTTTGTGAGTCGAAAATTTTTTGCGTCTTAAAGTCTCAATATATAGGACACTATCAAGTTTCGTCAATTTTTTTTGTTTGATTTCATATTAATACTTACTGATTATTGATCAGCAATATTAAAAACCCTCAAATAACTAAAAATAATGTGTTTTGTTAGTTGAAATTTTTTTGCGCATTTTCGTCTCAATATAAACAACTATCAAGTTTCGTCAATTTTTTTTTTGTTTGATTTCATATTAATACTTACTTATTATTGATAAGCGATATTAAAAACCCTCAAATAACTAAAAATAAAGTGTTTTGTGAGTTGAATATTTTTTGCGAATTTTCGTCTCAATATAAACAACTATCAAGTTTCGTCAATTTTTTGTTGTTTGATTTCATCTTAATACTTACTGATTATTGATCAGCGATATTCAAAACCCTCAAATAACTCAAAATAAAGTGTTTTGTGAGTCGAAAATTTTTTGCGTCTTAAAGTCTCAATATATAGGACACTATCAAGTTTCGTCAATTTTTTTTGTTTGATTTCATATTAATACTTACTTATTATTGATAAGCGATATTAAAAACCCTCAAATAACTAAAAATAAAGTGTTTTGTGAGTTGAATATTTTTTGCGAATTTTCCAAGTTTCGTCAATTTTTTGTTGTTTGATTTCATCTTAATACTTACTGATTATTGATCAGCGATATTCAAAACCCTCAAATAACTCAAAATAAAGTGTTTTGTGAGTCGAAAATTTTTTGCGTCTTAAAGTCTCAATATATAGGACACTATCAAGTTTCGTCAATTTTTTTTGTTTGATTTCATATAAATACTTACTTATTATTGATAAGCGATATTAAAAACCCTCAAATAACTAAAAATAAAGTGTTTTGTGAGTTGAATATTTTTTGCGAATTTTCGTCTCAATATAAACAACTATCAAGTTTGTCATTTTTTTCTGTTTGATTTCATATTAATACTTACTGATTATTGATCAGCGATATTCAAAACCCTCAAATAACTTAAAATAAAGTGTTTTGTGAGTCGAAAATTTTTTGCGTCTGTAAGTCTCAATATATAGGAAACTTTCAAGTTTCGTCAATTTTTTTTTGTTTGATATCATATTAATACTTACTGATTATTGATCAGCGATATTGAAAACCCTCAAATAACTAAAAATAAAGTGTTTTGTTAGTTGAAATTTTTTGCGCATTTTCGTCTCAATATAAACAACTATCAAGTTTCGTCCATTTTTTTTTGTTTGATTTCATATTAATACTTACTTATTATTGATAAGCGATATTAAAAACCCTCAAATAACTAAAAATAAAGTGTTTTGTGAGTTGAATATTTTTTGCGAATTTTCGTCTCAATATAAACAACTATCAAGTTTCGTCAATTTTTTGTTGTTTGATTTCATATTAATACTTACTGATTATTGATCAGCGATATTAAAAACCCTCAAATAACTAAAAATAAAGTGTTTTGTGAGTCGAAAATTTTTTGCGTCTGTAAGTCTCAATATATAGGAAACTTTCAAGTTTCGTCAATTTTTTTTTGTTTGATATCATATTAATACTTACTGATTATTGATCAGCGATATTGAAAACCCTCAAATAACTAAAAATAAAGTGTTTTGTTAGTTGAAATTTTTTGCGCATTTTCGTCTCAATATAAACAACTATCAAGTTTCGTCAATTTTTTTTTTGTTTGATTTCATATTAATACTTACTGATTATTGATCAGCGATATTAAAAACCCTCAAATAACTAAAAATAAAGTGTTTTGTGAGTCGATATTTTTTTGCGTCTTTAAGTCGCAATATAAAAGACACTATCAAGTTTCGTCAATTTTTTTTGTTTGATTTCATATTAATACTTACTTATTATTGATAAGCGATATTAAAAACCCTCAAATAACTAAAAATAAAGTGTTTTGTTAGTTGAAATTTTTTTGCGCATTTTCGTCTCAATATGAACAACTATCAAGTTTCGTAAATTTTTTTTGTTTGATTTCATATAAATACTTACTTATTATTGATAAGCGATATTAAAAACCCTCAAATAACTAAAAATAAAGTGTTTTGTGAGTTGAATATTTTTTGCGAATTTTCGTCTCAATATAAACAACTATCAAGTTTCGTCAATTTTTTGTTGTTTGATTTCATATTAATACTTACTGATTATTGATCAGCAATATTAAAAACCCTCAAATAACTAAAAATAAAGTGTTTTATTAGTTGAAATTTTTTTGCGCATTTTAGTCTCAATATAAACAACTATCAAGTTTCGTCAATTTCTTTTTGTTTGATTTCATATAAATACTTACTTATTATTGATAAGCGATATTAAAAACCCTCAAATAACTAAAAATAAAGCGTTTTGTGAGTTGAATATTTTTTGCGAATTTTCGTCTCAATGTTAACAACTATCAAGTTTGTCATTTTTTTCTGTTTGATTTCATATTAATACTTACTGATTATTGATCAGCGATATTAAAAACCCTCAAATAACTAAAAATAAAGTGTTTTGTTAGTTGAAATTTTTTGCGCATTTTCGTCTCAATATAAACAACTATCAAGTTTCGTCCATTTTTTTTTGTTTGATTTCATATTAATACTTACTTATTATTGATAAGCGATATTAAAAACCCTCAAATAACTAAAAATAAAGTGTTTTGTGAGTTGAATATTTTTTGCGAATTTTCGTCTCAATATAAACAACTATCAAGTTTGTCATTTTTTTCTGTTTGATTTCATATTAATACTTACTGATTATTGATCAGCGATATTAAAAACCCTCAAATAACTAAAAATAAAGTGTTTTGTTAGTTGAAATTTTTTTGCGCATTTTCGTCTCAATATGAACAACTATCAAGTTTCGTCAATTTTTTTTGTTCGATTTCATATAAATACTTACTTATTATTGATAAGCGATATTAAAAACCCTCAAATAACTAAAAATAAAGTGTTTTGTGAGTTGAATATTTTTTGCGAATTTTCGTCTCAATATAAAAAACTATCAAGTTTCGTCAATTTTTTGTTGTTTGATTTCATATTAATACTTACTGATTATTGATCAGCGATATTCAAAACCCTCAAATAACTTAAAATAAAGTGTTTTGTGAGTCGAAAATTTTTTGCGTCTGTAAGTCTCAATATATAGGAAACTTTCAAGTTTCGTCAATTTTTTTTTGTTTGATATCATATTAATACTTACTGATTATTGATCAGCGATATTGAAAACCCTCAAATAACTAAAAATAAAGTGTTTTGTTAGTTGAAATTTTTTGCGCATTTTCGTCTCAATATAAACAACTATCAAGTTTCGTCCATTTTTTTTTGTTTGATTTCATATTAATACTTACTTATTATTGATAAGCGATATTAAAAACCCTCAAATAACTAAAAATAAAGTGTTTTGTGAGTTGAATATTTTTTGCGAATTTTCGTCTCAATATAAACAACTATCAAGTTTCGTCAATTTTTTGTTGTTTGATTTCATATTAATACTTACTGATTATTGATCAGCGATATTAAAAACCCTCAAATAGTTGAAATTTTTTTGCGCCATTTAGTCTCAATATATAATACACTATCAAGTTTCGTCAAATTTTTTTTGTTTGATTTCATATTAATACTTACTGATTATTGATCAGCGATATTAAAAACCCTCAAATAACTAAAAATAAAGTGTTTTGTGAGTCGAAAATTTTTTGCGTCTGTAAGTCTCAATATATAGGAAACTTTCAAGTTTCGTCAATTTTTTTTGTTTGATATCATATTAATACTTACTGATTATTGATCAGCGATATTGAAAACCCTCAAATAACTAAAAATAAAGTGTTTTGTTAGTTGAAATTTTTTGCGCATTTTCGTCTCAATATAAACAACTATCAAGTTTCGTCCATTTTTTTTTGTTTGATTTCATATTAATACTTACTTATTATTGATAAGCGATATTAAAAACCCTCAAATAACTCAAAATAAAGTGTTTTGTGAGTTGAATATTTTTTGCGAATTTTCGTCTCAATATAAACAACTATCAAGTTTCGTCAATTTTTTGTTGTTTGATTTCATATTAATACTTACTGATTATTGATCAGCGATATTCAAAACCCTCAAATAACTCAAAATAAAGTGTTTTGTGAGTCGAAAATTTTTTGCGTCTTAAAGTCTCAATATATAGGACACTATCAAGTTTCGTCAATTTTTTTTGTTTGATTTCATATATAGGACACTATCAAGTTTCGTCAATTTTTTTTGTTTGATTTCATATTATAATACTTACTGATTATTGATCAGCAATATTAAAAACCCTCAAATAACTAAAAATAATGTGTTTTGTTAGTTGAAATTTTTTTGCGCATTTTCGTCTCAATATAAACAACTATCAAGTTTCGTCAATTTTTTTTTTGTTTGATTTCATATTAATACTTACTTATTATTGATAAGCGATATTAAAAACCCTCAAATATCTAAAAATAAAGTGTTTTGTGAGTTGAATATTTTTTGCGAATTTTCGTCTCAATATAAACAACTATCAAGTTTCGTCAATTTTTTGTTCTTTGATTTCATCTTAATACTTACTGATTATTGATCAGCGATATTCAAAACCCTCAAATAACTCAAAATAAAGTGTTTTGTGAGTCGAAACTTTTTTGCGTCTTAAAGTCTCAATATATAGGACACTATCAAGTTTTGTTTGATTTCATATTAATACTTACTTATTATTGATAAGCGATATTAAAAACCCTCAAATAACTAAAAATAAAGTGTTTTGTGAGTTGAATATTTTTTGCGAATTTTCGTCTCAATGTTAACAACTATCAAGTTTGTCAATTTTTTGTTGTTTGATTTCATATTAATACTATCTGTTTATTGATCAGCGATATTAAAAACCCTCAAATAACTAAAAATAAAGTGTTTTGTGAGTCGAAAATTTTTTGCGCTATGTAGTCTCAATATATAAGAAACTATGAAGTTTCGTCAATTTTTTTTTGTTTGATTTTATATTAATACTTACTGATTATTGATCAGCGATATTAAAAACCCTCAAATAACTAAAAATAAAGTGTTTTGTGAGTCAAAAATTTTTTGCGCCATTTAGTCTCAATATATAAGACACTATCAAGTTTAGTCAATTTTTTTTTGTTTGATTTTATAATAATACTTACTGATTATTGATCAGCGATATTAAAAACCCTCAAATAACTAAACATAAAGTGTTTTGTGAGTCGAAAATTTTTTGCGTCTGTAAGTCTCAATATATAGGAAACTTTCAAGTTTCGTCAATTTTTTTTTGTTTGATATCATATTAATACTTACTGATTATTGATCAGCGATATTGAAAACCCTCAACTAACTAAAAATAAAGTGTTTTGTTAGTTGAAATTTTTTGCGCATTTTCGTCTCAATATAAACAACTATCAAGTTTCGTCCATTTTTTTTTGTTTGATTTCATATTAATACTTACTTATTATTGATAAGCGATATTAAAAACCCTCAAATAACTAAAAATAAAGTGTTTTGTGAGTTGAATATTTTTTGCGAATTTTCGTCTCAATATAAACAACTATCAAGTTTCGTCAATTTTTTGTTGTTTGATTTCATATTAATACTTACTGATTATTGATCAGCGATATTCAAAACCCTCAAATAACTCAAAATAAAGTGTTTTGTGAGTCGAAAATTTTTTGCGTCTTAAAGTCTCAATATATAGGACACTATCAAGTTTCGTCAATTTTTTTTGTTTGATTTCATATTAATACTTACTGATTATTGATCAGCAATATTAAAAACCCTCAAATAACTAAAAATAATGTGTTTTGTTAGTTGAAATTTTTTTGCGCATTTTCGTCTCAATATAAACAACTATCAAGTTTCGTCAATTTTTTTTTTGTTTGATTTCATATTAATACTTACTTATTATTGATAAGCGATATTAAAAACCCTCAAATAACTAAAAATAAAGTGTTTTGTGAGTTGAATATTTTTTGCGAATTTTCGTCTCAATATAAACAACTATCAAGTTTCGTCAATTTTTTGTTGTTTGATTTCATCTTAATACTTACTGATTATTGATCAGCGATATTCAAAACCCTCAAATAACTCAAAATAAAGTGTTTTGTGAGTCGAAAATTTTTTGCGTCTTAAAGTCTCAATATATAGGACACTATCAAGTTTCGTCAATTTTTTTTGTTTGATTTCATATTAATACTTACTTATTATTGATAAGCGATATTAAAAACCCTCAAATAACTAAAAATAAAGTGTTTTGTGAGTTGAATATTTTTTGCGAATTTTCCAAGTTTCGTCAATTTTTTGTTGTTTTATTTCATCTTAATACTTACTGATTATTGATCAGCGATATTCAAAACCCTCAAATAACTCAAAATAAAGTGTTTTGTGAGTCGAAAATTTTTTGCGTCTTAAAGTCTCAATATATAGGACACTATCAAGTTTCGTCAATTTTTTTTGTTTGATTTCATATTAATACTTACTTATTATTGATAAGCGATATTAAAAACCCTCAAATAACTAAAAATAAAGTGTTTTGTGAGTTGAATATTTTTTGCGAATTTTCGTCTCAATATAAACAACTATCAAGTTTCGTCAATTTTTTGTTGTTTGATTTCATATTAATACTTACTGATTATTGATCAGCGATATTAAAAACCCTCAAATAACTAAAAATAAAGTGTTTTGTTAGTTGAAATTTTTTTGCGCATTTTCGTCTCAATATGAACAACTATCAAGTTTCGTCAATTTTTTTTGTTTGATTTCATATAAATACTTACTTATTATTGATAAGCGATATTAAAAACCGTCAAATAACTAAAAATAAAGTGTTTTGTGAGCTGAATATTTTTTGCGAATTTTCGTCTCAATATAAACAACTATCAAGTTTCGTCAATTTTTTTTGTTTGATTTCATATTAATACTTACTGATTATTGATCAGCGATATTAAAAACCCTCAAATAACTAAAAATAAAGTGTTTTGTTAGTTGAAATTTTTTTGCGCATTTTCGTCTCAATATAAACAACTATCAAGTTTCGTCAATTTCTTTTTGTTTGATTTCATATAAATACTTACTTATTATTGATAAGCGATATTAAAAACCCTCAAATAACTAAAAATAAAGTGTTTTGTGAGTTGAATATTTTTTGCGAATTTTCGTCTCAATATAAACAACTATCAAGTTTCGTCAATTTTTTGTTGTTTGATTTCATATTAATACTTACTGATTATTGATCAGCGATATTAAAAACCCTCAAATAACTAAAAATAAAGTGTTTTGTTAGTTGAAATTTTTTTGCGCATTTTCGTCTCAATATGAACAACTATCAAGTTTCGTCAATTTTTTTTGTTTGATTTCATATAAATACTTACTTATTATTGATAAGCGATATTAAAAACCCTCAAATAACTAAAAATAAAGTGTTTTGTGAGTTGAATATTTTTTGCGAATTTTCGTCTCAATATAAACAACTATCAAGTTTCGTCAATTTTTTTTGTTTGATTTCATATTAATACTTACTTATTATTGATAAGCGATATTAAAAACCCTCAAATAACTAAAAATAAAGCGTTTTGTGAGTTGAATATTTTTTGCGAATTTTCGTCTCAATGTTAACAACTATCAAGTTTGTCATTTTTTTCTGTTTGATTTCATATTAATACTTACTGATTATTGATCAGCGATATTAAAAACCCTCAAATAACTAAAAATAAAGTGTTTTGTTAGTTGAAATTTTTTTGCGCATTTTCGTCTCAATATGAACAACTATCAAGTTTCGTCAATTTTTTTTGTTTGATTTCATATAAATACTTACTTATTATTGATAAGCGATATTAAAAACCCTCAAATAACTAAAAATAAAGTGTTTTGTGAGTTGAATATTTTTTGCGAATTTTCGTCTCAATATAAACAACTATCAAGTTTCGTCAATTTTTTGTTGTTTGATTTCATATTAATACTTACTGATTATTGATCAGCGATATTCAAAACCCTCAAATAACTTAAAATAAAGTGTTTTGTGAGTCGAAAATTTTTTGCGTCTTTAAGTCGCAATATATAAGACACTATCAAGATTCGTCAATTTTTTTTGTTTGATTTCATATTAATACTTACTGATTATTGATCAGCAATATTAAAAACCCTCAAATAACTAAAAATAAAGTGTTTTGTTAGTTGAAATTTTTTTGCGCATTTTCGTCTCAATATAAACAACTATCAAGTTTCGTCAATTTCTTTTTGTTTGATTTCATATAAATACTTACTTATTATTGATAAGCGATATTAAAAACCCTCAAATAACTAAAAATAAAGTGTTTTGTGAGTTGAATATTTTTTGCGAATTTTCGTCTCAATATAAACAACTATCAAGTTTCGTCAATTTTTTGTTGTTTGATTTCATATTAATACTTACTGATTATTGATCAGCGATATTAAAAACCCTCAAATAACTAAAAATAAAGTGTTTTGTTAGTTGAAATTTTTTTGCGCATTTTCGTCTCAATATGAACAACTATCAAGTTTCGTCAATTTTTTTTGTTTGATTTCATATAAATACTTACTTATTATTGATAAGCGATATTAAAAACCCTCAAATAACTAAAAATAAAGTGTTTTGTGAGTTGAATATTTTTTGCGAATTTTCGTCTCAATATAAACAACTATCAAGTTTCGTCAATTTTTTGTTGTTTGATTTCATATTAATACTTACTGATTATTGATCAGCGATATTCAAAACCCTCAAATAACTAAAAATAAAGTGTTTTGTGAGTCGATATTTTTTTGCGTCTTTAAGTCGCAATATATAAGAAACTATCAAGTTTCGTCAATTTTTTTTTGTTTGATTTCATATTAATACTTACTGATTATTGATCAGCGATATTAAAAACCCTCAAATAACTAAAAATAAAGTGTTTTGTGAGTCGATATTTTTTTGCGTCTTTAAGTCGCAATATATAAGAAACTATCAAGTTTCGTCAATTTTTTTTGTTTGATTTCATATTAATACTTACTTATTATTGATAAGCGATATTAAAAACCCTCAAATAACTAAAAATAAAGTGTTTTGTGAGTCGAAAATTTTTTGTGCATTTTCGTCTCAATATAAACAACTATCAAGTTTCGTCAATTTTTTTTTGTTTGATTTCATATTAATACTTACTGATTATTGATCAGCGATATTAAAAACCCTCAAATAACTAAAAATAAAGTGTTTTGTGTCTTTAAGTCTCAATATATAAGAGACTATCAAGTTTCGTCAATTTTTTTTTGTTTGATTTCATATTAATACTTACTGATTATTGATCAGCGATATTAAAAACCCTCAAATAACTAAAAATAAAGTGTTTTGTGAGTCGATATTTTTTTGCGTCTTTAAGTCGCAATATATAAGACACTATCAAGTTTCGTCAATTTTTTTTGTTTGATTTCATATTAATACTTACTGATTATTGATCAGCGATATTAAAAACCCTCAAATAACTAAAAATAAAGTGTTTTGTGAGTCGAAAATTTTTTGCGCCATTTAGTCTCAATATATAAGAAACTATCAAGTTTAGTCAATTTTTTTTTGTTTGATTTCATATTAATACTTACTGATTATTGATCAGCGATATTAAAAACCCTCAAATAACTAAAAATAAAGTGTTTTGTGGGTCGAAAATTTTTTGCGCCATTTAGTCTCAATATATAAGAAACTATCAAGTTTAGTCAATTTTTTTTTGTTTGATTTCATATTAATACTTACTGATTATTGATAAGCGATATTAAAAACCCTCAAATAACTAAAAATAAAGTGTTTTGTGAGTCGAAAATTTTTTGCGTATTAAAGTCTCAATATATAGGACACTATCAAGTTTCGTCAATTTTTTTTTTGATTTCATATTAATACTTACTGATTATTGATCAGCAATATTAAAAACCCTCAAATAACTAAAAATAAAGTGTTTTGTGAGTCGAAATTTTTTTGCGCCATTTAGTCTCAATATATAAGAAACTATCAAGTTTAGTCAATTTTTTTTTGTTTGATTTCATATTAATACTTACTGATTATTGATCAGCGATATTAAAAACCCTCAAATAACTAAAAATAAAGTGTTTTGTGAGTCGAAAATTTTTTGCGCCATTTAGTTTCAATATATAAGAAACTATCAAGTTTAGTCAATTTTTTTTTGTTTGATTTCATATTAATACTTACTGATTATTGATCAGCGATATTAAAAACCCTCAAATAACTAAAAATAAAGTGTTTTGTAAGTCGAAAATTTTTTGCGTCTTAAAGTCTCAATATATAGGAAACTATCAAGTTTCGTCAATTTTTTTTTTTGATTTCATATTAATACTTACTGATTATTGATCAGCGATATTAAAAACCCTCCAATAACTAAAAATAAAGTGTTTTGTTAGTTGAAATTTTTTTGCGCATTTTCGTCTCAATATAAACAACTATCAAGTTTCGTCAATTTCTTTTTGTTTGATTTCATATAAATACTTACTTATTATTGATAAGCGATATTAAAAACCCTCAAATAACTAAAAATAAAGTGTTTTGTGAGTTGAATATTTTTTGCGAATTTTCGTCTCAATATAAACAACTATCAAGTTTCGTCAATTTTTTGTTGTTTGATTTCATATTAATACTTACTGATTATTGATCAGCGATATTAAAAACCCTCAAATAACTAAAAATAAAGTGTTTTGTTAGTTGAAATTTTTTTGCGCATTTTCGTCTCAATATGAACAACTATCAAGTTTCGTCAATTTTTTTTGTTTGATTTCATATAAATACTTACTTATTATTGATAAGCGATATTAAAAACCCTCAAATAACTAAAAATAAAGTGTTTTGTGAGTTGAATATTTTTTGCGAATTTTCGTCTCAATATAAACAACTATCAAGTTTGTCATTTTTTTCTGTTTGATTTCATATTAATACTTACTGATTATTGATCAGCGATATTAAAAACCCTCAAATAACTAAAAATAAAGTGTTTTGTTAGTTGAAATTTTTTTGCGCATTTTCGTCTCAATATGAACAACTATCAAGTTTCGTCAATTTTTTGTTGTTTGATTTCATATTAATACTTACTGATTATTGATCAGCGATATTCAAAACCCTCAAATAACTTAAAATAAAGTGTTTTGTGAGTCGAAAATTTTTTGCGTCTGTAAGTCTCAATATATAGGAAACTTTCAAGTTTCGTCAATTTTTTTTTGTTTGATATCATATTAATACTTACTGATTATTGATCAGCGATATTGAAAACCCTCAAATAACTAAAAATAAAGTGTTTTGTTAGTTGAAATTTTTTGCGCATTTTCGTCTCAATATAAACAACTATCAAGTTTCGTCCATTTTTTTTTGTTTGATTTCATATTAATACTTACTTATTATTGATAAGCGATATTAAAAACCCTCAAATAACTAAAAATAAAGTTTTTTGTGAGTTGAATATTTTTTGCGAATTTTCGTCTCAATATAAACAACTATCAAGTTTCGTCAATTTTTTGTTGTTTGATTTCATATTAATACTTACTGATTATTGATCAGCGATATTCAAAACCCTCAAATAACTTAAAATAAAGTGTTTTGTGAGTCGAAAATTTTTTGCGTCTGTAAGTCTCAATATATAGGAAACTTTCAAGTTTCGTCAATTTTTTTTTGTTTGATATCATATTAATACTTACTGATTATTGATCAGCGATATTGAAAACCCTCAAATAACTAAAAATAAAGTGTTTTGTTAGTTGAAATTTTTTGCGCATTTTCGTCTCAATATAAACAACTATCAAGTTTCGTCCATTTTTTTTTGTTTGATTTCATATTAATACTTACTTATTATTGATAAGCGATATTAAAAACCCTCAAATAACTAAAAATAAAGTTTTTTGTGAGTTGAATATTTTTTGCGAATTTTCGTCTCAATATAAACAACTATCAAGTTTCGTCAATTTTTTGTTGTTTGATTTCATATTAATACTTACTGATTATTGATCAGCGATATTAAAAACCCTCAAATAGTTGAAATTTTTTTGCGCCATTTAGTCTCAATATATAAGACACTATCAAGTTTCGTCAATTTTTTTTTGTTTGATTTCATATTAATACTTACTGATTATTGATCAGCGATATTAAAAACCCTCAAATAACTAAAAATAAAGTGTTTTGTGAGTCGAAAATTTTTTGCGTCTGTAAGTCTCAATATATAGGAAACTTTCAAGTTTCGTCAATTTTTTTTTGTTTGATATCATATTAATACTTACTGATTATTGATCAGCGATATTGAAAACCCTCAAATAACTAAAAATAAAGTGTTTTGTTAGTTGAAATTTTTTGCGCATTTTCGTCTCAATATAAACAACTATCAAGTTTCGTCAATTTTTTTTTTGTTTGGTTTCATATAAATACTTACTTATTATTGATAAGCGATATTAAAAACCCTCAAATAACTAAAAATAAAGTGTTTTGTGAGTTGAATATTTTTTGCGAATTTTCGTCTCAATATAAACAACTATCAAGTTTCGTCAATTTTTTGTTGTTTGATTTCATATTAATACTTACTGATTATTGATCAGCGATATTCAAAACCCTCAAATAACTCAAAATAAAGTGTTTTGTGAGTCGAAAATTTTTTGCGTCTTAAAGTCTCAATAAATAGGACACTATCAAGTTTCGTCAATTTTTTTTGTTTGATTTCATATTAATACTTACTGATTATTGATCAGCAATATTAAAAACCCTCAAATAACTAAAAATAATGTGTTTTGTTAGTTGAAATTTTTTTGCGCATTTTCGTCTCAATATAAACAACTATCAAGTTTCGTCAATTTTTTTTGTTTGATTTCATATTAATACTTACTTATTATTGATAAGCGATATTAAAAACCCTCAAATAACTAAAAATAAAGTGTTTTGTGAGTTGAATATTTTTTGCGAATTTTCGTCTCAATATAAACAACTATCAAGTTTCGTCAATTTTTTGTTGTTTGATTTCATCTTAATACTTACTGATTATTGATCAGCGATATTCAAAACCCTCAAATAACTCAAAATAAAGTGTTTTGTGAGTCGAAAATTTTTTGCGTCTTAAAGTCTCAATATATAGGACACTATCAAGTTTCGTCAATTTTTTTTGTTTGATTTCATATTAATACTTACTTATTATTGATAAGCGATATTAAAAACCCTCAAATAACTAAAAATAAAGTGTTTTGTGAGTTGAATATTTTTTGCGAATTTTCGTCTCAATATAAACAACTATCAAGTTTCGTCAATTTTTTGTTGTTTGATTTCATATTAATACTTACTGATTATTGATCAGCGATATTAAAAACCCTCAAATAACTAAAAATAAAGTGTTTTGTTAGTTGAAATTTTTTTGCGCATTTTCGTCTCAATATGAACAACTATCAAGTTTCGTCAATTTTTTTTGTTTGATTTCATATAAATACTTACTTATTATTGATAAGCGATATTAAAAACCCTCAAATAACTAAAAATAAAGTGTTTTGTGAGTTGAATATTTTTTGCGAATTTTCGTCTCAATATAAACAACTATCAAGTTTCGTCAATTTTTTGTTGTTTGATTTCATATTAATACTTACTGATTATTGATCAGCGATATTCAAAACCCTCAAATAACTAAAAATAAAGTGTTTTGCTAGTTGAAATTTTTTTGCGCATTTTCGTCTCAATATAAACAACTATCAAGTTTCGACAATTTTTTTTGTTTGATTTTATATTAATACTTACTTATTATTGATAAGCGATATTAAAAACCCTCAAATAACTAAAAATAAAGCATTTTGTTAGTTGAATATTTTTTGCGAATTTTCGTCTCAATGTTAACAACTATCAAGTTTGTCAATTTTTTCTGTTTGATTTCATATTAATACTATCTGTTTATAGATCAGCGATATTAAAAACCCTCAAATAACTAAAAATAAAGTGTTTTGTGAGTCGAAAATTTTTTGCGCTATTTAGTCTCAATATATAAGAAACTATCAAGTTTCGTCAATTTTTTTTTGTTTGATTTCATATTAATACTTACTGATTATTGATCAGCGATATTAAAAACCCTCAAATAACTAAAAATAAAGTGTTTTGTGAGTTGAATATTTTTTGCGAATTTTCGTCTCAATATAAACAACTATCAAGTTTCGTCAATTTTTTGTTGGTTGATTTCATATTAATACTTACTGATTATTGATCAGCGATATTAAAAACCCTCAAATAACTAAAAATAAAGTGTTTTGTGAGTCGAAAATTTTTTGCGCCATTTAGTTTCAATATATAAGAAACTATCAAGTTTAGTCAACTTTTTTTTGTTTGATTTCATATTAATACTTACTGATTATTGATAAGCGATATTAAAAACCCTCAAATAACTAAAAATAAAGTGTTTTGTGAGTCGAAAATTTTTTGTGCATTTTCGTCTCAATATAAGCAACTATCAAGTTTCGTCAATTTTTTTTTGTTTGATTTCATATTAATACTTACTGATTATTGATCAGCGATATTAAAAACCCTCAAATAACTAAAAATAGAGTTTTTTGTGAGTCGAAAATTTTTTGCGTCTTTAAGTCTCAATATATAAGAGACTATCAAGTTTCGTCAATTTTTTTTTGTTTGATTTCATATTAATACTTACTGATTATTGATCAGCAATATTAAAAACCCTCAAATAACTAAAAATAAAGTGTTTTGTTAGTTGAAATTTTTTTGCGCATTTTCGTCTCAATATAAACAACTATCAAGTTTCGTCAATTTCTTTTTGTTTGATTTCATATAAATACTTACTTATTATTGATAAGCGATATTAAAAACCCTCAAATAACTAAAAATAAAGTGTTTTGTGAGTTGAATATTTTTTGCGAATTTTCGTCTCAATATAAACAACTATCAAGTTTCGTCAATTTTTTGTTGTTTGATTTCATATTAATACTTACTGATTATTGATCAGCGATATTAAAAACCCTCAAATAACTAAAAATAAAGTGTTTTGTTAGTTGAAATTTTTTTGCGCATTTTCGTCTCAATATGAACAACTATCAAGTTTCGTCAATTTTTTTTGTTTGATTTCATATAAATACTTACTTATTATTGATAAGCGATATTAAAAACCCTCAAATAACTAAAAATAAAGTGTTTTGTGAGTTGAATATTTTTTGCGAATTTTCGTCTCAATATAAACAACTATCAAGTTTCGTCAATTTTTTGTTGTTTGATTTCATATTAATACTTACTGATTATTGATCAGCGATATTAAAAACCCTCAAATAACTAAAAATAAAGTGTTTTGTTAGTTGAAAATTTTTTGCGCATTTTCGTCTCAATATAAACAACTATCAATTTTCGTCAATTTTTTTTGTTTGATTTCATATTAATACTTACTTATTATTGATAAGCGATATTAAAAACCCTCAAATAACTAAAAATAAAGCGTTTTGTGAGTTGAATATTTTTTGCGAATTTTCGTCTCAATGTTAACAACTATCAAGTTTGTCATTTTTTTCTGTTTGATTTCATATTAATACTATCTGTTTATAGATCAGCGATATTAAAAACCCTCAAATAACTAAAAATAAAGTGTTTTGTGAGTCGAAAATTTTTTGCGCTATTTAGTCTCAATATATAAGAAACTATCAAGTTTCGTCAATTTTTTTTTGTTTGATTTCATATTAATACTTACTGATTATTGATCAGCGATATTAAAAACCCTCAAATAACTAAAAATAAAGTGTTTTGTGAGTCGATATTTTTTTGCGTCTTTAAGTCGCAATATATAAGAAACTATCAAGTTTCGTCAATTTTTTTTTGTTTGATTTCATATTAATACTTACTGATTATTGATCAGCGATATTAAAAACCCTCAAATAACTAAAAATAAAGTGTTTTGTGAGTCGAAAATTTTTTGCGTCTTTAAGTCTCAATATATAAGAAACTATCAAGTTTCGTCAATTTTTTTTGTTTGATTTCATATTAATACTTACTTATTATTGATAAGCGATATTAAAAACCCTCAAATAACTAAAAATAAAGTGTTTTGTGAGTCGAAAATTTTTTGTGCATTTTCGTCTCAATATAAACAACTATCAAGTTTCGTCAATTTTTTTTTGTTTGATTTCATATTAATACTTACTGATTATTGATCAGCGATATTAAAAACCCTCAAATAACTAAAAATAAAGTGTTTTGTGAGTCGAAAATTTTTTGCGTCTTGTCTCAATATATAACAAACTATCAAGTTTCGTCAATTTTTTTTTGTTTGATTTCATATTAATACTTACTGATTATTGATCAGCGATATTAAAAACCCTCAAATAACTAAAAATAAAGTGTTTTGTGAGTCGATATTTTTTTGCGTCTTTAAGTCGCAATATATAAGACACTATCAAGTTTCGTCAATTTTTTTTGTTTGATTTCATATTAATACTTACTTATTATTGATAAGCGATATTAAAAACCCTCAAATAACTAAAAATAAAGTGTTTTGTTAGTTGAAATTTTTTTGCGCATTTTCGTCTCAATATAAACAACTATCAAGTTTCGTCAATTTTTTTTTGTTTGATTTCATATTAATACTTACTGATTATTGATCAGCGATATTAAAAACCCTCAAATAACTAAAAATAAAGTGTTTTGTGAGTCGAAAATTTTTTGCGTCTTTAAGTCTCAATATATAAGAGACTATCAAGTTTCGTCAATTTTTTTTTGTTTGATTTCATATTAATACTTACTGATTATTGATCAGCGATATTAAAAACCCTCAAATAACTAAAAATAAAGTGTTTTGTGAGTCGATATTTTTTTGCGTCTTTAAGTCGCAATATATAAGACACTATCAAGTTTCGTCAATTTTTTTTGTTTGATTTCATATTAATACTTACTTATTATTGATAAGCGATATTAAAAACCCTCAAATAACTAAAAATAAAGTGTTTTGTGAGTCGAAAATTTTTTGCGTCTTTAAGTCTCAATATATAAGAAACTATCAAGTTTCGTCAATTTTTTTTTTGATTTCATATTAATACTTACTTATTATTGATAAGCGATATTAAAAACCCTCAAATAACTAAAAATAAAGTGTTTTGTGAGTCGAAAATTTTTTGCGCTATTTAGTCTCAATATATAAGAAACTATCAAGTTTCGTCAATTTTTTGTTGTTTGATTTCATATTAATACTTACTGATTATTGATCAGCGATATTAAAAACCCTCAAATAACTAAAAATAAAGTGTTTTGTGAGTCGAAAATTTTTTGCGCCATTTAGTCTCAATATATAAGAAACTATCAAGTTAAGTCAATTTTTTTTTGTTTGATTTCATATTAATACTTACTGATTATTGATAAGCGATATTAAAAACCCTCAAATAACTAAAAATAAAGTGTTTTGTGAGTCGAAAATTTTTTGCGTATTAAAGTCTCAATATATAGGACACTATCAAGTTTCGTCAATTTTTTTTTTGATTTCATATTAATACTTACTGATTATTGATCAGCAATATTAAAAACCCTCAAATAACTAAAAATAAAGTGTTTTGTGAGTCGAAATTTTTTTGCGCCATTTAGTCTCAATATATAAGAAACTATCAAGTTTAGTCAATTTTTTTTTTGTTTGATTTCATATTAATACTTACTGATTATTGATCAGCGATATTAAAAACCCTCAAATAACTAAAAATAAAGTGTTTTGTGAGTCGAAAATTTTTTGCGCCATTTAGTTTCAATATATAAGAAACTATCAAGTTTAGTCAATTTTTTTTTGTTTGATTTCATATTAATACTTACTGATTATTGATCAGCGATATTAAAAACCCTCAAATAACTAAAAATAAAGTGTTTTGTAAGTCGAAAATTTTTTGCGTCTTAAAGTCTCAATATATAGGAAACTATCAAGTTTCGTCAATTTTTTTTTTTGATTTCATATTAATACTTACTGATTATTGATCAGCGATATTAAAAACCCTCAAATAACTAAAAATAAAGTGTTTTGTGAGTCGATATTTTTTTGCGTCTTTAAGTCGCAATATATAAGAAACTATCAAGTTTCGTCAATTTTTTTTTGTTTGATTTCATATTAATACTTACTGATTATTGATCAGCGATATTAAAAACCCTCAAATAACTAAAAATAAAGTGTTTTGTTAGTTGAAATTTTTTGCGCATTTTCGTCTCAATATAAACAACTATCAAGTTTCGTCCATTTTTTTTTTGTTTGATTTCATATTAATACTTACTTATTATTGATAAGCGATATTAAAAACCCTCAAATAACTAAAAATAAAGTGTTTTGTGAGTTGAATATTTTTTGCGAATTTTCGTCTCAATATAAACAACTATCAAGTTTCGTCAATTTTTTGTTGTTCGATTTCATATTAATACTTACTGATTATTGATCAGCGATATTCAAAACCCTCAAATAACTCAAAATAAAGTGTTTTGTGAGTCGAAAATTTTTTGCGTCTTAAAGTCTCAATATATAGGACACTATCAAGTTTCGTCAATTTTTTTTGTTTGATTTCATATTAATACTTACTGATTATTGATCAGCAATATTAAAAACCCTCAAAAACCTAAAAATAATGTGTTTTGTTAGTTGAAATTTTTTTGCGCATTTTCGTCTCAATATAAACAACTATCAAGTTTCGTCAATTTTTTTTTGTTTGATTTCATATTAATACTTACTTATTATTGATAAGCGATATTAAAAACCCTCAAATAACTAAAAATAAAGTGTTTTGTGAGTTGAATATTTTTTGCGAATTTTCGTCTCAATATAAACAACTATCAAGTTTCGTCAATTTTTTGTTGTTTGATTTCATCTTAATACTTACTGATTATTGATCAGCGATATTCAAAACCCTCAAATAACTCAAAATAAAGTGTTTTGTGAGTCGAAAATTTTTTGCGTCTTAAAGTCTCAATATATAGGACACTATCAAGTTTCGTCAATTTTTTTTGTTTGATTTCATATTAATACTTACTTATTATTGATAAGCGATATTAAAAACCCTCAAATAACTAAAAATAAAGTGTTTTGTGAGTTGAATATTTTTTGCGAATTTTCGTCTCAATGTTAACAACTATCAAGTTTGTCAATTTTTTGTTGTTTGATTTCATATTAATACTATCTGTTTATTGATCAGCGATATTAAAAACCCTCAAATAACTAAAAATAAAGTGTTTTGTGAGTCGAAAATTTTTTGCGCTATGTAGTCTCAATATATAAGAAACTATCAAGTTTCGTCAATTTTTTTTTGTTTGATTTTATATTAATACTTACTGATTATTGATCAGCGATATTAAAAACCCTCAAATAACTAAAAATAAAGTGTTTTGTGAGTCAAAAATTTTTTGCGCCATTTAGTCTCAATATATAAGACACTATCAAGTTTAGTCAATTTTTTTTTGTTTGATTTCATAATAATACTTACTGATTATTGATCAGCGATATTAAAAACCCTCAAATAACTAAAAATAAAGTGTTTTGTGAGTCGAAAATTTTTTGCGTCTGTAAGTCTCAATATATAGGAAACTTTCAAGTTTCGTCAATTTTTTTTTGTTTGATATCATATTAATACTTACTGATTATTGATCAGCGATATTGAAAACCCTCAACTAACTAAAAATAAAGTGTTTTGTTAGTTGAAATTTTTTGCGCATTTTCGTCTCAATATAAACAACTATCAAGTTTCGTCCATTTTTTTTTGTTTGATTTCATATTAATACTTACTTATTATTGATAAGCGATATTAAAAACCCTCAAATAACTAAAAATAAAGTGTTTTGTGAGTTGAATATTTTTTGCGAATTTTCGTCTCAATATAAACAACTATCAAGTTTCGTCAATTTTTTGTTGTTTGATTTCATATTAATACTTACTGATTATTGATCAGCGATATTCAAAACCCTCAAATAACTCAAAATAAAGTGTTTTGTGAGTCGAAAATTTTTTGCGTCTTAAAGTCTCAATATATAGGACACTATCAAGTTTCGTCAATTTTTTTTGTTTGATTTCATATTAATACTTACTGATTATTGATCAGCGATATTCAAAACCCTCAAATAACTCAAAATAAAGTGTTTTGTGAGTCGAAAATTTTTTGCGTCTTAAAGTCTCAATATATAGGACACTATCAAGTTTCGTCAATTTTTTTTGTTTGATTTCATATTAATACTTACTGATTATTGATCAGCAATATTAAAAACCCTCAAATAACTAAAAATAATGTGTTTTGTTAGTTGAAATTTTTTTGCGCATTTTCGTCTCAATATATACAACTATCAAGTTTCGTCAATTTTTTTTTGTTTGATTTCATATTAATACTTACTTATTATTGATAAGCGATATTAAAAACCCTCAAATAACTAAAAATAAAGTGTTTTGTGAGTTGAATATTTTTTGCGAATTTTCGTCTCAATGTTAACAACTATCAAGTTTCGTCAATTTTTTGTTGTTTGATTTCATATTAATACTTACTGATTATTGATCAGCGATATTCAAAACCCTCAAATAACTCAAAATAAAGTGTTTTGTGAGTCGAAAATTTTTTGCGTCTTAAAGTCTCAATATATAGGACACTATCAAGTTTCGTCAATTTTTTTTGTTTGATTTCATATTAATACTTACTGATTATTGATCAGCAATATTAAAAACCCTCAAATAACTAAAAATAATGTGTTTTGTTAGTTGAAATTTTTTTGCGCATTTTCGTCTCAATATAAACAACTATCAAGTTTCGTCAATTTTTTTTTTGTTTGATTTCATATTAATACTTACTTATTATTGATAAGCGATATTAAAAACCCTCAAATAACTAAAAATAAAGTGTTTTGTGAGTTGAATATTTTTTGCGAATTTTCGTCTCAATATAAACAACTATCAAGTCTCGTCAATTTTTTGTTGTTTGATTTCATCTTAATACTTACTGATTATTGATCAGCGATATTCAAAACCCTCAAATAACTCAAAATAAAGTGTTTTGTGAGTCGAAAATTTTTTGCGTCTTAAAGTCTCAATATATAGGACACTATCAAGTTTCGTCAATTTTTTTTGTTTGATTTCATATTAATACTTACTTATTATTGATAAGCGATATTAAAAACCCTCAAATAACTAAAAATAAAGTGTTTTGTGAGTTGAATATTTTTTGCGAATTTTCGTCTCAATGTTAACAACTATCAAGTTTCGTCAATTTTTTGTTGTTTGATTTCATATTAATACTTACTGATTATTGATCAGCGATATTCAAAACCCTCAAATAACTCAAAATAAAGTGTTTTGTGAGTCGAAAATTTTTTGCGTCTTAAAGTCTCAATATATAGGACACTATCAAGTTTCGTCAATTTTTTTTGTTTGATTTCATATTAATACTTACTGATTATTGATCAGCAATATTAAAAACCCTCAAATAACTAAAAATAATGTGTTTTGTTAGTTGAAATTTTTTTGCGCATTTTCGTCTCAATATAAACAACTATCAAGTTTCGTCAATTTTTTTTTTGTTTGATTTCATATTAATACTTACTTATTATTGATAAGCGATATTAAAAACCCTCAAATAACTAAAAATAAAGTGTTTTGTGAGTTGAATATTTTTTGCGAATTTTCGTCTCAATATAAACAACTATCAAGTTTCGTCAATTTTTTGTTGTTTGATTTCATCTTAATACTTACTGATTATTGATCAGCGATATTCAAAACCCTCAAATAACTCAAAATAAAGTGTTTTGTGAGTCGAAAATTTTTTGCGTCTTAAAGTCTCAATATATAGGACACTATCAAGTTTCGTCAATTTTTTTTTGTTTGATTTCATATTAATACTTACTGATTATTGATCAGCAATATTAAAAACCCTCAAAAACCTAAAAATAATGTGTTTTGTTAGTTGAAATTTTTTTGCGCATTTTCGTCTCAATATAAACAACTATCAAGTTTCGTCCATTTTTTTTTGTTTGATTTCATATTAATACTTACTTATTATTGATAAGCGATATTAAAAACCCTCAAATAACTAAAAATAAAGTGTTTTGTGAGTTGAATATTTTTTGCGAATTTTCGTCTCAATATAAACAACTATCAAGTTTCGTCAATTTTTTGTTGTTCGATTTCATATTAATACTTACTGATTATTGATCAGCGATATTCAAAACCCTCAAATAACTCAAAATAAAGTGTTTTGTGAGTCGAAAATTTTTTGCGTCTTAAAGTCTCAATATATAGGACACTATCAAGTTTCGTCAATTTTTTTTGTTTGATTTCATATTAATACTTACTGATTATTGATCAGCAATATTAAAAAACCCTCAAAAACCTAAAAATAATGTGTTTTGTTAGTTGAAATTTTTTTGCGCATTTTCGTCTCAATATAAACAACTATCAAGTTTCGTCAATTTTTTTTTGTTTGATTTCATATTAATACTTACTTATTATTGATAAGCGATATTAAAAACCCTCAAATAACTAAAAATAAAGTGTTTTGTGAGTTGAATATTTTTTGCGAATTTTCGTCTCAATGTTAACAACTATCAAGTTTCGTCAATTTTTTGTTGTTTGATTTCATATTAATACTTACTGATTATTGATCAGCGATATTCAAAACCCTCAAATAACTCAAAATAAAGTGTTTTGTGAGTCGAAAATTTTTTGCGTCTTAAAGTCTCAATATATAGGACACTATCAAGTTTCGTCAATTTTTTTTTTGTTTGATTTCATATTAATACTTACTTATTATTGATAAGCGATATTAAAAACCCTCAAATAACTAAAAATAAAGTGTTTTGTGAGTTGAATATTTTTTGCGAATTTTCGTCTCAATATAAACAACTATCAAGTTTCGTCAATTTTTTGTTGTTTGATTTCATCTTAATACTTACTGATTATTGATCAGCGATATTCAAAACCCTCAAATAACTCAAAATAAAGTGTTTTGTGAGTCGAAAATTTTTTTGCGTCTTAAAGTCTCAATATATAGGACACTATCAAGTTTCGTCAATTTTTTTTGTTTGATTTCATATTAATACTTACTTATTATTGATAAGCGATATTAAAAACCCTCAAATAACTAAAAATAAAGTGTTTTGTGAGTTGAATATTTTTTGCGAATTTTCGTCTCAATGTTAACAACTATCAAGTTTCGTCAATTTTTTGTTGTTTGATTTCATATTAATACTTACTGATTATTGATCAGCGATATTCAAAACCCTCAAATAACTCAAAATAAAGTGTTTTGTGAGTCGAAAATTTTTTGCGTCTTAAAGTCTCAATATATAGGACACTATCAAGTTTCGTCAATTTTTTTTTGTTTGATTTCATATTAATACTTACTGATTATTGATCAGCAATATTAAAAACCCTCAAATAATTAAAAATAATGTGTTTTGTTAGTTGAAATTTTTTTGCGCATTTTCGTCTCAATATAAACAACTATCAAGTTTCGTCAATTTTTTTTTGTTTGATTTCATATTAATACTTACTTATTATTGATAAGCGATATTAAAAACCCTCAAATAACTAAAAATAAAGTGTTTTGTGAGTTGAATATTTTTTGCGAATTTTCGTCTCAATATAAACAACTATCAAGTTTCGTCAATTTTTTGTTGTTTGATTTCATCTTAATACTTACTGATTATTGATCAGCGATATTCAAAACCCTCAAATAACTCAAAATAAAGTGTTTTGTGAGTCGAAAATTTTTTGCGTCTTAAAGTCTCAATATATAGGACACTATCAAGTTTCGTCAATTTTTTTTGTTTGATTTCATATTAATACTTACTTATTATTGATAAGCGATATTAAAAACCCTCAAATAACTAAAAATAAAGTGTTTTGTGAGTTGAATATTTTTTGCGAATTTTCGTCTCAATGTTAACAACTATCAAGTTTCGTCAATTTTTTGTTGTTTGATTTCATATTAATACTTACTGATTATTGATCAGCGATATTAAAAACCCTCAAATAACTAAAAATAAAGTGTTTTGTGAGTCGAAAATTTTTTGCGCTATGTAGTCTCAATATATAAGAAACTATCAAGTTTCGTCAATTTTTTTTTGTTTGATTTCATATTAATACTTACTGATTATTGATCAGCGATATTAAAAACCCTCAAATAACTAAAAATAAAGTGTTTTGTGAGTCAAAAATTTTTTGCGCCATTTAGTCTCAATATATAAGACACTATCAAGTTTCGTCAATTTTTTTTTGTTTGATTTCATAATAATACTTACTGATTATTGATCAGCGATATTAAAAACCCTCAAATAACTAAAAATAAAGTGTTTTGTGAGTCGAAAATTTTTTGCGTCTGTAAGTCTCAATATATAGGAAACTTTCAAGTTTCGTCAATTTTTTTTTGTTTGATATCATATTAATACTTACTGATTATTGATCAGCGATATTGAAAACCCTCAAATAACTTAAAATAAAGTGTTTTGTTAGTTGAAATTTTTTGCGCATTTTCGTCTCAATATAAACAACTATCAAGTTTCGTCCATTTTTTTTTGTTTGATTTCATATTAATACTTACTTATTATTGATAAGCGATATTAAAAACCCTCAAATAACTAAAAATAAAGTGTTTTGTGAGTTGAATATTTTTTGCGAATTTTCGTCTCAATATAAACAACTATCAAGTTTCGTCAATTTTTTGTTGTTTGATTTCATCTTAATACTTACTGATTATTGATCAGCGATATTCAAAACCCTCAAATAACTCAAAATAAAGTGTTTTGTGAGTCGAAATTTTTTTGCGTCTTAAAGTCTCAATATATAGGACACTATCAAGTTTCGTCAATTTTTTTTGTTTGATTTCATATTAATACTTACTTATTATTGATAAGCGATATTAAAAACCCTCAAATAACTAAAAATAAAGTGTTTTGTGAGTTGAATATTTTTTGCGAATTTTCGTCTCAATGTTAACAACTATCAAGTTTGTCAATTTTTTGTTGTTTGATTTCATATTAATACTATCTGTTTATTGATCAGCGATATTAAAAACCCTCAAATAACTAAAAATAAAGTGTTTTGTGAGTCGAAAATTTTTTGCGCTATGTAGTCTCAATATATAAGAAACTATCAAGTTTCGTCAATTTTTTTTTGTTTGATTTCATATTAATACTTACTGATTATTGATCAGCGATATTAAAAACCCTCAAATAACTAAAAATAAAGTGTTTTGTGAGTCAAAAATTTTTTGCGCCATTTAGTCTCAATATATAAGATACTATCAAGTTTAGTCAATTTTTTTTTGTTTGATTTCATAATAATACTTACTGATTATTGATCAGCGATATTAAAAACCCTCAAATAACTAAAAATAAAGTGTTTTGTGAGTCGAAAATTTTTTGCGTCTGTAAGTCTCAATATATAGGAAACTTTCAAGTTTCGTCAATTTTTTTTTGTTTGATATCATATTAATACTTACTGATTATTGATCAGCGATATTGAAAACCCTCAAATAACTAAAAATAAAGTGTTTTGTTAGTTGAAATTTTTTGCGCATTTTCGTCTCAATATAAACAACTATCAAGTTTCGTCCATTTTTTTTTGTTTGATTTCATATTAATACTTACTGATTATTGATAAGCGATATTAAAAACCCTCAAATAACTAAAAATAAAGTGTTTTGTGAGTTGAATATTTTTTGCGAATTTTCATCTCAATATAAACAACTATCAAGTTTCGTCAATTTTTTGTTGTTTGATTTCATATTAATACTTACTGATTATTGATCAGCGATATTCAAAACCCTCAAATAACTAAAAATAAAGTGTTTTGTGAGTCGAAAATTTTTTGCGTCTTAAAGTCTCAATATATAGGACACTATCAAGTTTCGTCAATTTTTTTGTTTGATTTCATATTAATACTTACTGATTATTGATCAGCAATATTAAAAACCCTCAAATAACTAAAAATAATGTGTTTTGTTAGTTGAAATTTTTTTGCGCATTTTCGTCTCAATATAAACAACTATCAAGTTTCTTCAATTTTTTTTTGTTTGATTTCATATTAATACTTACTTATTATTGATAAGCGATATTAAAAACCCTCAAATAACTAAAAATAAAGTGTTTTGTGAGTTGAATATTTTTTGCGAATTTTCGTCTCAATGTTAACAACTATCAAGTTTGTCAATTTTTTGTTGTTTGATTTCATATTAATACTATCTGTTTATTGATCAGCGATATTAAAAACCCTCAAATAACTAAAAATAAAGTGTTTTGTGAGTCGAAAATTTTTTGCGCTATGTAGTCTCAATATATAAGAAACTATCAAGTTTCGTCAATTTTTTTTTGTTTGATTTCATATTAATACTTACTGATTATTGATCAGCGATATTAAAAACCCTCAAATAACTAAAAATAAAGTGTTTTGTGAGTCAAAAATTTTTTGCGCCATTTAGTCTCAATATATAAGACACTATCAAGTTTAGTCAATTTTTTTTTGTTTGATTTCATAATAATACTTACTGATTATTGATCAGCGATATTAAAAACCCTCAAATAACTAAAAATAAAGTGTTTTGTGAGTCGAAAATTTTTTGCGTCTGTAAGTCTCAATATATAGGAAACTTTCAAGTTTCGTCAATTTTTTTTTGTTTGATATCATATTAATACTTACTGATTATTGATCAGCGATATTGAAAACCCTCAAATAACTAAAAATAAAGTGTTTTGTTAGTTGAAATTTTTTGCGCATTTTCGTCTCAATATAAACAACTATCAAGTTTCGTCCATTTTTTTTTGTTTGATTTCATATTAATACTAACTTATTATTGATAAGCGATATTAAAAACCCTCAAATAACTAAAAATAAAGTGTTTTGTGAGTTGAATATTTTTTGCGAATTTTCGTCTCAATATAAACAACTATCAAGTTTCGTCAATTTTTTGTTGTTTGATTTCATATTAATACTTACTGATTAGTGATCAGCGATATTCAAAACCCTCAAATTACTCAAAATAAAGTGTTTTGTGAGTCGAAAATTTTTTGCGTCTTAAAGTCTCAATATATAGGACACTATCAAGTTTCGTCAATTTTTTTTGTTTGATTTCATATTAATACTTACTGATTATTGATCAGCAATATTAAAAACCCTCAAATAACTAAAAATAAAGTGTTTTGTGAGTCGAAAATTTTTTGCGCCATTTAGTCTCAATATATAAGACACTATCAAGTTTAGTTAATTTTTTTTGTTTGATTTCATAATAATACTTACTGATTATTGATCAGCGATATTAAAAACCCTCAAATAACTAAAAATAAAGTGTTTTGTGAGTCGAAAATTTTTTGCGTCTGTAAGTCTCAATATATAGGAAACTTTCAAGTTTCGTCAATTTTTTTTTGTTTGATATCATATTAATACTTACTGATTATTGATCAGCGATATTGAAAACCCTCAAATAACTAAAAATAAAGTGTTTTGTTAGTTGAAATTTTTTGCGCATTTTCGTCTCAATATAAACAACTATCAAGTTTCGTCCATTTTTTTTGTTTGATTTCATATTAATACTTACTGATTATTGATAAGCGATATTAAAAACCCTCAAATAACTAAAAATAAAGTGTTTTGTGAGTTGAATATTTTTTGCGAATTTTCGTCTCAATATAAACAACTATCAAGTTTCGTCAATTTTTTGTTGTTTGATTTCATATTAATACTTACTGATTATTGATCAGCGATATTCAAAACCCTCAAATAACTCAAAATAAAGTGTTTTGTGAGTCGAAAATTTTTTGCGTCTTAAAGTCTCAATATATAGGACACTATCAAGTTTCGTCAATTTTTTTTGTTTGATTTCATATTAATACTTACTGATTATTGATCAGCAATATTAAAAACCCTCAAATAACTAAAAATAATGTGTTTTGTTAGTTGAAATTTTTTTGCGCATTTTCGTCTCAATATATACAACTATCAAGTTTCGTCAATTTTTTTTTGTTTGATTTCATATTAATACTTACTTATTATTGATAAGCGATATTAAAAACCCTCAAATAACTAAAAATAAAGTGTTTTGTGAGTTGAATATTTTTTGCGAATTTTCGTCTCAATATAAACAACTATCAAGTTTCGTCAATTTTTTGTTGTTTGATTTCATCTTAATACTTACTGATTATTGATCAGCGATATTCAAAACCCTCAAATAACTCAAAATAAAGTGTTTTGTGAGTCGAAAATTTTTTGCGTCTTAAAGTCTCAATATATAGGACACTATCAAGTTTCGTCAATTTTTTTTGTTTGATTTCATATTAATACTTACTGATTATTGATCAGCAATATTAAAAACCCTCAAATAACTAAAAATAATGTGTTTTGTTAGTTGAAATTTTTTTGCGCATTTTCGTCTCAATATAAACAACTATCAAGTTTCGTCAATTTTTTTTTGTTTGATTTCATATTAATACTTACTTATTATTGATAAGCGATATTAAAAACCCTCAAATAACTAAAAATAAAGTGTTTTGTGAGTTGAATATTTTTTGCGAATTTTCGTCTCAATATAAACAACTATCAAGTTTCGTCAATTTTTTGTTGTTTGATTTCATCTTAATACTTACTGATTATTGATCAGCGATATTCAAAACCCTCAAATAACTCAAAATAAAGTGTTTTGTGAGTCGAAAATTTTATGCGTCTTAAAGTCTCAATATATAGGACACTATCAAGTTTCGTCAATTTTTTTTTGTTTGATTTCATATTAATACTTACTTATTATTGATAAGCGATATAAAAAACCCTCAAATAACTAAAAATAAAGTGTTTTGTGAGTTGAATATTTTTTGCGAATTTTCGTCTCAATGTTAACAACTATCAAGTTTGTCAATTTTTTGTTGTTTGATTTCATATTAATACTATCTGTTTATTTATCAGCGATATTAAAAACCCTCAAATAACTAAAAATAAAGTGTTTTGTGAGTCGAAAATTTTTTGCGCTATTTAGTCTCAATATATAAGAAACTATCAAGTTTCGTCAATTTTTTTTTGTTTGATTTCATATTAATACTTACTGATTATTGATCAGCGATATTAAAAACCCTCAAATAACTAAAAATAAAGTGTTTTGTGAGTCGAAAATTTTTTGCGTCTTTAAGTCTCAATATATAAGAAACTATCAAGTTTCGTCAATTTTTTTTTGTTTGATTTCATATTAATACTTACTGATTATTGATCAGCGATATTAAAAACCCTCAAATAACTAAAAATAAAGTGTTTTGTGAGTCGAAAATTTTTTGCGCCATTTAGTCTCAATATATAAGAAACTATCAAGTTTAGTCAATTTTTTTTTGTTTGATTTCATATTAATACTTACTGATTATTGATCAGCGATATTAAAAACCCTCAAATAACTAAAAATAAAGTGTTTTGTGAGTCGAAAATTTTTTGCGTCTTTTGATAGCCAGTTCCATGGATAATTATTTTTTAACAAAATGCATAATAATAATAATAATGACAATTTATAATATACAGCAGTTTCCCCTTTATTCGAGGTCTCGCTGTCCGCGGTTTCAGTTACCCACGGTTTGAAAATATTAAATAAAAATTTCAACGTATCCCCAAAAGGTTGATCAAAGTCTAACACTACGTACGACTATCTAATCATCACCATCAACATTACAAGATGAAGAACCAGTATAGTACAATAAAATATAAGAGAGAAAGAGGTCACATTCAATTAAATGTTATTACAATATATTGTTCTATTTATTTTTAAAATTAGTATTAGAGATATTTGAGAGATCTTAAGTGAAAACCAGAATAATATCCTGTTTCAAAGAAATCAGGGTTCCAACAGGAATCGAACCCACAACCGCAAGAGACAAAGGTGCGACAAATAAAGGAGCGACAAATGATGAATTCTCGGTTTTAAAAAGAACATGCCAAATTGCACACCTCAGCTAATAACACTATAATCAACTCTTCGAATCACGAATACTATTGACCTAACTAATACAAAGAATGGCAAATCTAAAATAAATGTGAGAATCGTGATACAATTTTCTTTCACTAGATAAAGCTAAGTTCAGATTGTATAACATTGTTAGAAGCAAAGCAATTGAAACAAAGTATTGATATTCGCAAGTTTGATAGCAAAGATAGGAAGAATTTGCGAATCGGTTTGAAACAGCAATAAAATCTTGAAAGCAGTAATAATACTTGGCAACGATAAGAAATCGGGCTGTCTGACTTTGGATTTGTTTGTACTATAGTACACGGGTATATTCCTTCTAGGAAAATATCTAACCAAAACCTTCCAATCATCTAACCAAACAATATAAAGATTCGCCAAAATAATGGTGCATGGTGGCCAGCATCAATTAATTTATTGTGCGGTTTAGTTACCAGTCACATTAAAAACACCCCTGTTTTGGTGCTGTATCTCTCAAAAAATGTCATTTAAAAAGCCTCTTGAAGGTTAATTGCCTTCAGTCTCCATTTACTTATATACTTCATTTTCTATACTTCAAGTCCTTTGCACATTACATTTTCTTCTTCCTCTTCTTTTAGGCCTGTTGGCCTGTAATGGTCCTGCATCATCGTTTCCCTCTTGCGACGTCGACTGCCAGCTGTCTTTCCATATTTTGGGAGGTCGTCCTGGAGGTCTGCTTGCTTGGGGGATACTGTCCCTGGCCATTCTTACGGCACTTGGTTCCGCCATTCTCGATACATGTTCGTTCCAGAACCTTCTTCTCTGTCGTCCTCATCTGAAAATATCTTCAACTTCGCGCATCCTTCGGATTTCTCTGTTTCGTACTCTATCACGAAGGGTTTTGCCAGCGATACTCCCGAGTACCTTCATTTCGCTGGTTCGAAGGAGATTTTTGGTTCTGACAGTGTCGGCTTTGGACTCTATGATGTATGTTATTATGGGACGGACACAGGTCTTGTGCCTAATTCGTGCAATGAACCAATATACCAAAAATTATAAAAAAACATACATAAAACAATTCATCATTTTAACCTCTTCAGGCCTGAATTAATTTGAAGGGTTTAAAAAAAAAATTTTTGCTTGTGAGTGTACTATTTACACTAAATGCAACGTTATGTCTTATTTTTTAGATAGATGGCGCCCGAAACGTTCAAAGTTGATAATACAGTGTCTTACACTTCATTTGTTATCATTAGAAACAGAAACATACCACAAAGTTGTTTACAAAGTGCATATGAACTCTGTGGCCATTGTAATGGACGCCAGGTCTGAAGAGGTTAAACCATTTGACACATACCTAAATACACCTTTTTATACAACTCCTACGATATCTATGACTTTTTATCTTTTCTTATTGCAAAATGTCATTAATTTGATCCAACCATACTTTGCCTTACACTTTCTCCAACACGCCATCTACTCAAATTTGCATCGTATATTTCTTATATTGCTGTGTTCGTTTTACATTCCTTGACCATCTTCAAGTCCTTTTCTTGATCTTACTTATTACATCAGCCTTCAGTTAATATTCAACCCTTATACCTTCATTCTATATTTCTCCGTAGAAGGCATTATTTTACTTTGTCAGATACTGGAAGAGTTGAAAGGGATACCGAACGGCGTGTAGCGATAGGAAACAAGGTCAATGAAACACTGTTTTAGTGTATATACTCGAACCGAATAGTATCAAAGTCTACTTAGATTAAAGTTCGCAATAGTATACTAGAATTAACTTTGATATATGGAAGTGAAACGTGGACGCAGAAAATAGTGAAAGGAGCCGAATAACTGCAAATAACACATGTGGTGATAATGAACGACATATTACGGAATTTAGTGACAAGGGGTGAATGTGAACTTTATGCTGATGTATTCAGTAAGATTAAAAAGAACACTGAGACAGTTAGGACATGTGAAACGAATGAAAAGAAAAAGGCTAACAAAGCAAATATATAGTACAAATATGAGTAAAAGGTGTAGTAACGGAATACAAAGAAAAGTATGGTTGAATCAAGTGGATGATATTTCGAAAGAAATAAACGTAGAAAGTAAGATACGAGTAAATCGTAAGAGTTTAATGAAAAGGTGTATGTATGTAGAAGAGGTGAAGCATATACAAGTATGTCGAGATAAAAACGTCTGGCGCCCTGTCCTCTTTGCATACCCCAACAGGTAAACAATGTAATGTTATGTATGTATTTTTAAAAACGATTAATCATATATTAATATTGTTTCATAATAATGTAATTTTAATTTTTTTTTCAGAACTATTCTTTACGTTATTTTCAGGAAAATAGGTCCTCGGGGAGGTCGCGAGAGGCATTTAACTGGAATATGGTAGATAAGCACTTAAATGTTTTCGCTTATTTATAGTAAGTGCACTTTGGAAGCCACCTGCTTGCGATAGAGTTTACAAATATGGGATCGATATGGATGTATGCAATTAATTTGAGTGCATCTTTAATCTACATTTTATTTTAGTTTTCGATAAAGCGAAGCCGACTTAATCGCTTACTTAAATTTTATTTATTGAATATTTGAATCACACATGGTTAAAATAACCTTATTAAAAATAGAGTTTTAGAATATTACATATCAATTCAATAAATAAACACACTCTGTAGCTTAGTTGATAAGACGCCTGTCTACCAATCCGGGAGTTGGAGGTTTATTTTTTGTTGGTACTCAGATATTTTAAAAAGGGTTTCAATCTGGTTTTACTTTAGGTTTATTTTACACCTTTTTGGATGTTCGAAAAATATTATCACATCGCACAATGAACTCGTTAGTTTGTACTGTATACAACAAAAAAGATATGCAACAAAAATATTTTATATTTATTTTTAAATATTCCTGATTCACATGTGTTGGATGGTACAGCTCTGCAGCAATTTATTACATGCAACTAATATTTTGCCCTCGTAAGTAATAAATATTATTAATTCACAATTGAACAACCACCTACAAATCGTGAATATTAAATAGATGCAAGATTTCTATAAAAAAATGGGGTTTCTATAAAAGCCCCATTGGACTTACCATTCTGTCGAAATTTGTTAAAAAATCTTGCTTAGTATTGGCGTACATGCATCTTTTTTGGAACAATCTTATTGGCTTATTGCTACGTGGTAATCTTTTTTTAACTAACTATAAAGATGATAAAGAGGTCTTAAGTGAAATCCTGACTGGATTCCTTTTTTTTTTAATGTGGGTTCCAGCGGTAATGGAACTCGCAACCCTCAGATTGGTAGACAGGTGTAAAACCAACTAGGTCATGGTAGTCGTAAGGATACACATGCCAAACTACATCAACATGTTTTTGCTGAAATATAAGATAATATAAAGGACCTTTAATATTTAAGTGTATTCATAAAATACCGGTCGTATCTATTTTGTATTCTGAGTGCCTTCTCCTTATAGAAAGTGAAAATACTTCTGGAGTAAATATAAAGTAATAGGAATTCAATATACATTTTCTTTCGCTATAAAAACTCGCGCTAAATAAAAAGAAAACAGAACAATATCAAAATATGTGCACTTAAACATTTCCGTTCTTTTGAACGATACATATATTAGCAAAAACATCATATAAACAACACTACATTAAACTTGATTATGTAATTACGTTTTAATTTTCTTTAAATTGCATACCTGGCAATTACACCGCCTGTGTTTGTAAATTTAAACATCATTATATTGAAATAATAAAACCGTTATAGGTTGTAAAAAGTAGCCATTTCTGAGTAAATATGATAAAATAACGAACTACTTGCAAAGATAATTGATGATACACTTAGTAAAAATAAATTATAATAAATTGCAAAAGTACTACAGACGTGGGAAAGGAGAGAATACATAAATCAAATAGATTTCAATGAATTCTCACAATTTTCTATTGCAGTATTTAGTTTGTTTGGTATAGATCTCTCAATATATAGTAGG
Organism: Odontocerum albicorne; assembly: GCA_949825065.1. Lineage (NCBI taxonomy): Eukaryota > Metazoa > Arthropoda > Insecta > Trichoptera > Odontoceridae > Odontocerum > Odontocerum albicorne. Next base: position 36,908,193 of record OX463846.1, read on the forward strand.
TCCCTCGTGTACTTGCGCTACGCTCAAAAGAGTTGTAAGATGGTTTGGACATGTGGAGAAAATGATTAAGAGAGTGTTCAAGTCAGAAGTGCAAGATGTGCGTGAAAGAGGCAGAACCAGGAAAACGTAGCTGGACCAAATGGACCAGATTTTAAAAGAAAGTAAAATGAGAAGTATGAAGATTGTGCATGACGAAATGTATGAAAGGAGGAGGCGAAAATTATGTGCATGGATAGAAATGTTTGGAGATATTTTCTCTCTGCCTATCCCGCAAAAGAAACTGCGTGATGATATGTATGTAAAAAAATTAAATGTTACCTTAAAAAGGAAGATTTTTATTCCTTACATCAGTAATTTATGTATTATTTATTTTCATTTTTTGTCAACGGTACGATACACGTTACAAAATTATTTTAAAAAATATTTTTTTAATATTTACAAAATAATCTTAAAATTTTTAATTTTTCGAAAAAAAAAACAATTATAACAAATTCAACAAAACCAAGTAAAAAGACACATAAACACTGCAAAATATTTAAAATAGTACATTAATAAGTATGATATACTAGTCAAAATGATTGCGAAAAAAAAATACAATATACACAGTTGATCACACGATATGGCACCGTCCCTAATCAGCTGTCCGCACCTCGCCATACCAATTTAACATTAATGCGAAAAGAAAAGTACTGCACAAATGCAATACTTCATCAACTGCAATCAGCCTACTTTTATAGCTCGACAGACCATGAAAAATATATCGGAAATCTCAGCAAATTGGTTTTCAAAAAGATGCATTATATATACTGACTTACTTCCTCCAATATTTTTGGATAACTCGATCATACTACTAAATTAAATAATTAAAAGCCTGTGTAAGTGGATAACTCTTTCATGGCTAGACCAAAAGCCTGTGTAAGTGGATAACTCTTTCATGGCTAGACCAAAAGCCTGTGTAAGTGGATAACTCTTTCATGGCTAGACCAAAAGCCTGTGTAAGTGGATAACTCTTTCATGGCTAAACCAAAAGCCTGTGTAAGTGGATAACTCTTTCATGGCTAGACCAAAAGCCTGTGCAAGTGGATAACTCTTTCATGGCTAGACCAAAAGCATGTGTAAGTGGATAACTCTTTCATGGCTAGACCAAAAGCCTGTGTAAGTGGATAACTCTTTCATGGCTAGACCAAAAGCATGTGTAAGTGGATAACTCTTTCATGGCTAGACCAAAAAAAGCCGAAAGATCATATTTAGTCTTCATTCCCTTAAAATGTTGTAAAGATTCTTGCGTATTGAAACCAAAATTTCTCCCGTCCAACCTCTGCTGTTTCCGATTTTGGACTATTTGGCATCTGTTAGTTGGATATTATGGAGAAACAATTGGACAACCAGTCTACAAAATGAGTGTCTGAGATTTATTTTTAACCTGAGAAAGTACGGTTAAACCACTTCGTATTAGAAAGAGCTTAAATGGTTGAATATGAGAAAAAGACGCCAAATTCATATATTGTCACTATTGTATAATATCCTTAACTGTTCCGCCGCTCCTCTTATCTTGTCGAAAATATTCAGTGTCTTTTAACGTTGTCTTCGGCCCCATTAATTGAGCATTCGGTGTAAAAACCACTGGAATAGGCCAGAAACTCGCAGTATTTCATCGCACGTATGCATGTGTATTTGTAAAACTACTGAATGTGAAGATGCTCTAAGATTAAATTATATATGTATTTATAATATACACATACCATCAAATCATATCCCTTTTGGCGTAGGCAGAGAGGATATATTTCCATGACTTTCATCCATTCACATAGCTTTCGCCTTGTCCACATAGAAACATCTCAACAAACAAGCTTTTTTATATCAAACCTCTTACCTTTCCCTGAGCTCAAATTTCTTCCACTATCCATCTCTCTACCTTTTTTGCGCTCTACGTTTGTTATGTTTTGAACTTAAATGACGATTAATTTATATATCTGAACAAATTTTTGAAGAAAGATTTGTCCATTTTTTTTTAACACAGTATTTCATCATGAAAGGCAATTAACAAAGAACTTCGCAACAATGGTGATGCTATAATAAATTACAAAACTTTTAAATTATTAAAATCTAAGATAAATATCCGATTGTTAATTCCACAAAATATCCGCCGGTTATCTGTCCCGTTTTCGCTTACATAAAGAGTTTTTTTTTATCTATTTAATGGAGATAATGTAAGAATGAAATCCTCATTTCGCAATATAAAATAACAATGCATATTGTCAGGTCAACAACACTGCATAAGTTTCTTTTGTGTAGGTTATGTAATGCAAAAACTAACTATTACTGATTATAGTATGATGTTTGCGTGGTCATGGTTCCATAGATCCAAATGCCTGAAATGTGCAAACTTAGAAATGGTTGCAATTTATCCACTATTACGCAAATAAGTAGAGAGAATAAAACAGGAAAAACAAATCATTGAACCCTCTAATCTTCTCATAGTATATAATAAAGGTGATTTTTTGTGTTTTACACAAAAGAATTTGATAATTATGGGTAAAGAATTGTTTTCTATTTATTTTTTTACTGATAAAAACAAATTTAATGAATAGAAAAAGGCAAAACCTGAATCTTACTTATACGTAATTATTTCAAATTTCCATTTTGAAATAAGCGATAGGAGACAGGGTCAATGGGGTACTTAAATATATAAACATATATAGAGGGCACTCAAATGTATACTTGAACTGGATAATATTAAAGTATGCTAAGATGACAGTCCACAAAAGTATTTTGATGTCAACTTTGATATATGGGATTAAAACGTGGACGTGGAAAAAGACTGGGGAACTAAATAAATGCGTGCACTTAGAATAATACATGGGATAACAATGTATGAGAAAATTCGTAATTAAGTGATAACGGTTGGCCGTGAACTTAAGGCAAATGTGTTCAGTAAGATGATAAAGAGCAATTTGAGATTGTTTGGGCATTTGAAACGAATGAATGAATAAAGACAAAACAAATAATGTAAATGTGAGTGAAATGCGTGGTAGACGAAGACCAAGGAGACTAAGTTAATGATATTTTGAAAGAAGGAAATCCGATTAAAATCTTGGGACTCGTATGAGGCGTATGGATATAGAAGAGGTGAAGGGTGTGTTTCGAGATCTGGCGATTTGTCCTCTCTGCCTACCCCGTCAAGAAAATGGTGTGGTGGTATGTATATTGAAATTACTTAATTAACTATCAATTACAAATATAAATGCAATTAAATAATATAAGAAGTAACCCTATGTGAACTAATTATAGTTTATTTCAGCGTTCCCCATACTCCACCAAGTATATCCTAAGGGTTGGAATCAAAACTCAATGAACTAAATCACTACGAGGCGTTCAGTAGCTGAGCTGTCGGGTGAACAAGGCATTATCATCCTGTCCCGTAGTTTATGACAGAATCGTGACTCCCATGAAAGCCTCCGACGATTCCTCTCCATCCATCCCTAGACTCCGCGGCTTGAAGAGCAGTTGTTAAGGGTAGTCCAGTTGTATCTCTCACTTGGTCAGTCCAGCGTATTGGGATTCTTCCTCTTGTATGTCGTCTTTTCACGCCTCTGGTAACCATAAACCTCTTCAAACCGTCTCCTTGGGCACAAGGAATGTGCCCAAAGAATCGGAGGGCTTGTCGAAGGCATACTGTCGACAATATGTCGGTAATTCTCATAGTTATTCGGGAATATAGGTGTTTGCACAGGAGATGAACAGAATGAAGATTAATATCCTTGGTATTAGCGAACTCAGATGGACTGGAGCAGGTGTGCATCAGCACAACAAGGGTAACCTATATTATTCAGGAAGTGATATATCTGACAAAAACCACCGGAATGGGGTTGGCATATTTGTATCAATGGACTATATTAGATTTGTTAAAAAGTTTATACCTGTATCGGATAGAATCATTATCCTACAATTAGAAGCAAGACCTTTCAATGTAAATATCATACAAGTATACGCACCAACAGCTGACTCTAAATATGATGATGAAGTTGAGAGACTTTATGAAAGCATTGCACAAATTCTGAAATCAACCAAGAGTGATGACATCAATATTATAATTGGAGACTTTAATGCGAAAATAGGACAAGGTCGCCGTTCGCATTTAGTTGGAGATTATGGTCTAGGAGATTCCAATAAAAGAGGCGACAGAATGTTTGAGTTCTGTGAAGAACACAATATGGTTGTTGTCAACACATGGTACAAACTTCCTAAACGTAGACTTTACACATGGAGATCCCCACAGGACAATCCAACTATCCCCAACCCTATCAGAAACCAAATAGACTATGCATTGATTGGAGAACGTTTCAGAAATAGTATTAAACGTGCCACAACATACCCTGGTGCTGATATAGGATCGGATCACAATCCACTTGTTATTGACATCAGATTGAAGTTGAAGGTACTTGCAAGGAAAACCAAAAGAACGGGACTGAACACAGAGAAACTGAAAGATCCACTTACCAAAGATACAATGTCATCCGAGCTGAATTATAAATTACAACAACTTAACAATGTCAACAGTGGTACAGTTGAAGAACAATGGAAAATTTTTAAAAACACAATACAGGATATAAGTAAGAAGCATTTGAAATCTGAAAAACTGACTCGTAAGAAGCAATGGATGACAGACCACATATTAAACTTAATGGAACAGCGTAGGGTAGTTAGTACCAAAAATCGCAATAGTGATGAATACAGGAACCTCCAAAGGATTATAAAACGTGAGATCAGGAATGCCAAGGAAGAGTGGATAAAAAAACAATGCGAAGAGTTAGAACAGTATGACCAGATGCATGATGCATTTAATCTGCATAGGAAACTAAAAGAACTGTCCGGTCTTAATAGTAAACCGAGACCATCATGCCTTACAGATGACTCAAACAATCTAATTTTGGATGATTCAATCATTCAAAAGAAGTGGGAAGATTATATTCAGAATCTCTTTAAAGACTCTCGCATTGACATTGAAATGCCACAGTGTGATCAAGGTCCTACTATATTAAAATCGGAATTATTACATGCTATTAAAAATTCAAAGACCAGAAAGGCAGGTGGACCTGACGAAATCTCCATGGAGGTTATCAAGCTGATTAATGAAAATAATGTTGACTGCTTACTCAAACTATTTAACAATATATATGACACAGGGATTATCCCCCAAGATTGGTTAACATCATTATTTATTACTATACCCAAAAAACCAAACCCAAGAAAATGTAATGACTATCGTCTTATAAGCCTTATGAGTCATATACTTAAACTATTTCTGAAGATTATACATACAAGAATAAGACTGAAATGCGAGCAAGACCTGGATGATACCCAGTTTGGGTTCAGAAATGGCTTCGGTACCCGCGAAGCGTTGACTACAATAAATGTTTTACTCCAGAAATGCCATGATCAAAGAAAAAATGTTTATAGTTGCTTTATTGATTATGAAAAAGCATTTGACAGAGTCAAACACACAGAGTTGATAAAATTGCTTCAAAGATGTAATGTAGATGATAAGGATGTGAGAGTGATTAAAAATCTGTACCGGGACCAAAACGCTGTTATCAGACTTGAAAATGGAACCACTTCACAAAGTATTCCCATTCAGCGTGGAGTTAGACAAGGATGTGTACTCTCACCTACTTTGTTCAACATGTACTCTGACTTTGTCTTCAAGCAGGCGCTGACTGATATAGATATCGGCGTCAAGGTCAACGGTGTAGTCATCAATAACATTAGATATGCTGATGACACGGTTCTACTGGCAGATGGTATAGAAGACCTTCAACAGCTTTTGGATAGGATCAGTTCCACCGGTGAGCATTATGGTTTGAACATTAATGTCAGCAAAACTAAGCTGATGATTTTCAGTCGAGAAAGTCATCCAAATGCAAATCTTCGGCTGGGTGGTGTCAATATTGAAAGGGTAAAGCAGTTTAAGTACTTGGGCAGCATCATCACTGAGAATCTGGACCCCGATATAGAAATTAAATGTAGAATAGAAGCAGCTCGTGCAGCTTTTAATAAAATGAAAAATCTTCTCTGCAACGATAATATAAATTTGAAGCTCAGACAAAGAATGATCAAGTGTTATGTGTGGTCAGTTTTGCTTTATGGTGTCGAGGCATGGACCCTCAAAGTTAATATCATTAACCGCTTGGAGGCTTTTGAAATGTGGATCCACCGAAGGATGCTAAGAATATCCTGGACTGACATGATTAGCAACGTTGAAGTATTGCGTAGAGCAAATACACAGAGAGAATTGTTCACAACAATCAAGCTCCGTAAGACTTCATATTTTGGCCACATAATGAGAGGTGAAAAGTATGCAATCCTACAACTTGTCATAAAGGGGAAGATTGAGGGTCGTAGAGGAGTTGGAAGAAGGCAGCACTCCTGGCTTCGGAACATTAGAGAATGGACCGGGATGAGAGGTGTGGAGGAGCTGTTCCGTGCTGCCCAGGACAGACAAGGTTTCTCCCAAGTGATCGTCAACGTCGGGGGGACCCGGCAGGACACATGAAGAAGAAGAAGATAGGTGTTTATTCGCCTTGCTGCCCATGGAATTCGTAACATTCTTCTCCAGCACTACATTTCAAATGAATCTATTTTATGTCTTTCGCTTGCTCTCAGAGTCCAAATCTACGCGCCATACATAAATATTGCGAAGACAAATGACTTAACTAGACACATTTTCGTCGTGATGATGATCTACTCTTCCATTTTTTTTCCATTTTTGCCATTCCAGTTCATTTTTCACCTCGGCCTTACATCCTCTATTATTAATTATAATGGAGTCTAAGTAAATAAAGTCAGTAACCACTTCTAGACCATGATTTACACACACAGAAAGCGGGTAAAAGTAGAAATCATTTAGAGATTTCCTCACTCAGCAGTGGGTACAATATGGGCTGATAATGATGACTTGAAGTGTAACCTTTTTACTCTTAACTAAAACTTTGTTCGTAATATTCTGACGTTATTTAAATATTACGAAGGAACAGTGGGACAGACTACCGTCTTCAAAATGTTCATCTGATATTCATCTTTAACCTTTCCCTTCCTGTCCTGTGCTAAAAAAAAACCGCGCGTTCCGGTGCTGTGTATTCAATACACACATGTAAAAATGAGCGATTTAAAATCGGAAAAATAAAAATATTCATAGCCAATCGCTTAAATTCATTAAATTTGAAGTCAAAAGTGATAATAATTGAAATTTAATTGCTGAAAACATGAAAAAAAAAACATCGGCTTACGTTAACAAAACGGGCGAAGAGACCACCTCAAATGGATGCCCGTGAGCTACCGAAGCGAGCGAACTGAGATTCTATTTCTTGCGTTCCCATATACCGAAGTACAGTGAGAGTAAGACGTGAATAGCGTCGCTTCCTCACCCATAGCGGTTTTTTTAATGAATATACCTACGTCACACACTGGCACACGTTTGATTGTATTGGTGAATTTATTCTCGATTTTCACAAAATATCTGTGATGTGGCCGATAAGTGCTAATTATTATTAATATTATTTTTTCATTAAATGCGTTAATGTATTAAGGAGGAATACCTAAAATCAGAACCCAGTATTTATTATATTTATAGAGATATTAAAGTTTTTAGAAGCAATGTGTACTAGTAACACATCACAGGGAATGAAGGGTTAACGTCACCAAGTACGATAATATCACTTTATATCAGAAATAAATGTATAGTTAAATGCGAAAAAAATATTTTTTTTTGTATTGTCACTATTGTTGAAATAAGGATATTTAAAGTCAAAGAAATCGTAGAAGTTTTACGAGAAAGTGTATGGGATGTAGAAGAGGCGAAAAATGTGTATTGTTGGATCAAATGAATTTAAATATTGAAAGAATGAAACTAAAAGTCAGAGATTTCCTCGGAGTAGTATGAGGTGTATGGATGTAAAGGAGACGAAATATGTGTGTCGCGATAGGAAAATCTGTTACTCTGTCCTCTCTGCCTATCCCGATAAAGAAACGTTGTGATGATAAATATGGATGTAATTTTCAGTTCGAGTGTATATTCAAACGAAAATCAGTCATAAAAATTGTATTGGGACTGTGAAAAATTTTCAATAGGTCACAGAAGTACTAAAAATACATTAAAATAAATTGCCTAGACCATTTCGGTCATGATGACGATTAGTAAAACATTTGATTCGAAAGCAATGCACCTCTTCGAGGCTAAAATCGTGATGATCCCCCACGCGGCTAGCTGTAATACGATAGTAAAGGCAGATAGTAAATGTAGATGGAGAATGCTGGATACAGTATACAGAAGATCAGATATTTCTGCGACAAGGAAATAAATATCAATGGAATCTCCGTTGGAAGAAGAAAGCGTGTTGCTTCATCATCACCGAGCACGATTCACTGAACAAAATGCTCTCATCTGATGCGAATTAGTCCATGTGACTTGGCTACGCCTATGTCCATAGAAGAAAACAAGACCAACTCGAATGGTGTGGATCAAGAGTATTTAAACGCCATTAAAATTCATTAGTTTTTATTATATTTATATTTTAATTAATATTTAACATTCTAATGCTAATACATCTGGCGAATTAATTTATTCATAGCGATTTAATAATATTAATAAAATAACAATTTATAATAATAAAGTGCCGTTTAGAGAGCAAACTCTCCTCAAGGTCACATAAGTTGGGATTTTATACCATTATTATAGACAGATTAAAAATATTGATAAAAAGAGTGCAAGGAAAGTAAGATGGCGGCTATTAGATTAGGAACTTTCCCGCATCTGCATATGTCAAGAAAAATATATTTGGTAACAAAAATTGCCAAGAGAAGACGAACTACAAACCAATTTTTGTAGATCTTTCGATATTTGATAGTAACGTACTCAGATGGACGGAATGTTATGCATGTGAGTGTTCATATTTAATCATAAATTTTGATGACATCTCAATATTAAGGGATGTCTTTAAGTGCTTCCTAAAGCTGCACACACCACCTATGTATCTAATACTTTGAGGGCGACAAAGTTCGATCTAATTGAAATACTACTCGAGAAAATGAACCTTTATCAAAAATAAAGATCATCAATTAATTGAATATTACAGAATAGTAATATAACAAAATATGCTCGTTAAAATGGCGAAAATACACCGTTTTCGACTAAAACCAATCAAGAAGAAGACAATAAATATAACGGAACGGTGCACAGCTTTAGGAAATCCGAAATAAACAAATATCTAATAAATCACAATTTACTTAAAAAATTAAGCTGAAAATATTGTATTTAACACTTGGCAATACGCCAGTCATATCGTCCACTAAAATAAAGTTCTAAATAAATAAAGGTGCCTTCAGCAAAGACCAGACTGAAATTATTTTAAGAAATCTGGTGTCCAACGGGAATCAAAGCGCAAACCCCCAGGTTTGAAAACAGACGTCGTACCAAGCATAAATTTCAAATTAATTGTATTAAAATTATATTAACGTTATATTGATCGCACCACATGTATAATTTTCAGTAATTTGATTTAATTGTATGCAAATATTCACTCATATGCATTAAATATTGCGTGAAATTAAACAAAGGCAAATTAAATAGAAAGCTTAATGATAGCTTAAAAAGTTTATAAGAGTTAAAAAAGAGTGATGTGGTTAATTGAAAACTACTTGTACTTATTTTAGTATAGTGGATAAATTATTACCTATATAAATCATTTCATAAGGGAGCAAATTAATTTAAATTAAATTTTATTAAAATATTCAATTTGAATAATTCGTGTTTTGAATAAAAAAACTTGAGTGTTTGAATAGGGAAAATGATCTATTTTAATTGTTCTTTTTTTTTCTTCTGAAGTATAATAAATTAATTATAGAAAAGAGTGTGGTAAAAAGGGTGATGTATGGGTTTCACAGAAATTGGAACCAAAAGGAGTAGATGAGTTATGTTATCTGGGCAGTGTATTTAATTGAGGTGGGCGAATTGAAGGATACATTGAAAGAATGGTAACCACAGGGAACAAGGTAAACGGATACACAAAACGTTGTATACAAAAATCGCACTTTATCAAAAGTAGCAAAAAATAAAAAAAAAACATAATGGCATTTTGACCTTAACGTATTGATTGTAGTAAAACTTGGACTTGACAGATGAATAAAAGTTGTAGATATGTGTGTACTAAAAATGTATCCAAGAAGACGGAATATAGACTTCTGTAATGCGTTAAGATATTTTGGACATGTGGAGAGAATGAATGATAAAATATTGATTAAGCGACTATAAAAGTCAGAAGTACGGTGTACGTGGAAGAGGCTGATAAAAGACAACATGGTTGGATTAACTCGACCAAATTTTGAAAGCAGCTTTGGCGAAAAGTCTAAGATTTTGCATGACGAAATATGTGAATGTTGAGGAAGCGAAAGTAGAATGCTTGGATAGAAAAGATTGAAAATCAGTTGTCTACCTCACAATGGTTGCGTCGTGATGATAAGAGTATGTATGAAATAAGACTGATTTTGCGATTTGGTTAAGTAACATAAGGTATTTTAACATCTTTATGGTTGGTCGAAAGACATAGTCAGAGCCCGCCATTTTGTACAATTAAAACGAAAAGGTAATTACAATATTAAACAAATAAATGCAATTAAATATTTATTTATAATCAGGTAATTACAATATTAAACAAATAAATGCCATTAAATATTTATTTATAATCATTCATTTCTGTGTCCGACCCATCAATAGTTAATAATACCACTTTTTTCCAGATTGATACGAACGATAAGGTGATCTCTGTTCCAGAAGCAACAGAGATCGCCGTATTATTCGTATCAATTAGGACCTACCCAGAGCATTCCAGATGTTCTGACAAGTCCTGACAAACATGTGTTATGAGTCCTATATAACCCCACAATTACATTCAATGCTACTTATATACTTATAATAAAAATCACAATTTAAAATAATAAATTACGAGTTGTACGAGTAACTAAAAAAACAAGAAAGGAAGAGGTTATTTATAAGATAGCATTAACTTAACCTAAATGAACTTGTTAACTAACGAAGATGACCGGAACTAAGTAACCGCAATTACCACTAAGTACCTTCTCGCCTTCCCAACGATAATTTACTTCCAACGTTTTTGGTTATTAATGCAGTATACAGTAAGGTTAGTTTTAGTGACTTGGTCACTGATTTAATGACATTGCATTTTAAAATAAAAAGAATTTTAACCGAGGAACTTTACTTTCATAAATAAAACTCAGAACTACATTTTGTCTGTTTTAAAACTATTAACAATATAATATCTATGGTCTTTATTAACCGTTTTAATTCTAATGACGGAATTATCAGCATAATCAATGCTTACCGCACAGGCCATCGCGAATATATCCGCGATCATATTGCAAAGCTTATTTTACCAATTTGAATATGATTATGTTTTACAAAATCTACATTAATTATTACTACATATATTTTATAATAAGTACAGATACTGCCATCTTTGTAGAAAATTATGAATATTTTTGTCACTAGTTTCTGATCGAGATATTGTCATTTTTCATGTCATGTCCTAGGGTTAGCACGTTAGTAGTTTTTTATTGTCATTCATCAATTTTAAGTCGATTTCACACAACTTATCAGTTATTTGAGACGCAATATTTTTTAGTATCATTTATCTGGTGTGTGGTAAAAGTTTATTTAATTTTTTGAACTTTAACGCAAATTAAACATTTTTTTACCTTTTATATTTTAAATCTTTGTTAATACAGCAAAGGGTCAAACGGATCACTTTAGAAAAATAAACACATATTCCATTTACATTAATGGTAATTTCTCGGTGACATATATGAATAAAATTTATTTTGTTTATAAATGTTTTTATTAAATTTGAGTATCGCGTAATTTTGGGCTAGAAAAAGAATTATTGAATTTTATCAAAAAGTGGTATAAAACATACCAGAACGCCAATAAACCGCGAGGTATCAACTTTTAACTTATTATAATGCATAATCAGCTAAAACTTTAAATGGTCTAGAATAGAATATTTTTATATTATATTGATTCATATAATTGCATTATGACTTGAATCTGATGGCACAAATCATCCTAGTTTGGATGGATCGCCTATAAGAAAGAAAAAAAACACCGAAATATTTTTTTAAATGAAAATGACAAAAAAGTCTTGCCTACAGATACACACCACCTACTCCATCATGTCAGGGAAAAGGTTACATTTATGATGTGTTAAATTTATAAAAATCGATTTCGGAGATATTATTACTCGTATATTATATTGTATTGCATTACACTTTCGTTATATACAGCACGTAATGATAACATCTCTTATATATGGATGCGAATTATGGGTTTCAACCTAATTGCGGTCGCCGGCGCATTCGAGATTAAGGAAAATAGTGGCGGGCGAAAGCCGGATTTAAAAAAAAAGAAGATTTAAGCATTTTGTGTTACATTATGACTAAATTATTATAAATCGTTACATTAGAGTATAAATGTAAATTTTACATTTATACGCCATTTACAAAATAAGCATTAAAAGAAAAATCATACAGTTACAAATAAAAGATAAAATATATAAAATAAAAAGAGATAAAATAAATAAAAAGTAAAATTACAGCAAGAAGTAAAAAATATAAAAGGATGGTGATAAAAATCAGATAGAATCAATAACAAAATGATAGTAAAAAAAAAAACAGAAAATGAAACAAGGAGATGAAAAAAATAAATAGAAAAATTCACAGACAGATGAATTAAAGCATTTTCGTAAAATAACACAAATGTTTATATATTTACGAGTCAAAAAAATACTTTTAAGAATAAATTGTGTTTTTTTGTTATCAAATACTTTGTAACGGGCGCATGCAAATAGCTCCGCGAGCGCACATGCACCCGCGGGCACAGGGTTGAGAAACCCTCCATTAAGGAATTGAAAAATTTCAACAGATGCACCCCTAATGCCTTCCATTCTCATTTGGACTATATATTTGTTTTGTTGGTCATTCTTAATTTATTTGTTAAACATGCCCAAATAATTTATTCTTCTCAGTGCATGCATTTCCACATCATTTATTCTTCTCAGTGCAAGCAATTCCACAGCATTTATTCTTCTCAATGCATGCATTTCCACAGCATTTATTCTTCTCAGAGCATGTATTACCACAGCATTTATTCTTCTCAGTGCAAGCATTTCCACAGCATGTATTCTTCTCAGTGCATGTATTACCACAGCATTTATTCTTATCAGTGCAAACATTTCCACAGCATTTATTATTCTCAGTGCATGTATTACCACAGCATTTATTCTTCTCAGTGCAAGGATTTCCACAGCATTTATTCTTTTCAGTGTAAGTATTTTCACAGCATTTATTATTCTCAGTGCATGTATTACCATAGCAATTATTCTTCTCAGTGCAAGCATTTCCACAGCATTTATTCTTCTCAGTGCATGCATTTCCATAGCATTTATTCTTCTCAGTGCATATATTACCACAACATTTATTCTTATCAGTGCAAGAATTTCCACAGCATTTATTCTTTTCAGTGCAAGCATTTCCACAGCATTTATTCTTCTCAGTGCATGCATTTCCACAGCATTTATTCTTCTCAGTGCATGTATTACCACAGCATTTATTCTTATCAGTGCAAGAATTTCCACAGCATTTATTATTTTCAGTTTAAGTATTTTCACAGCATTTATTCTTCTCAGTGCATGTATTACCACAGCATTTATTATTTTCAGTGCAAGCATTTTCACAGCATTTATACTTCTCAGTGCATGCATTTCCAGAGCATTTATTCTTCTCAGTGCATGTATTACCACAGCATTTATTCTTCTCAGTGCAAGCATTTCCACAGCATTTATTCTTCTCAGTGCATGCATTTCTACAGCATTTATTCGGATCTGTTCAGTATTTTCCTACTTTCACGTTTCACTTTCATAGATCAAACTTTGTACTAAAATAATGTGATCTTTGCTGATTTCGATACTGTCCGGTTCGAGTATATATGTCTTATTGCCCCTATTTATTGAATTCCTTTATATATTTATTGTAAGATCTAGCTTTCAAAATTTATTGAACCAAGTACCATATTTCAAAAGGTGATATAAATCATATCATGTCGGCGGGCGTGATCTCAAATCGTGACCATAAATCCCAGGTTCGATAGCTGGCAGATTCACTTTTAGTCTTAGACCGTTGTACGAGTACGTCGGAATTAATGTTTTTCGCTGTTATAGCGCAAATAAATATAAAAAACCCAATGCTATATAAGACGCTGTTTAACTAAAGGCTGCATAAGATCAAACCGGCTGATCGACTTAGAACTGTGATTTTTTTTCCAACGGAACTTTGGGTTGAATTCGTTAAGAATGTTTGTTAAAGAGCAACAGCTTTCAGATAGTAAATGATACTCGTAGTTATTATCTACAAGCTGAATTAAAGTCTTTTTTATTCATACATTAAAAAAAAATATCAAAACAAGTTATCTGAACATATGTTAAATATAAATATAAACCCATGCGAAGAAAGGAAATGTCAGTTAGTTAAATATTTAACAATAATGTTGTTTATAGAGCACGCAATGTAATCTTATCGTTCGAGTTGGGAGATTCTGGCAAGTGAACCTGAGACCGCTAGTGTAATGACGGCAATTTAATTCTTCAACTACATATTTCAGGAAAAAACTATGCTTACATATACAGGTCAACCCCAATTACATACAAAGCTTAAAGATAAATAAATGCATATATTCAGTATAAAACAATTAAATAAGAAAATATTGTTCAACAGAAATAACTAACTCCCATTACTAAGAAAGATTTATATGCTTTCTTTAAAAATATTTTCTGAAGAGTAACTACAACAGCGGATGTCCAGATACTTGAACTTGAACATTCCAGGATGCTTCGATATATAAACTACAAGTATATAATTATCTTACAGTACACCTGTTGCGCAGCGTAGTTATTGAACAGGTTTAAGCTATAGAAATGAGAGTTTCGATTAACGGACCGGAAATCTAAGTATGACATAATACTCGTACACGAAGGGAAACAGAAAATGTATACAAAAAATATTATAAAAGGGCCTCCATAGAACGACTCAGGGTGTAGTTTAATAAGGTATAACGAATCGTATTTTGTCACTCGCGTTATTGAAGCGCATCTGTCATGTTTGCAGAAGGCAGAATGCACGGGTTCGTGACCCTATTGAGACATCGAACGGGGAGTATGAGAGAGGAAACATGTGCCACCAACGAAATGATCCGGAGGCTCTCCTCGATCAAACACTGAAGGTGAATAAACATAAACTTACCATAATTTCCCTTTTTGGGGTAGGCTGAACGAATAGATTGCCAGATTTTCCTATTTCGACACATCCTCATAAAGCTCCTACGATTTTTCTGACTTTCTACGTTTCCTTCTTTTAAAATGTTGTTCACTTGATCCAAACATGCTTTCCTTGATATTCCTCTAGCATGCCTTTTACTCATATTTGCACTATACATATATGTATAGTTTTCATTCATTCGTTCTGCATGCCCAAACTATTTCAGTACTCGTACAGTAAACACAGATAAAAGATACATTATTATCCAGACTCCTCCATCTATACATTTATGTGTAGAGACGATTAATTTATTTTTAATTTATTTGGATTTTCTTCTATTTACTTCTCATAAATTTAAATTTATTACTTTTATTATACTATTTTTAAAATGTATGTATACACCTGATTCGTGTCACTGAATGTATGTATGTTACATATTATGTATGCATTTTACATAGATTTTATACATTTGCAAAGTCTTTTTACATATATACCTTCACGCCATCTCCCTATCGTTTACCTACGATTTCTCTGACTTTTTACGTTTCCTTCTTTCAAAATATCATTCACTTGATTCAACCATACTTTCCTTGATCTTCTTCTTCCACGCTTTCTATTCACTTTTATACTGCATATCTACATTGTTAGTTTTCTTCGTTCATTTGTTCCACGTGTCCAAAACATCTGATTGTGCTGTTCTTCACATTACTCAAATAATTAAGTTTAAGTTCACATTAATTCCTTATCCCTTCATTACAAATTCTGTCATACATTGTCATTCCATGTAAAGGGTCTTTCAAATTGAGCGGTTTTTTTAATTCTAGGATAAAAGACACAGATGGCGTCGCGAACTTGCCTAGGTCTTGTGACATTTGAGAAGTGTAATGTATGATATTTATAAAAATGGAGTCGTATACAACACAACAACGCGTTTAAATTGTTGAATTATTTTATGTATTGTAATCTCCGGAAACGGTGATGTTAATTGGCCACCAAGATCATGTGATCTGACACCGTTGGACTATGTTCTCTGGGGTTACATGAAAAGCCAGGTCTATAATAATTATCCCCAATCAATTCCTGAACTGAAGGACGAAATTATTCGCGTTTTTGGTGAGTTACAACCGCAATTATGCCAAAATGTTATTGAATTTTTTGACAAAATAGTGGACATCTGTGGAGCTGCAAGAGGTAGACATATGGCGGATATTGTTTTTTTCTGTTTAAATGGCATACATTATACTTCAATGACCAATAAAAAGTTTTTTGAAATCAAAGCAAATTGTGTGTTTTATTCAAGAATTTAAAAAATCGCTCAATTTGAAAGATCCTTTATTGTGTCATACATTGTCACTCCATCACTTAATTCTGTCATACACATATGCAGATACGGGGAAGTATTACAACATACATATATAAATTGAGTGTAAGGATAGGAAGGTAGTGGGTGCTGATTAGAAGTATCAAATCTAATGGCAGCAGCCAGTACCTTCCTATCCTTACACTCAATTTATATACGTATGTTGTAATATTTTTAATATTTTAATAATAGTGAGTTCGATCCACCTGAGGAGAGTTTGTTCTATAAACGACGCTGTATAAATTGTACTTTATAAATTGTATTGTCACCCCATGTATTCTTCACAGTGCACGCGTTTCTATAGAATTTATTCAGCTTCTACCAGTCTTTTAGATATTTTTATTCATAAAAACACTCCTTTATTAAGTATCCTGATTTAACTAAACGGATATCATATTCAAATGTAAATGACAGAAACTCCCTTTAGGCGCATAGCTGATTATTTTAATACCGCCGTCCAAAACAGGTAACGGATTATCAAAAATTTACTGTACGTACATATTAAATAAATCTGGTTATAAATTTCTAAGAAGTGCTGGTAGAATCGAAAGAATTACTCAATAGTAAGAAACAAAATCGTGGCGTACGCTTTTCTAGGTTCACATTCCAGAGGTCTGGCGAGAGGAGCGGGTGAAGAAGGCGGGGCAGACCTGCAGACGCTGGGATCAGGTTATAGTATTAATGTTGTGAGGATCGTGATTCTAGGAGCGGGCTCCAGTCAGCAGAGCTCTGATGATGGAACAATTGATAGTGCGAAAAGCTAGACACTGGGTAAAATGATGCACGAACTGAATCTAGTATAAGAACCAGATTATTGTTGTACC